>QPKB01000009.1:19746646-19848652 GCA_003546025.1 Camphora micrantha
TCATTTATAATCTTTGTTTTTATCATCTTTTATGCATGGTTTTCTAAGTTCTCAAAATCATTTCAAGCTTTTTCAAAGTTTTCTTCTTTATCCATATTTTAGTTTGAAAGTTTTCATGTCTTTAGAAAATCAGTTCCAAAGCTTGTTTAATGATCCTCAGGTCCCTTGGTGTTCAGCCCTCATAGTTTCAAGTTTCTAAAAAATTCAGGTTTTTTGGGCTGAATCCGGTCGACCTCCTGTGTGGCCGATCGACTGGCCCAATGGACCATGTCGACCGGCCACACTGCGGGTCGACCGGGATTCTAGCCGTCAAGGCTCATTCTGCAACGGGCAGATTTTTAACCGTTAAGGGGAGGTCGACCGGGCACAGGAGCAGGTCGACCGAGTACTATCCGTTAGGAACTTTTTCTTTATAAAAAGTGACTTTTTGTTTTGTAAAAGGTGCTGAACTTTTGGGAATCTTCAAGGCCAAGAAAGGACAACTTTTTAGAAGAATTAGTGAAGGGATTATGAAGCCAATCCAATGATTCAACCTTTGATCTTCAAATGGGTGTGCTTTCTTTATCCCAAGATTAATTTCATGCCTTGTTTTTAAATCTTTGTTTTCTTTTAAGCATGATCAAATAGTTGGCTTTCTTCTTGAGATGTTGTGTTTCATAACATGCTTTGAACTTTGAAATGTTTTAACTTTATGAAATCAACATATGATTTACCATTCACTTGAGTTTTGAATCCTTGTTTTCAAATCTAACTTGTTAATCTTAAGATTGTTCTTTCTCATTCAAGTTTGATCTTTTGGAAAACCAAGTGTTTGTCAAACAACTCTTTCTCATTCTTATGTTTATCATCTTTGCATCAATTAAAGTTTCATCTTTCTAAAAAGAGATAGAGTGATTTCTAGTATATGCATTCTTCATAGACTTTGTCATTCATATGCATGCCTTTAGAAGTTAAGTTTTCACTTTCTAATTAGCCTTTTTAGAGGTATTAAATTGCACTTCATTGTTCTCTTATCCATGCATTCATAGGCATTTTATTTAAGAGAAAATCATCTTGTAAAGGTTATTGCTTAGCCTATGAAAAGCATTGTGTATAGGTTATTGCTTAGCCTTGAAAAGCATAAGTGATGTATTTGTAAGGTTTGAGGTGATCCTAAACCTTAATTTGAACTAGTGAAATCCGGTAGGGTTACCGGAAGTGGATGTAGGCATGTTGGCCGAACCACTATAAATGCTTGTGTCATGGTGGTTGATCTTTTGTTTTTCTTTTTATGGATGATGCTCTTATGTTTGATTCTATCATGATTGTAGTTGTTAGTTTTCTTGTGCATGCTTAACTTAGAGATTGCTTCTCTTCACAAGAAAATTAATCTTTCTCAAAAGCATAAGTGACTTAAAAGTTAAAAGTTTTAATTGGTCTAGTATTTCTTGGCTCACCCTATGCACCCCCTCTAGGATTCACTCTTGGACTTTTAGTTAATTGTTGATCTAGGGTCAATTTGTATCCTTGGTAATTCAACTTCACCAATATATCCTGTGAAGTATAATGGCCAATTGTGCTTTACATCCCCAAGTAATGTGTCATCCTTCGTGAAGCTAATTGTAGTAGCCATGGCTGCTCTTAAATTAAAGCATTCTTTACATTTCCCCTTTTGCTTTACTTGTACTTAGTGGACATGAGATGCATATTGGTCTAGGTTCATGAGAGTCGTTGCAACAGCTTTTCAGATGTCTGGAGACAGCCTCAGCATGTCATGCATGCTTATACGTGCGGGGATGCGCGCCAGATGTTCAAGCAAATCAAATCTAAAGGGCTCTTGAAGGCTAGGCAAACCACAAGTCTTGACATTTCTTTATGTAGGCTTTGTAGCCTTGCCTTGGTTAACATTTGCATCATGATTTTTATGGTGATCTAGCCCAAAGCGAGTCCTTTTGCCTACCTCCTATACCTTAAGAAAATATAAGGAAATCTCTTCACTATCTGTTCCTTCATCTTAGAGTTCTAGTAGGATTAGTACATTTCCAATAACTTAGGCTAGCGTGGGGACCACTAGGGATTCCATAGGAAGCTGGCTCCAACTGGGACACCGCGACCCCACATCTCATGTGCAATCCGGGCCCATAGTTAATTACAAATAACACCACTGTATAAATGCAATTGCACTCCAGTCTTAGGAATAAATTACAATAAAGAACCTAAACTTCCCGATTACCACAAGTAGGCCCCTCTATCAATATCCAAGGATCAATCGAACTAAAATTGTCCCACCAATTTAAGTCCACATCTTATTATCCTTGAGCCCCAATTAATCACAGTGATCATCAGTACCATGTGCGCACTTACTAATGACAAATCCATTAATTAGCACAAGGGGATAATGTAGATAGATCACATCTTGACCATTGGATGTTCCCACAATCCTACTACCACGTACCCAAGACATCGAGGTGTTGACGTACAGTTGGCCTCACTCATTGGTGACTCAAAGCAAATAAATAGATAGAAACTTGAGTTCATTAATGTCTCAGGATTGAGAGCCTATTGCTGGGGAATTATGAGAGCAAACCTTAAACTCGAGACAGTATTCCATAAGGTGCTTCTCATGGTCCTTCAATACATCCAATGTACCAGCACCGTGATCTAGAACCTTACATTTTGATGATCAAGACAAATCACACTATCTCATAGTGATCAAAGTGCTGCAACCTTATCAGAAGAGATGCCCAATCTCATCACCGGTTGTGAAGATATTTAAATATAAGATTTGTGACACGTGTCTCCCGTGTGTGGATCTCATCCATACACATATATCACATCTAATATACTAATGGGACCCAGTTCATCTCATGAACTATTATGTCATATGTATTGGTCATGTGCATTAAGTAGTAAAACACCATTCATCCCATGAAAGGAAAGCATGATATTATTGATAAATAAAGAAATTAATCAATTTATTACATCATCTGATGGATTGAGTCCATACAATCTAACAATCTCCCACTTGGGCTCAATGCCAGTTAGGGTTGCATCTCATGCCCATCCCGTCTACATGTTGCTCAAAGACTTTAGTAGTCAAAGGCTTAGTAAAGGGATCTGCCAGATTGTCCGTCGAGCCTATCTTGGTAATAGTTATATCACCTCTCTGCACAATCTCTCTGACTAAATGATACTTCCTCTGTACATGCTTTTGGCTTTTTATGGCTTATGGGCTCTTTGGACTGAGCGACTGCCCTGCTGCTATCACAGTAAATTGTGAGCGACTGTCATGCCAAAGGTACCACCCCAAGTTCCATAAGGAATCTCTTGGGCCATACTGCTTCCTTAGCTGCTTCACAAGCCGCTACATATTTAGCTTCCGAGGTGGAATTAGCGGTACATTCCTGTTTATACTCCTCCAGCTGATTGCTCCTCCAACAAGCATAAATACATAACCAGAAGTGGATTTCCTGGAATTCTTATCTGACATGAAGTCAGACTCTGTGTATCCGACTGGAATGAGCTCATCACTGTTATAAATCAACATGTAATCTCTAGTCCTTCTCAAGTATTTGAGAATACATTTTACAGCAGTCCAATATTCAGGTCCTGGATTAGACTGATATCTGCTGACTAGGCCCACTGCATGACAGATATCCGGTCTAGTACATAGCATAGCATACATGAGGCTACCAACAGCTGAAGCGTATAGTATCGACCTCATATGCTCCATTTCCTCAGGTGTCTTTGGAAATGTGCACTCCATGCCTGAAGAAGTCCTATATAGCAAACCGTACTAGTACCTTATCTATATATGCCGCTTGAGATATGCCAATCATCCTATTTTTCCGGTCTCGATGGAGTTTGATCCCTAGGATGTAGCTAGTTTCTCCCAAGTCCTTCATATCAAAAGTCTTGGCCAACCAAACTTTCACTGTTGACAACATTCCTATGTCTTTCCCAAGGAGAAGGATGTCGTAGACATATAAAACCAGAAAAACTACCCTATCACCTTCACTTTTCAAGTACACACATGACTCATCCGGATTTTGACAAAAACTAAATGACTTGATTACCTGGTCAAAATGGATGTTCCAACTTCGGGATGCCTGCTTTAATCCATAGATGGACTTCTGCAGCTTGCAAACTTTTTGCTCTTGGTTTTTTAGCTACAAAACCGTTTGGCAGCACCATATAGATGTCTTTCTCAAGATAGCCGTTAAGAAACGTCGTCTTGACATCCATTTGCCAAATCTCATAATCGAGATGTGCGGCAATGGATAAGAGTATCCGGATGGACTTGAGCATGGCTATCGGCGAAAAGGTTTCCTCATAATCGATACCCTCTTTCTGAGTATATCCTTTCGCAACAAGCCTAGCCTTAAAGGTCTCCACTCTACCATCTGGTCATCTTTT
Source organism: Camphora micrantha (assembly GCA_003546025.1). Lineage (NCBI taxonomy): Eukaryota > Viridiplantae > Streptophyta > Magnoliopsida > Laurales > Lauraceae > Camphora > Camphora micrantha. The sequence continues at coordinate 19,751,042 of QPKB01000009.1, forward strand.
TCTCTTGTAGACCCACTTGCACCCAATAGGTTTAATATTGGCAGGCAAGTCCACAAGCCTCCAGACCTGATTGGAGTGCATAGACTCCATCTCAGCTTTCATAGCATCTTGCCAACGTCCCGAATCTATGTCATTAATTGCTTCATCATAGTTACAAGGATCTTGTTCCGGTTCTTCCGGGACTGCCTTGTAAGACTCTCCTAAGAACGAGAACTTGTCAGGAGGTCTGACAATCCTCCCACTACAACGAGGCACTGGTGTAACTACTAGGTCTGGTAAGGGCGGTTCTTCCTCAAGTTCGATCTCACTTGGATTTGGAATTGATTGCTCTTAAATTTCTTCCAAGATCACCTTTTCTAAAGATTTCCAGTTCATCATATAATCTTCTTCCAGAAAAACTGCATTGGTGCTCACCAGCACTTTCTGTTCTCTAGGATTATAGAATAACCATCCTTTAGTTCCCTTAGGATATCCTACAAACGTGCATACTTCCGACTTTGATTCCAACTTATCCGACTTAACCTTCAGCACGTGTGTCGGACAACCCCAAATGTGTAAATGCTGCAGACTAGGCTTTCGCCTGGACCACAACTCCTGGGGAGTCTTAGGTACAAACTTAGATGGTATGAGGTTTAGTATGTACATCACAGTATCCAAGGCGTATCCCCAAAAGGATATAGTTAATCCTGAGAAACTTAGCATAGACCTGATCATATCTAAAATAGTCAGATTTCTTCTTTCTGCTACTCCATTCTGTTGAGGCATACAAGGAGCAGACAACTGGGATAAAATCTCATTCTCTGATAAGTATCCCATAAAATCAGCAGAGAAATATTCCCCTCTTCGATCTGATCGAAGAGTCTTGATACTTTTACCTAATTGCTTTTCCGCTTCCGCTTGAAACTCTTTGAACTTTTCAAAAGCCTCGGACTTGAGGTGCATAAGGTATATGTATCCATATCTTGAGTAATCGTCTGTGAAAGTGATGAAGTACTCATATCCTCCTTTGGCCATGACATTAATGGGTCACATACATCAGTATGCACTAATTCCAATAAATCTTTGGTCCTACTGCCCTTAGATGAAAAGGGTCTCTTGGTCATTTTGCCTTCCAGACAGGACTCACAGACAGGCATTGTTTCTACCACCATTGAAGGCAAGATACCATCTTTCACTAGCCTGTCAATCCTATTTAGGTTTATATGACCTAGCCTCAAGTGCCAAAGTTTTGTTGGATTAGATGAAGGTGACTTCCTCTTTAATGATGGTCTATTAATTGTTTCAGTATCATGTATCTCATACATCGTGGGAGTTAACAAATAAAGCCCATAAGTTACCTTGCCAGAACATAAAAAAAGTATCATTCCTCTTTATGACAACTTCAGTACCAAACGTAATGAAATAACTTTTATTCACCAAACTAGAAACTGAAATTAAATTCCGTCGTAAAGACGGTACATATAATGTGTCTGACAAAACCAACTTATTATTTGAAAAACATAAAGTAATGACTCCTACTGAAATAGCCTCTGCCTTAGCGCCAGATCCTAGGTTGACAATGATTTCTCCGTCACTAAGCCTCCTAGTTTCCCTGAACCCCTGCAACGCATTACATATGTGATTAGTTGCCCCAGAGTCCACACATCAGGATTCTGAAGTACCAGTTGCAAAACTAACTTCAGAAATAAGTGACTCAATCATACCTGAGGTCTTCTTTGTAGACAGATATTCTGGACAATTCCTTTTCCAATGTCCTGTCTTACCACAATGGAAACACTTTCCTTTTGTCCCTGAACCCTTAGCCTTGGCCACGCCACCATTAGGACCATTCTCCACCTTAGGACCCTTCAGAATTGATTTCTTTTTGCCTTTCTGTCCTTTGCCTTTCGGCTTAGACTTGGCATCTGACTTTTCTATCACTAGGGCAGTTGGCTTCTTCTTCATAAACCCTTAGCCTTGGCCACGCCACCATTATGTCGATTTGCGATTCTGCATCAATCGTAGCCCCTAGTACATCTAACTCATTTAATGAGTCCATCATTTTCAACATATGTTTCTTGTACTGATGTACCTTCAGCCATCTTGGTGCTTATGAGCACCGTCATAGCTGTCTGCCTAGCAGGCCTGCCCTGTTCCGCAAATATCTCCTTTAAGTTCCATATGATATCGTATGCAGTCTTATAGGATTGATGTTGGTGTTGCAAAACACTAGACATGGATGCCTGAATGTAACATCTGGCCATCTCATCGTCTTTGGCCCATTTGGTGTATAGTTCCTTTTATTGTTCCGATGCATCCGGGCCAGGCTCATCAAGGGGGGGTTTGGTAAGGACATATTTATATCCTGAAGCGGTCAGGACAATATCCAGGTTCTGTTTCCAGTCTACATAGTTGGATCCCACCAACTTATTCTGGTTCAGGATGGTCGCAAGTGAATTGAAAGTATTCGAATTCATGCTTGAAATACTGTAGCACATAACCATACATTCAATTAATGAATTTAAATGACATTAGGGTTTAGTATTCTTCCAAATTTATGTGGGAATCCTCATAACCACAAAATCCAGAATACATCGGAATCCCAAATCCCTAGGGTATGCCTCCTTGGGGAGTGCAAATACCACCTAGATTGGGATGGATCAAAGTTGGTCAAAATTATGATTATGACTAACTATCCATGATCCCCATCATTCATTATTATCTAGGTATCTCGTACCATATAATGTATGACTCCCGATTAACTTCGGTTTCTAAAATACATGAGGCAAATCCTTGGGGATACTACATCATTATTTTAGTTAAGTGTGACTTTCCTTACAATGGACCTATGGTGGAAAACCATGGGGATTTCTAAATATAAATGCCCCGCTCCAACTTAATATTTTAGAATTGATGATTTCCTTATAGGTATATGGGCCCCACAAATATAGACATCAAATCATCTCATGTATGACCAATGATTGGTTCCAAGTCAAGTTATTTTATAGAAAGTTCAGTTTCTTAAATTAGTGTTACCAATGGATCCATCTCATGCGCCCACTAACTCTAATTAGAACTCTTTCCAAAAATTATTGAGTTGACCAATTTTGAAAACTGCTATGTTTGGATCAGATTTGGAAATATTTTAAAACAAGCAACCATCCACAAATAGAAAGTGCTAAAATTAGAAACTAGTCCTCTCCTCTACATGGCCCAAGCGGAATAGACTTCTTGGACTTCTAGACTTTCCAAAACTTTGGGATTCCTCAAACTCTTTGGGCATCTCCAAAACTCTTTGGGTAATCTTCAAACTCTTTCATTAGGAGTCCAACTTCACTTTCCTTCTTTGTCTTATACATCACCAGAATTTACAAATTAATGAAAATTACATAAATTCGTATGCCTTAAGGATGAGACTTACATGATAATCTAAACATGGAAATAAAAGGGCTATAGGGAAATTCACCATGCCTTGCCCTTTCACGGGAAACCAAGGAAACCATGACGCCCTTTACACTTAGCCACAAATAAACCAATAACCATATAAAAGAAAGTAAAAGTTGTGGGCTATATGGAGAGGACATTATCACCTACAAGTTAGTATCTCATACAACTCACAAAACCAAGTCGCCACTTCTATATAACATGCGCTTCGCAAAGGGGGTCCGAGGTTGTCCCCCGGCAGGGTTTGAGCTACCCGGTCAGCTCGCGGGGGCTCCAGGGGGCAGCGCTCCAGGATCAAAAAAATTCGGTATAAAGGATACCATCCATAATCTCATGATGAAAATCCCGGACTTCCAAAAAGAAAAAAAAATCCAGCACACTGTTCGCTCGAGCAGATGGAGATTCGCTCGAGCGACTTTCTCGGGAAACCTGCAAAAAAATTCCTCTTCTTGTCCCAACCAGCCCCTTTGACAGTAATCATACCAGAAAGAAAAGGCATACTAACATCAAATCTGATCCTCACAAAGCCCTAGGTCTATCATCTTCACATCTCATGCAAAGATTAGATCTAGATCGCTGATCTAACATGATTAGAGAAGAGGTAAGGCTCTGATACCAATTGTTGGAAAGAGGTGGGTTTCGTGGATAGGATTTCAAAACTTTTGACCCGCTTGACTCAGGGATCAAGTACCCATAAGGCCATAAACTATCTCCAGGATGCAATCCCTCATACTCATCTATCATGTACAACAATAAAACAAGCAGCACCATGCAACAAAATAATCTACAACAGATAGAGAAGCAGATTATACCTTTGGAGCCTAGTTGTGCTCTAATGGAGAAGAAGACTTACTAGTTGAAGAAACTCTTTTTTTGTAAGAAACTTTGGATCTCCAAGACCTCTTAGTCTTCCACGCTATGTCCCATATTAGATATCACTTCTCAAGAAGACTGGTGGAAACTTCAAGAGAAAACCCTTCAAGAAACTCAAAGAACTAGAAGAGAACTAGAAGAGATGTGCAACTCTTGCACAAAAGGGAGGGTTGGGCGTGAAATCCAAGAGTGGATGTCCCAGCCCCCTTGGTTCTCCTTTTATAGTTTTAAGCAACCTCCTTCCCTCCTCTTGTACTAATTGGAATAGAAGTCTTACTTCCACACAAATTAGTAACCTTACTATTACCACTATTAGAAGTCTCACTTCAAATATAAATAGTAACTTTCTAATTCCTTTATCTTAGAGTTCTAGTAGGATTAGTATATTTCCAATAACTTGGGCTAGCGTGGGGACTACTAGGGATTCCATAGAAAGCTGGCTCCAACTGGGACACCGCGACCCCACATCTCATGTGCAATCCGGGCCCACAGTTAATTGCAAATAACACCACTCTATAAATGCAATTGCACTCCAGTCTTAGAAATAAATTTCAATGAAGACCCTAAACTTCCCGATTACCACAATTAAGCCCCTTTATCAGTATCCATCGATTAACTGAACTAAAACTGTCCCACCAATTTAAATCCACATCTTATTATCCTTGAGCCCCAATTAATCACAATGATCATCAGTACCATCCAATTAACTCTTAATCGAGATGGGTGCGCACTTACTAATGACAAATCCATTAATTGGCACAAGGGGATAATGTAGATAGATTCCATCTTGACCATTGGATCGATGTTCCCACAGTCCTACTACTACGTACCCAAGACACCGAGGTATTGACCTACAGTTGGCCTAACTCATTGATGACTCAAAGCAAATGAATAGATAGAAACTTGAGTTCACCAATATCTTAGGATTGAGAGCCTATTACTGGGGAATTATGAGAGCAAACCTTAAACTCGAAACAGTATTCCATAAGGTGCTTCTCATGATTCTTCAATACATCCAATGTACCAGCACCGTGATCCAGAATCTTACATTCTGATGATCAAGACAAATCACACTATCTCATAATGATCAAAGTGCTGCAACCTTATCGGATGAGATGCCCAGTCTCATCACCGGTGATGGACCCGATTCTTCCCTCTCTCCCTCTGCCTCCGTCCCGGGTCTTTCGGGGTACGGCAAAGGGGAGGAGAAAAAAAGTAAAGGGTATCAGCATTTTGTACGGGTATGCCAATTTCACTTTTCTACTTGGAATCTTGGAATGGTGATCCGAAGATCCACCTTCACAAGTAGAAAGGGGAAATAAAACTTTTTCTAGTTTCCCATTGCACACATATTTTAAGAAAAGAGACAAAGGTTTTTTTTTTATATGCCGTGAAAGGCGATTTCATTTGTTTGCTGTAAAAGGTGATTTTGCCGTAAAAGGCGATTTACAAATCTTATCCATTATGAAAGACAAGAATTGTGATTTTTTTGTCTCTTAAAAAAAATACAAAGTACAAAAGGAAAAGCAAGAAAAGGGATCTAACTTCTCATTCGATTGTGGGGACACGTTCAGATCGACGGTCGCGAGCCATGTATGGGCTCCGCCGTCGTCCATGCAGATGAGAACATGATTCTTGGATTCTTGGCTTGGCTTTTTAACCTCAGATTTTTAAAGGACAAACACCAAGAGAAGGTCTTATATCCGATAAAAAAGCTAAATAAACGGGCTGAAAAGCCACATTTTAGCCATGTTGGTAGAAGAAGGGAGGTCCTTGGGGGGTGGCCCCCCAAGGGTGCTTCAATCACCTTTTGGTGGTCTTGTAGCAGAGTTGCAGGAGTTTTGGATTTTCCGGGCAATTCTCTGGACTTCGAGTGAATTTCTCTGGCGATTTCTCTAGATTTCCCCCCCCCCTGGGTTTTTCCCTTTGGAATGCCCTCCTATTTATAGGCCTTTGGTAGCCATTTAGGAGGGTTTATGAGCATTGAATGCATTAATGCTCATAATGGGAGGAGTTACAAGTTTTAAATTATTTGTTTTGTAACTCCTTTTTTCCTTGAATCTGATTGGCTGATGAAGAATAATGAGCTTTTAATTGCCTTTAATCTCCATCATGGGAGGAGTTTCATGGCTTTAATGCCATATATCATTTGACTTGTAACTCCCACTTGCTTGCTTTTGATTGGGCCGTCCAAAATAATGAGTTAATGACCGCATTAACTTGTCATAAAATGGGTCATTTAACCTCATTAATTGGTCGCCAAGTCGCTTGAAGAGTCGCGGGCCGCACCGCGTCTTTTGGAATTCTTCTTGCGATGATCGCCGGTGGATCCACATGTTGTTTGATGTCGGATGGCGATGCAATTTCAGACATTGATTAATGTCAACGTGCCGGCAACATCTGTCCTGTCGATTTCACGATCGGGCGGACAGAAAGTGTGCTTTCTTTGTCGGCCGGTTGGCGATTTCGAGGCATCTAATGATCATCCAATGATTTCGCCGGCGAATCCGTGATGTTGACGAAGATCGACGGATTTCATGCACGAAAAATCAGATTTTGGAAAAATCACAGGGGCCAATCAACTCGAAACGCGAAAAGGACCCGAAAAAGGGGTCTTCCGGCGACTTTTGGGCCGCCGGAACTCCATGGTCGCTGGCGACCATGGGCCTTGGGCCCATTTTTCATCCGCCGTTCGGGCCTTTTCTTCGCCGTTTTTCGATCTTTTTTCATTCTTTTTTCTTCTGTATTTTTCCTGATATTTTCCCTCATTTCTTGGCCTGATTCTCTTGAAGAAAACCCGACGAGAAGCCACACAAATCGGAGCACAAAGTTTCCTTTTCTGGAAAGCCCAAGACTTTGTTGTGCGGTATTGCCGATTTTTTGTCAAGCATTGAAACTAGGCCAAACGATGTCAGAATGACCTGAAATTCGATGTGGAGCTTCTTGAGCAGTAAATAAGACTAACCATGGGCTTTGGTTTGAGTTTTGAAGCCTTTTTGGGTCCTGCAAATGCTCGCCTTGATTTCGCATCGAGGAAAATGCCGAGCTTTGAAACTAGGCCAAACGATGTCCGATTGACCTAAAATTTGACGGGGAGTCTTTTTAGCAGCAGATAGGACCAACCATAGGCTTTGGTTTGAGTTTTGAAGCCATTTGGGGTCCCGCAAATGCTCGCCTTGATTTCGCCATGAGGAAAATGCCGAGCTTTGAAACTAGGCCAAACGATGTCCGTTTGACCTAAAACTTGACGGGGACCTATTGGAGTCATTTTGAGATGATCCATTAGCTCCAATTTGGATGCCATGATTCCGGGGTGCTCCGCCGCCGGCAGGTCTGATTTTGCTTCGGAGCGTCGAGGTCGGGTCAAACGTTGTCGGAATGACCTGAAATTTGGCATGGAGCCTTTTGGAGGTATTATGAGACCATCTGTAGGCTCTGATCGAAGTTTTGAAGTCTTCGACACTGTCGTTGCCGGGAACTCCTGTTTGGCTGTCGGAGGAGTGAAGTTAAGCCAAATGATGTTGAAACGGCCCAAAACTTCATGTGTACCCCTCTTTTGGCTGCTTTGAAAGACCTTGTAGTTTTTGTTTGACTCTGACAAGATCTGATGCTTGAAGTGGCGCCTTCCTATTTATGGCAGGATGTGGCTCTATGTAGCTTTTGGTGTTGAAGGGACATAGTAATATTTTTGGTGTCAACAAATGCCCCCTCGAGGTACTGCGACGAGGTGTGCAGCTCTGGCAGTCGGTGTGCCTCGAAGAGAATTGAAGGAGATCTTCTTGCTTGATCAAGAGTCTTGAGCATTTTTCTTTTGATGGAGTTGCTTTTTTTTTTTTTTTTTGCTTCCAAGGGATTTCGTGGTAATGAGGGGTCATGTACCGTCTCAAGGCAAGGATTTTGGAAACGACATTTGGATATGGGTTTTTGGTTTTGGATTTTCCTTTTTAACTTTGTGAACCTAAAGGCTTTATGTGGCGTATCAGGCGGTTAAGAAGGGTTTTTTTTTTTTTGGTTTTTTGACCTTGTGACCTAACAGGCTGTATGTGGCGAGTTAGGGGGTCGGGATTTTGGTTTTTGGTTTCAGCCTTGTGACCTAGCAAGCTGTATGTGGCAAGTTAGGGGACCATGGTTTGGTTTTTGGTCACTCTTTGGGACAATTTTGGGTCCATTGGAGTGGTTTGGTTTTTTGTGGAATGTCAATTTCAAGATTGTGGCTTGATTTGGTGCATGCGGTTGGATGGTTTGGGTTTCTTTTGGAAGCCCATGAAGCTTGGAATTTTTTGTATGGTCCAATCAACTCAAGAGAGGCATGGAACCGTTTTTGTATGCTCTTGGTAAGAGAAATTTTGACTAAAAGCCACTTTTAGTGCCTAGGTGGTCAAACCTGGCTCATATGGGCTAACCCATGGGACCTTAAGCTTTTAAAAATGGCTTAGATCTCATGTGGTGTCATTTTGTAAAGAATATCTAAAAATATCCCTTTTGTATAGAGAATATCTAAAAATATCCTCACTTGGAGAGAATCTCTCAAGTTTCCTTGATTTTGGGAGAGATTTTCTCAAAGTTTCTCAAATCCCCTTTCTTTTTAAAGAAAATTTCTCAAGAATCTCCTCTTTAGGAGAGAATATCTCAAATCTCCCTTTCTTTTAGGAAGTTTGCTAATTTTCAGCACTTACCTCCTTGCTTTTCTCCTCCATTCCTCTTTTGGTTTGCTTTTTCTATAAAGCAATGGAGATGGGTTTTCTTTCTCTTGTTGCTTTCTTTTTGCAAAAACCTTCAAGAGTGCTCCAAGATAATGAATTTCCCAAGGATCTTCAAGTTTCTTCTTCTTCTTCTCCATGGCTTCAAGTAGGTCTTCTTTTTCCAAGAAAAACCCCATGTAGATGTAGAAAAGTTTCATTTTTTTCTGTTTTTTTTCCTTCTTTTCTTTTCTTTTCTTTCTCTTTTTTTTTCTTTTTTTCTTTTTTTTATTTTCTTTTGGTGCTGTACGGACAGGTCCATACGGACCTGGCCGTACAGCCACGTGGCCTGTGGGCCACGTCCCATGGGCCAAACCCTTCTTTTTTTTTTTTTTTTTTTTTTTTTTTTGCTCACCATGATATGAGGTTTATGCAATTCAAGATGATCATGCATTTTTTTTTAATGCATCAAGATAAAAGGCTAGAATTTCTAGGTCAAGTCAACATGGATTTTGACTTAGACAAAGTTTGATTGGTTTTGACCAAATTGGGTTGGAATTGGTCAAACTTTTGTCATAGTTTTCCTAGCATCTAATGCATGATGGTTTTATGCAAGATTTTTGGTAAATGGAATTGGGAGCATGATGATGCATACCTCGATTTTCTTGCAAGTCTTGGGATTTTTGGAGCTTGCAGCAATGTTGAGCCCACTTCTCCAGTCTCGCAAAATTTCAAGGAGCTTTGAAAGTTTTGGAATTTTGAGCTCGCAGCAATGTTGAGCTCTTTTCTGATCTTGCGAAGATTTGAGAAGAAAGGCTTGATATCGAGCAATGTTTGAATTCGAGTCTTCTTCGAGAATCCTTCATTGATTATGAGCTCGCAGCAATGTTGAGCTCATCTTCAAGCTTCCTTTCTTTTTTGGGGTGCCTCCCTTTTCTTCGAAATTGCCCCGGAACCATGCCAAAATTTCGTTAGGATTTTTTTTAGCAAAATTCTGTCATTTGGTGCTTGATTTCTTCCTTTCTGACTTTTGCAAGTGGTTCCTCCAGAACGAACAAGGGTAAGGGCCTTGTTACTGATGCACCTCGCCGATCTGCCAGATCTTCCAATGCGGCCTTTCAACAGGCGTGGGAAGAGGTCCGTTATGTGGAGACTAACTTGGAAGAATGCGACTCGCTCAACTGAGATGAGATGAGACAGCGATTGATCGCTCTCAAGGATGAGGAGTTTTATAAAATTATGGCAAGCAATCGTCCTTGGGTCATGGACGATCAGAGCGTTGTGCCCAAGCCTACCTTTTTCTTTGGTGATGCTGTCCCTGATGACTCGTCATTCCAAAGGAGATGCTTTCAGTTCTCTTACACAGCTGATGGTGATGAGAGAACTATTTCTACCTAATCGACTTTTGATCGCACTATCTTGATCATGAGTCTTTCTCCCATATGCTCTAAAAGAGAAGATCCTCCAAGCTGGGTGAAGAGGACCAATGTGGTCAAGACCGGGGTTTTTGTTGGCGGCCCTTCCTGTTATGCAGAGAAATCGCCTGTCCATATGGACATGTTGATGCCGGCCAACGGCTACCAAGGTTCTGATCATCCATCAGTCGATTTGAGACCGGTGGGCCTTGGCATTTTTAGCGGTGACGGCAGTAATTGGGTGAACCCCTTTCAGCTTCGTGGCCGCTTCAGTGCTGACTCAGGCTGGGAGTCATGGACTGATCACATCCTGCAGATTGGTGGCGCCATTCTGAAGGAGGCTGAGGTTTTTGATGCGGTTCGCGCTTTCCGGCAAATCGTCGTTTTCTCCGATGAGGCCTTCATGGCCATGTTGGAGTCTTTCCTTCCGCAGACCAACACCTTTGTTGTCACGAACGGTGAAATTGGTTTTTCTTTGAAGGAGTTGAGCGCTACCACCGGGCTGCTTATCCTCGGCAAACTCTATGAGGAGTTTATGCCTATTGACAGTGTCCTTGAGGAGCAGTCGGAGGAGGTCAGGCTTCTGTACTTTCAGCTCGTCGCCTTCTACGATTTTTTGAAGGAGAAGGAGGGCTCGAAAGTCCGATGCATTAGTTGGAGAAGTCTCAGCTCTTTGTCTTCCAACTTCTTTGACAGTGGGGATGCTTCTGAGAGTATGTCTCAGGAAGCCAGGGCTAAGAACCCAAAGAAGATCTCCGCTATGCGAGAAAATTTGAGTGATTTTCTTATAAGCACAGACGCCATTTGTTCTGACATTGCGCTGTGGAGAGATCTCACTGTTTACCTCACTTACTGGCTGGGTGAGGCAATTTTTGCTGGAGGAGATGGAACGCACATCAGGCCGCACTGTATTTTTCCGGCTTGTCAGATGGCGTTCGGAGAGCAGCTTGCTTTGGTGCCTGCTCTTTACTCCTATTTGTGCACCGAACTGCAGGCTGCTGCTTTCTTGGTTCGGCTTGGGCTCCCTATGAATAGGGTATTTTCAGCCCATATCTTCTATTCGTGGTTTGTGTACCACTGTCCGGGCTTCCACTGTTTAGGCGCTGCACAGGATGATGACCCGTTTATGATTCGATTGGCTAGAGGGAAAGCCGTTTCCGAATCTCTTTTGTCTGCCCGTTTGAGGATCTGACGGTTCAGGGACGTCGAGATGGGGCAGTCTTCAGTCAAGTTTTCTCCCGGTCTGCGGAAGAAGGATTTTGATTTTGGTGTCTCCCGCGATTCCACCAGAGCAGGGTCGGGAAGACACTATTCTTTGACGAACGCAGAGAAGGGATGGCTTTTAACATACGTGTTGGTACGATGGTGTACCGTCAACATCTTTTTGTTGACATCCAGCCGTGTGTTCCTTCTCGTTTTGCGTTGCAGTTGGGCTTCTCCCAAGGCGTTGTAGGAGCGCCTTCGAGCATGGTGAAGCGTTTTGGGGGTCTTCAGGACGGGAGGAACGCATGGGCTTTTTACAGTGCGGAGGACACTACCGCCATGATTTCCTATCCTGAGCTGCCCACTTTCCGGACCGCTGGCTTCACGAAATGGTTCACGGAGAGCTTCTCAGTGTACCGGGGGCTTTCCAAGAAGGAGCTCAATGTCAAGCAATCTTCCAGGAAGGGCCTTGGTAGATCAGACGGCGTCCGGCGAGAGGAGGTTTTGGGGAATGCTGAAGAGCCTCCAGAGAAGAGGAGTCGAGAGGAAAAAGCAGACGATGGTATGATCCTTTCCCTTTCTTTTTTTGCTTCTCTCTTTTTTCGTTCTTTAAGAGATTTTTGTTTAGATCCACTGCTTTCTTTTCTTTTTTGCAGAGGATGATGACTTGGTGATGCCTGAGGTCCCGGCCGATGAGGCGGCGACGGATCCGACTACGGCATCTGAGGAAGAGCCAAGGGACTCTGGAGTAGACCCAGAATCTTCTCCTGGTACGATTTCTTTACTTCCCCCTTTTTTTGGCATTTTCTTTTCTTTGCTAAATTTTGCTGACGTTTCCCCCCCCCCTTTTTTTGTCAGCTGATTTGCCAGAGGACTCTGACGACTTCGAGCCATCCATGGATGTAGCTTTCTGCGACACTTCGGACGAGCTTATGGAGACAGAAAGCACTCCACCAGTCGTCGGAGAAGGTATTACACAGCAATAGTCTTGATAATAAATTTTTTTTTGACAAGATCATATTCATACCTTTCCTCTTCTGGCAGGTTGTGAGGCGACAGGAGAGGTTCCATTGTCTTCCTCGGAGCCGGAACAGGAAATACCAGCGGCTGGTCCAGAAGTAGAGGCTTCTTCTACCAGTTTTGATGCGGCAGAAGTGCAAACACATGATGATATTCCATCTTCTGACGCTCCGACTGGGAAGAGTCTTTCGATTTATTGCCCACTACGGTCTGACATGGGCAGTCAGTCAGTGGAGCACGGCGAGTCTTCATCTGGGCCCTCTCTTCAATTTGCAAAGAAGGTGTTGAAGAGTGTACTGAGCTCCTGGGTCGAGACTCTTTCTTCTGGCCACTCGGAAGCTGGCTTTGGCATGGTCAAGCACGTGCGAGACATCCTTGCTGACAGCGCAGAGGTTGGTCTGGATATCACCAATGCCAAGGCTTTCGTTGATGGAGTCATTGCACTGGGCGATAAGTGGAGCAAGACTAAGAACTCCCCAAGTGGTGACTTTTTCAACGAGATGTTTCTGAAGCCTTCCAGCGAGGTCAAATCGGAAGTGAATGAGATTTTGAGGGCTCGGAAGCAGCTCGTTCGGGAGAGGAACGTCACCGAACTGGCTATTATCGAGCTATCAAAAGACCTGAGCCACCTCGATAAGGAGATCAACGAGACTAGGCAGCGTCTCGAGTTGTTGGAAGAACAGACTGCTGCTAAATGGGCTGCTGTTCTTGAAGCTCGTGCCAGAGAAAGCACTCTGATCCGTCAGGTTGAAGAGGTTGACGGGAATCTCCGAAGAAAGACTCAGGAGCATGAGCGATGGCAACTTCTTTGGGAGGAATTCCCTCGTGCTGAAGATGGATCGCGGTTTTCTGCCGCATTTTATGGCAGCATCTTGAAGAAGCGTGGCCTGGAAGCTTTGGAGGCTGAGGCCAAGAGTCTGCTCGAGGACCTCAGTCTTTGGTTGAAGACTATGATGGACTGAGCTTTTGAATTTCTTTTGTAACAAACTTTCTTCTTTCATTTTTTTTTTGGTACCTCCATGTATAAATATTTTGGCACTCTATTTTTTTTGTATCCCCTTGTTCTACTTAAATTCTTTTTGTTGAAAATAAGCAAAAGTTGAATGGGAATGTTTGTTTGAAAATCTTGATCAAAAGGTTATCATTTTGTGAAAATCTTTTGTCAAAAGTGTTGTTTTGGCATGAAAGCCAGATTTTGTGGCACAAAGCCTGGTTTTTGATGGCTTGAAAGCCGAAAAATTTTGAGGTGGCATGAAAGCATTTTGGTGGCGTGAAAGCCAAATTTTGGTGGCGTGAAAGCCGATGTGGCATGGAAGCCGATTTTTGGCATGAGAGCCGATTTTTTGTTTTTGGCGTAAAAGCCGGATTTTTGGCATGAGAGCCGTAACCAAGTTTGTTTTGTTGGCATGAGAGCCGAGTTTTTTGGCGTAAAAGATTTTTGGCGTGGAAGCCGATTTTTTGGCGTAAAAATGTAAGAGCCGAGTTTTGTTTTGTTGGCATGAGAGCCAGATTTTGTTTTGATTTTTGGCGTGAAAGCCGATTTTTGGCGTGGAAGCCGAGTTTTTTGGCGTAAAAGCCGAGTTTTTGGCGTAAAAGCCAGGTTTTTGGTTTTCAAAAAATGCAAGTATCGACTAAGAGTCGCCTCCCTGCTGAATGGTATTGCAAGTATCGATGGAATGTCGCCTCCTTGCTCATTCGGGTTGCGAGTATCGATGGAATGTCGCTTCCTCGCGAAGTTGGGTGCAAGTATCGACTAAGCGTCGCTTCCCTGCTTTTTTCTTCAAAAATTTTGTTTTGCGGGTATCGATGGAATGTCGCCTCCCCACGATTTTTGAAATTTGAGGTTTTTTCGAACCTTTGTTTTTCTTTTGACATTTGGGTTGTGGATATCAACTGGAATGTTGCGTCTCCACGATTTTTGAAATTTTTGCAAGTATCAACGAGGTGTTGCTTCTTTGCGATTTTGAGGTTTTGGAAGTATCGAATGGGTTCGCATCCTTCCAATGGGTTTTTTGCGAGTATCGACTTGACATCGCTTTCCCGATTTTTGTTTTTAGACACGAGGGTCGTAAATTTTGACCTAAAACCATTTTTGGCGGTAAAAGGTAAGGCGGACTAGGGTGGAAATTCCTAAGTCCTGATTTTTGTTTCAAACCAAGAATTTTGGGTTCAAGGATCGAAAATTTTGGTTAAGTTTGGGAAGAGGCTCCTAAACTTAGATTTTCGGATTTTGATTTTCTTTTGAACAATGAAAACGATGAAAGTAAGCATTGTTTTGAAAGTTCAACATAAAGGTGAAAAATTCCAAAAGGAGTGGGTTTGACGAGCAAGTACCTAGAAATAGGCTTTGGCCTTGCAGGCGTCGCTCTGACCCAGTGGAGGAAGTCTTCAAGGGTAGTACCGCTTCAAGAACTTGCCGTTGATGGGCAGCATACATCTATCACCTTCCATGTTTAGAAGTGCGTATGCGCCATTGGAGAAGACTTTGTCGATGACGAAGGGTCCCTCCCATTTTGGTTCAAATTTGCCTTTGGATTTGTGAGCGAAAACCATCGGCCTTTTTACCGCAAGAACCAAGTCACCCTTTTTGTGGGCGCGTTGCCTGACCTTTTTGTCGAAAGATCCAGCCATGCGTGCTTGGTAGAGCTCAATGCTTTGGAGTGCCTCGAGCCGTCTCTCATCGAGATTGTCCAGCTCTTGGAGTCTTAATTTGACATTGCTTTCTTGCGTCATGTCATTTTGTAGAGATACCCTTAAGGAAGGAATTTGTACCTCTAAAGGGACAACAGCTTCGCATCCATAGACCAAGGAGAATGGCGTGCTATGGGTCGGTCCTCGAACGGTGGTTCGGTAGGCCCACAAAGCTTCGGATAGTTTGTCGCCCCAGTCCCTTTTGTGGCTAGGGACCATTTTTCTTGAGAATTTTGCAGAGTGTCTTGTTGAAGGCCTCTGCCAGTCCATTCGCCGCCGGATTGTACGGAGTTGAAGGACAACTTTGGATTTTGTATTTGTCGCAGAACCTGTAGAATCTGTGATCACGGAATTGTGGTCCGTTATCATGGACGAATCTTTTAGGTATGCCGAAGCGACAAATGATGTTGGTGCGCAAGAACTGAAGGACTGATGAGGTCTTCATTTCATTGAGCGCAAAAGCTTCTGACCACTTGGAGAAATAATCCGTAGCGGCGAAGATGAAGCGATGACCTTTGCTTGACGGAGGGGAGACAGGACCTACGATGTCCATACCCCAGGCTTCGAAAGGCCATGAAATTGCTGTAGGATGTAGCCATTCTGGAGGCATGTGGACATAGTCTCCATGAACTTGGCATTGTTGGCAGCGTTTAGCAAATTGCATTGCGTCAGCTACCATGGTAGGCCAATAATAACCTAACATTTTTATCTGATCGTAGAGCTTTGGACCAGCCTGATGAGCTCCACAAAGACCAGCATGCACCTCTTCGAGAGTTTCTTCAGCTTCTTGTTGTGATAAGCAGCGTAGAAGTACTCCATTGTAGGATTTTCTGTAGAGCATCTTTGAAGGAATGTCCAGATGAAAGTTTGGGGTTCGTCTTTGAACACTTACCCGTTCTTTTGGATCTTCAGGCAGGATTCCGAACATAATATAATCAATGAACGGATCCCTCCAGTCGCCGATCGGAGGTCTGAGGATGGAGATCCGACTTCCAACCAGTTGGTGGCACTCAGCAACTGCTTGGTGTGTATTGAGGGGAGGGAGAATCCTTCTCTCATACACTGTAACTTGGATGTGTTCTCCTTCTTGGACCGCCATAGAGGCGGCGAGTCCAGCCAAGGCATCTGCACGGATGTTTTCGCCTCTACGAATGTGGGTGATATGACAGATGTCAATTTTTTGCCGAAGTGATTGCGCCCTGTTGTAGTAAGGCAACAGATCAGGCTTCCTGATTTCAAATTTCTGATTCATCTGGTTGACGATCAGTTGAGAATCCCCGAAGGCTTCTAGCATTGTGATGCCGGATTCGAGGGCGAGTTCCAATCCTACAATCAAGGCTTGGTACTCAGCTGCATTGTTTGAACATGGTTCCAGTTGCGAGAAGGCGTGTGGAATCATGTATTTGTCGGGACTAACAAAGAGGATGCCAATCCCTGATATTTGATTTCCTTTTTCACTTGTCCTGGTTGCACCGTCGAAGTACATATCCCAGGAAGCATTTGATAAGGAAGCCTCCACGTTGTAGACTGCCTCGTCTGGGAGATCATCCCTGAGTGGAGAATCTTCAGGCAACGGATGCTCTGCAAGAAAGTCTGCCAGAGCTTGACCTTTGATTGCTTTTTGTGGTACATACCTAATATCAAATTGTGACAGGAGGATAGACCATTTTGCCAGTCGGGCATTGAGGGAACCTGCTTTTGTGACAAGGACCTTCAGGAGATTGATCCTCAAGATCAGGTATACTGTGTTGGACAGCAGAGAGTGACGTAGCTTTTGTACGGCAAACATCACTGCAAGACGTTCTTTTTCGACTGGAGAGTAGCGATGCTCTGCACCTACCAGCATGCGGCTGAGATAGTATAGAGCAGCTTCTTTTCCCTCGTGATTTCCTTGTGCAAGTAGAGCTCCCAAAGAGTGGTCGAGGGCTCTTGTGTACAAGATAAATGGTTTTCCAGTTGTGGGGGCAGCCAGTACTGGAGGTTTAGTCAGGTATGACTTGATGTCTTGGAACGCAGTTTCGCATTCAGCATCCCAGACAAAGTCCACGCCCTTTTTCATTAGGCGGGAGAATGGACGGCATTTCCCTGACAGGTTGGAGATGAACCGTCGAATGTATGCCAATCTTCCTTGAAGCCCTTTTAACTGTCTTAGGGTTTTTTGGGATGGCATTTCTAGGATAGCCTTGACTTTGATAGGGTCAAGCTCTATTCCCGCTTTCCGAACTATGAATCCGAGGAACTTACCCGATGATACACCGAAGAAGCATTTTAGGGGATTCATTCGCAGTTTGTGTCTGCGTAGTCGGAGGAAGACTTCTCGAAGATCTTTGAGATGGTCTTCTTTCCTTTTGCTTTTGACGGCGAGGTCATCAACGTAGCATTCGACCGTCTTATGCTGCATATCTTGGAATATCTTCATCATAGCCCTCTGATATGTCGCACCTGCATTTTTCAGACCAAATGGCATTACAGTGTAACAATACACACCAAATGGGGTCCGAAATGATGTGTGTCTTTCATCTTCAGGTTGCATTTTTATCTGATTGTACCCAGAGAAACCATCCATGAATGTCATCCGCTCGAATCCACAGGTGTTGTCGATCATCACCTCCGGTATGGGGAGCGGAAATTCATCTTTAGGACATGCATTGTTCAGGTCTCTATAATCAATACAGACCCTAATCTGCCCATTTTTCTTTGTCACTGGGACGATGTTGGCCAACCATTCAGGATGCTGTTCCTCGCGGATGAAGCCAACGTTTTTGAGTTTCTGAACTTCTTGTTCAATTTTGTCCATTATGTCAGGACGAAGTCTTCTTTGGCCTTGTTTGACAGGCTTGATATCTTTTTGTAGATTGAGTTTGTGAACTGCTATTTTGGGGTCTAAACCAGGCATTTCAGCGTAAGACCATGCAAAACAATCAACAAACTCACAAAGAAAAGCGATATACTCGGGTAACTCATCATCCTTTATATTCTTGCTTATGAATACAGGACGTGGGCTATCTGGCGTTCCCAAGTCTATCTTTTGAACAGAATCTTCTGTTGGAAGACTTGAAGGTGGTTCCTCCACAATATTTTCGGAGGCTTCCAACTCAACAAGACCTTCCGGAGTTTCAATGGTATTCTCAGACCAAGGCCGTGCTTCTGACCATGGGTCTTCTTGATCAGCACTCTTCTCAAGACTCACTATGAGATGGTCCCAATCACCTGTTGAAACTGGATCGAAGTATGGCACTTCTTTTGGAGATGATGGTTCTTCTAGACCAGAAGACTGTGCATCTGTATCATCGGACAATTCCTCTTCATCATCAGAGAAATCGTTCCAATTGGAGGAGCTTCCTGGATCCTTGACGGGTAACTCTTCTAAGAGATATCCAGGGAGATCAATATCTTCACAGACACAAGATGTTGAGGCTTCGTCGGCCAGACGACTTTGTAGCCTTTGGGTCAACTGTCTCATGGGAGCATCAGGGTCGTAGCCCAGTCTGTATGAAGACTTTCCTATATGACCATAGAGTTTCCAATCCTCCTGCTGGCCTTTTGTCAGGGTGGGCTCCAATGGTACGAGAATACTGTGGCCACCTCCCAAGCCGATTGGATTTCGAGCGTCATAGCCCATTTTCTTCATGATAGCTTGCGCCATTGGACTATACAAGGATAGTTGTGGCATACCTTCGTTTTGGAAAGGCTCAAGCGAAGAGTTTGATGAAGAAGCCGCCGACCTGTGGAAAAAGATCGGCTTTTCTTCTGGTGAGGTTGTCGGAACAACGAATGAAGCTGATGCTGGATCGTCTATGCCAGCAGGTGCATCCAATGGAGTGAGAGCAGGTTGAGCTTGCTGAGTATCAGCTTGGCTTGACGACGTGTCGTCTTCTGTCTCTGAATCCAAAGCTGTGTCTTGCATAATAGACACAAAGGAGATGACAAACTTGCCCCCAGGCTTTTGTTTGGTCTTCTTTGCCTTGGTAATGATCACCAGCGGCTTTGAAGACTTGAGGGAGACAACAAAAGGAGATTGGTTGATCTCCTTGGTTTTGCCGAATGGTTGATTTTCTTCCGGTGATTGCTGAGGAGCCTTGCCTTTATCTTTCTGGAGACTTTCGGCAAAGGACGTTATTTCTTTCTCCTTTTCTTCGTTTTCATCTTTGTACATCTGCGAGTCTGCAAAATGGACTTCTTTGCCTTTGAAAGGCTTTTTGTCCGCAAATACCCGATGTACCAAGCCGTTGTCGCCAACAAACTTGATGCACTGATGAAGAGTTGAAGGAACAACACCACTCTCGTGTATCCAGGGGCGTCCGAGAAGGATGTTGTAGCATGAGGGGGTCTTTATTGCATATACAGTGAGTTCAGAGATAAAATCACCGATTTGCAACTTGAACCTAATCTTGCCGATAGGCTTCTGAGCGCTTCCATCGTATCCAAAGATAGACACGAATGTGTGACTCAGCTTGCTAGGCGGGATGCACAGCTCTTCGAGTGCCGAGGTAGAGATGAGGTTGAGGGCAGAACCTGGATCGATCTGTACTCTGTGTATCGGCATCTCTTTGATGTACCCTGTAAAGTATAAGGGCCAGTTGTGCTTTGTTTCGCCTAGTAGGAGGTCTTCCTTAGTGAAGGCGATAGTTGCACTTGCTGCTTTTTGAACTGACAGGCAATCATTGCAAGATCCCTCAATCTTCTTCTTTTCTCCTTTTGAGGAGGTATTTGATTTTTTAACCCTATAGTCCATTTCAATTTGTAGGATTTGTGGGGCATGCTTGTCGACATCCACATTCAGTCTTTGCAGTTCTGAAATGAGACTATCACGAGTTTGGGGAGACATTCGTAATAAGTCTAGGATGTGCAGACGTGCAGGTATGTGTCTAAAGTGCTCAATCAAGTCATACTTGAAAACCTCCTTAGAGCCTGCATTCTCATTATTGTTGCCACTTGGGGCGCTTACATTATGTCCCGAAGGATTTACATAAGAAGAAGAAGTTAGATTGTAGTTTTTGTGGTAATCCCAGCCGGAGCGGGTACCTTTACCAACTTCGAGAGCTTCTGGAGACGTTCTTCATTCGGAAGTCCACCCTCGGGATTGAGGGGTTGATCCTTTTCATTTGCTGAAGATGTTTCCGTGTCAACATTACCATCCTCAGTGATTGCATTGCATGGAGCATTTTCCGGGGACAAGTCCTGAACAACGTCCAGCAATTTGTCTTCTTTGTTTACAATTTCATCGGTCCAGACATCACCCATGAGGTTGGGCATCTGGGACCAGTTGACTGGGTAGACTTCATCGGTAGAGATGTCTTCAAGGTAGTCAGCCAGAAGAGGTCTGTACTCTAATGTGACAATCTCAGGAGACGAAGGTTGAGAAGATGCCATCTCCGAGGTAGTATGGGAGTTTGTGGCCTCGGCAGATGAAGTTCCAGAGGCGCTGTCGTCTCAAACTATCGCATTGCAAGCAATAGGAAACGTCTCCGGAACGGATTGTTGGGAGTCAGATTCATCCTCTGATGTAAGGGGATCATCCACCTAGCAGTTTTCTTCATTTTCAGGAGTTACTAGAGGGGACTCCTGTAGATTTTCCAGGACCACCGGTTCTGGATTGCGATGAAGCTGATTGATGTGATCTTGTCCTTGCTCTATGGCAAGACGCTGCAAGATCCTTGCATATTCTTTCGAGATCAGGCATAGGAGCCAGATCTTCTTCTTCATCTACTCCTTGTGGTTCCTCCTGATCGGGTTCTACCGGAGCATTGGCAGGTGCTGTGTCAACAGCATTTTCCTGAACAACCTCTTGGTCTCCTTCATCATCAGACCAAGATCCCTGTGGTTGTAAAGGGTTATACCAGATCACCGGCATGAGGTGGGATTCGGGGATCCATTCCTCGTCAGAGAGGTATTCTCCTGTTTCGAGGGATTCCTCCCATTCATCGGTGTCACTGGCGGTGTCACTGGACTCGTACCCATCCATGGGGAATCCAATTACTGAATTGCAAGAGTATAATGCCCCCTGCATGTCTTCAGTCTTTAGTAGTAATGGCATGAAATCACGAAGGGTGAATTTCCTTGCCGGCCTCGAAGTCTCGGAAGGAGACTTTTCTGCTGCCCCCAGTGGAGGGGTAGGGGAAGTTTCTGTCTTTTCAGGAACTTCTTGTTTTGGTTGAGCTTTCTCTTGCTATTTAAGCTTGCGGAGTTGTCTCCTGGCTTGCCTTCACTGTCGAGCTGTCGGCTTTGTTTTGACGGTCTCCCAGTTTTCATCTTCCAGGAGATCGGGATGTACCCATATGGGCCGTCCATCTGGTGTTGGGCACGGGACTAGCTCTTGGGATGTTTGAGCCATTTTTATCACCTTGAAGGAAGTAGTGACCTTCTTCTTTAGTGACTTTTGTGTTTGTCCATATGACACCATGTTGACGGATGCAGACCCATAGTTTTTGTCAAAGGTGATGACTCCGTTTTTCCACATCTCGTTGATCTTTTCTCTCACAACGAAGCATTGGTTGAGAGGATGCGAGATCATCTGGTGGTATGGACAGTACCGGGGATCGTTGGTTTTGCCAACATCTCCTGGTCTTTTGGGTTCAGGCAGGGTAAGCTTCCCGTTTGCCAAGAGAGCCTCGAAGATTTCTTCGACATCTTCATCGAACGGGTATTTCTTTTCTACTCGTTCTTTGAAGGCATCAGAGAGTTCAGGTTTCTTACCTGCACCTTTGTTTTCAGCTTTCTTTGGTGGCTGCGGAGCTGACTTGGTTTGCACATTGAGAACCTCCTTTTTCTTTTGCTTCGAGGTTGCAATGGCGGTCGGCTCCTTCTTTGATGATTTCTGACTGCTGAGGTCTTTGATCACCGTCTCAGCCTCCATTGATGCTTCTAGGAGTTCTCTCAGATTCTTTGATTTGTTGCCGATAATCATGGAGCGTATCTTTGCTCTTATGTTGTTACGGCAGATGTCGACCAGCGACGCTTGTGGCAGTACGTCTGAACATTTGTACGCCATTGCCTTCCACTTGTGAATGTAGTCGTATGTCGACTCATTCTCTCCCTGTTTTAGGCCGCAGAGTTGAGCCATTGTCACAAGATGATCCTCACCTTTGAAGTGAGTTAGGAAGCGTGTCTCCATCATGGCCCAGTTATGGATAGAGTCCTCCTGAAGAGTGGAGTACCAATCAAAGGCCGTACCTTTTAGGGTACTTGCGAAGAGACGGATCTTGAGGGCGTCTTAATCCGCGATGGCTCCCGTCAGGATCTTGAAATGGATGACATGTTGTCTGGCCGAGCCCTTCCCCGTATATGTTTGGAGAGTGGGCTGTTTGAATTTGGTAGGAAACGGTACCGAGCCCATCCATAAGGGATATGGTGGCTTGATTCCGTGTTCCTTTAGTGAATCCTCTTCCTTTGCTTTGGCGAGGATATCGTTAACGTCCTTTTTGGTAAGGGCGCGTGACTCATTCACCTCCTCTTCGTGGTGACTTGGAGGAGCTTCATTATTCAGTGGACGTTGGAGGTTAAGAAGTAAGTTCTCCATGAGACCTTCTATCCTCTGCTGTCCCTGCTCCAGCTGCTGGATGCGTGCGGCTACGTCATCTTGCGGCGGAGGCTGCTCAGCATTTGTGACTAAGACGTTCATCTTTCGAGAGTCGAATGAGGATATCGTCTTGGTGACTGAGCTGGAGCTCATTCTTTTGGATGAAGAGCTCGAAGAGTGATTGCTCCGGTGTCCTTGACTTGAAGGAGTGGGAGAATCTTCTTTATGTCTTCACGCCCGGGAGACGCTGCGAGTCACCGGTCGCTTGACATGGATTTTTGTTGCTGACTTCTGGCGCCTTCTGGTTTTGCCAACCATATGGACAGTAGCAACTTGGTTGGGTGCTTCTTTTTCGACCCATTTTTTAGAGACCTGGAGCGTGGAGTGCTGGGCTCTTTGCTTCTCTAGTCTCTTTTGCCGATACGCCGCGCGGCGACGCATACGACGAGCGATTTGAGCTTCAGTTAGCTCGGGCTGTGCTCTAGCCACGAAGGAGGTGGTCCCTCGCGCGTAGCAGCCGAGCTTGTCTTCTTTGTAATTTGGCAAGGACAGGATCCGGACGCGGTCCTTAGCCTGTCGCAGCGAAGCTTTAAATTTGGCGAGCTCGGCCCCTGTTGAGATGAAGGGCCGAGTTGCAGGAATACAGGCCTTGACAGGTTCTCGCTAAGGCCTGATGATGCACGACTTGATCCTGGGCTTATAGGAACAAGCCGGCTCGTGATGGGTGGATTTTGTTTGGTGGAGGGCTGGTTTCTCCTCTTTCGTGTACGA
Organism: Camphora micrantha; assembly: GCA_003546025.1. NCBI lineage: Eukaryota > Viridiplantae > Streptophyta > Magnoliopsida > Laurales > Lauraceae > Camphora > Camphora micrantha. The sequence goes on from QPKB01000009.1 coordinate 19,774,636, forward strand.
GAGAGGGTAGAACCGGTTCTCCTTAAGCGGGGCCAGGTATGCTGGCCTTGCAGATCTTTGGGACCTTCTTTGTTTTGAAGAAGGTCTTGGAGACCAAGTCTTGAGGTAGACCTGGTTTCTTGCAGGCTGAGGTTTCGCGGGGTTGTCGCGGGCTTCAGTCTTCTTGGCGGTTGCCCTTGGTGTACGTCACGGTAGTGACGCGCCCAAGGGCGGTTCTCTGCTTCTTGGCAGGAGTTGTTTCTTCTGCTGGAAGTGGGAAAGGTCCCAGCGACCCGAAGACGATGGACCGAGGAGCGGAGGTCGACCCGGTGTCTTGTGCGTTACCGTAGGAAGTGACACTTCGGCCGCTGGCGAGGCGCTTAGGAGCGCGTTTGTTTTACTTCTCTTGAAGCATTAGCTGGTACTTGTTCTCGTCGAAAGTGATCGTCAACAAAGCTGCCATGTTAGTTTTTGAAAACCTTTCTGAAACAAGACCAGATCCATTAGTAATCACAAGAATGTGGTGATCATAAATGGAAATAAACTATGGTTTTGTCTTTTCAATTTGCTCGAGGGGACAAGGCCCGGCCCAAGCAAGATGAAGAAGGCAAAAGGCCATAGAGTATACAATTGTTCTAAACGCAAGTATGAAAGGCTCAGAATGAGCGTTCCAGTGACTGCTAGAAGCAATTGTGAACCTTAATTCAGATTACCGAGGAGCGAGGCTCACTCGAGGTAAAATGATATAAGGTTGGGAGTACAAATGTGTCGGTTGTGAATACAGTAGACCCAAGAGGGCGTACTAGCATCACTAGGCACAGATGTTGTAAATCGCATCCTTGAAATGGACACGAGATGGGATTTTTTGAAAGGTCAAGGTTGGGTTCATAAAAGAGAGCAAATGGCACTCCGATCCGAACACGTGCTCAAACATTTCTACGAGCACAGAGTCCGAAAGGGAAATAACCAGAATTTCTCGAATCTGGACCCAACAATGACGGTACTTTTTTTTTTTAGAAAAGTCAGGATCAGATTCATCAAAGAGAGCAAATGACGTTCCAACCCAAACACGTGCTCAACATTTCTGCGAGCACAGTAATCCGAGGAAGAAGAGGTCAAGATTTCTCGACTTTGAACCCAGACGTGACAAGTCTTTTTTTTTGAAGATTTTTTTTGAAAGTCAGTATCGGATTCATCAAAGAGAGCAAATGATGTTCCAATCCAAACACGTGCTCAACATTTCTGCGAGCACAGAGTCTAAAAAGGAAGAGATCAAGATTTCTCAAATTTGAACCAAAAATCGACGAAATTTTTTTTTATGCAAGATTCAACAATGGCCACCAACTAGAAAGGTGCCAAAGAATCTAAGTTCATGTTCTCAAATGAACGGGTCCCACCGGGTGTGCCAGCTTGATGGACCCGATTCTTCCCTCTCTCCCGCTGCCTCCGCCCTGGGTCTTTTGGGGTACGACGGAGGGGAGGAGAAAAAAAAGGTATCAACATTTTGTACGGGTATGCCAATTTCACTTTTCTACTTGGAATCTTGAAATGGTGATCCGAAGATCCACCTTCACAAGTAGAAAGGGGAAATAAAACTTTTTCTAGTTTCCCATTGCACACATATTTTAAGAAAAGAGACAAAGGTTTTTTTTTTATATGCAGTGAAAGGCGATTTCATTTGTTTGCCGTAAAAGGCCATTTTGCCGTAAAAGGCGATTTACAAATCTTATCCATCATGAAAGACAAGAATTGTGATTTTTTTGTCTCTTAAAAAAAATACAAAATACAAAAGGAAAAGCAAGAAAAGGGATCTAACTTCTCATTCGATTGTGGGGACACGTTCAGATCGACGGTCGCGAGCCATGTATGGGCTTCGCCGTCGTCCATGCAGATGAGAACATGATTCTTGGATTCTTGGCTTGGCTTTTTAACCTCAGATTTTTAAAGGACAAAGACCAAGAAAAGGTCTTATATCCGATAAAAAGCTAAGTAAACGGGCTGAAAAGCCACGTTTTAGCCATGTTGGTAGAAGAAGGGATGTCCCTGGGGGGGTGGCCCCCCAAGGGTGCTTCAATCACCTTTTGGTGGTCTTGCAGCAGAGTTGTAGGAGTTCTGGATTTTCCGGGCAATTCTCTGGACTTCGAGTGAATTTCTCTGGCGATTTCTCTGGATTTTTTCCCCGTGTCTTTCCCTTTGGAATGCCCTCCTATTTATAGGCCTTTGGTAGCCATTTAGGAGGGTTTATGAGCATTGAATGCATTAATGCTCATAATGGGAGGAGTTACAAGTTTTAAATTATTTATTTTGTAACTCTTTTTTCCTTAAATCTGATTGGCTGATGGAGAATAATGAGCTTTTAATTGCCTTTAATCTCCATCATGGGAGGAGTTTCATGGCTTTAATGCCATAAATCATTTGACTTGTAACTCCCATTTGCTTGCTTTTCATTGGGCCGTCCAAAATAATGAGTTAATGACCGCATTAACTTGTCATAAAATGGGTCATTTAACCTCATTAATTGGTCGCCAAGTCGCTTGAAGAGTCGCGGGCCGCGCCGCGTCTTTTGGAATTCTTCTTGCGATGAGCGCCGGTGGATCCACATGTTGTTTGATGTCGGATGGCGATGCAATTTCAGACATTGATTAATGTCGACGTGCCGGCAACATCTGTCTTGTTGATTTCACGATCGGGCGGGCAGAAAGTGTGCTTTCTTTGTCGGCCGGTTGGCGATTTCGAGGCATCTAATGATCATCCAATGATTTCGGCGGCGAATCCATGATGTTGACGAAGATCGACGGATTTCATGCACGAAAAATCAAATTTTGGAAAAATCACAGGGGCCAATCAACTCGAAACGCGAAAAAGACCCAAAAAAGGGGTCTTTCGGTGACTTTTGGGTCGCCGGAACTCCATGGTCGCTGGAGACCATGTGGCTGGCGACCATGGGCCAAGGTCGCCGGCGACCATGGGCCTTGGGCCCATTTTTCAGCCGCCGTTCGGTCGCCTTTTCTTCGCCGTTTTTCGATCTTTTTTCATTTTTTTTTTCTTCTGTATTTTTCCTGACATTTCCCCTCATTTATTGGCCTGATGCTCTTGAAGAAAACCCGACGAGAAGCCACGCAAATCAGAGCACAAAGTTTCCTATTTTTCTGGAAAGTCGAAGACTTTGTTGTGCGGAATTGCTGATTTTTTGTCAAGCGTTGAAACTAGGCCAAACAATGTCGGAATGACCTGAAATTCGACGTGGAGCTTCTTGAGCAGTAAATAAGACTAACCATGGGCTTTGGTTTGAGTTTTGAAGCCTTTTTGGGTCCCACAAATGCTCGCCTTGATTTCGCCTCGAGGAAAATGCCGAGCTTTGAAACTAGGCCAAACGATGTCCGATTGACCTAAAATTTGACGGGGAGTCTTTTTAGCAGTAGATAGGACCAACCATAGGCTTTGGTTTGAGTTTTGAAGCCATTTGGGGTCCCACAAATGCTCGCCTTAATTTCGCCATAAGGAAAATGCCGAGCTTTGAAACTAGGCCAAACGATGTCCGTTTGACCTAAAACTTGACGGGGGACCTATTGGAGTCATTTTGAGATGATCCATTAGCTCCAATTTGGATGCCATGATTCCGGGGTGCTCCGCTGCCGGCAGGCCTGATTTTTCTTCGGAGCGTCGAGGTCGGGTCAAACGTTGTCAGAATGACTAGAAATTTGGCATGGAACCTTTTGGAGGTATTCTGAGACCATCCGTAGGCTCTGATCGAAGTTTTGAAGTCTTCGACACTGTCGTTGCCGGGAGCTCCTGTCTGGCTGTCGGAGGAATGAAGTTAGGCCAAATGATGTTGAAACGGCCCAAAACTTCATGTGTACCCCTCTTTTGGCTGCTTTGAAAGACCTTGCAGTTTTTGTTTGACTCTGACAAGATCTGATGCTTGAAGTGGCGCCTTCCTATTTATGGCAGGATGTGGCTCCATGTAGTTTTTGGTGTTGAAGGGACATAGTGATATTTTTGGTGTCAACATGGCGGAAATCCGACGACCTGGATTTCCAAGGTCGCCGGCGACTATGGGCAATGGTCGCCGGCGACCATGGGGTTTTTTCCCCCTTTGGTTGCCTTTTCTTCCGCCGTTTTTCAATCTTTTTACTTATTTTTTTCTCCTGTATTTTTCTTGACATTTTTCCTCATTATTGGCTTGATTCTCCTGAAGAAAACCTGATGAGAAGTAGTGCAAACCGGAGCACAAAGTTTTATATTTTTTTTGAAAAGTCGCAGACTTTGTAGCCGATTTTCCGACAAGAGTTAAAACTAGCTCAAATGATGTCGGAATGACCCGAAATTTGAGGTGAAGTTTCCTGAGCAGTAGATAGGACCAACCATGAGCTTTGGTTTGGGTTTTGAAGCCGTTTGGGGTCCCGTCGCTGCTAGACTTGATTTTGCCGCGAGGAAGATGCCGCGCTTTGATGTACGCTCAACCAATGTCTGATTGTCCTGAAATTTGACAGGGAGTCTATTGGAGTCATTTTTAGACGATCCATTAGCTCCAATTTGGATGTCATGGTCCCGGGAAGTTCCGCCTCCGATAGGCTTGATTTTGTTCTCGAGTATCAAAGTCTGGTCAAACGTTGTCGGAATGACTTAAAATTTGGAGTGTAGTCCTTTGGAAGAATGTAAAAGCTACCCATGTGCTCTGTTTGATGAGTAATGGCCTTGGTGGTTCTCGCCGCCGAGAAGCTTGATTTTGCTGCTCGAGTGTTGATGGAGGGTCAAACATTGTCGGTTTGACTTGAAATTTGACATGAAGCCTTTTGGAGGTATTTTGAGACCATCGATAGGCTCTGATCGAAGATTTGATGTCTTCGACATTGTTGCCGCCAAGAGTGCCTATTTGATTGCTAGAGAAGTGAAGTTAGACTAAATGATGCTGGAATGGCCCGAAACTTCAAGTGTATCCTCATTTTGGCTGTTTTGAAGGATCTTGCAATTTTTGTTTGATTTTGACAAGATCTGATGCTTGAAGCGGCATTCGTCTGTTTGTGGTAGGCTGCAGCTCCATGTGGTTTTTTGATGTCGAGAATGTCTTAAAGAGGCAAAGTGACATTTTTGGTGTCAACAGTTTTGTTAATTAGGGTTTTGAATTAAAGGTTTGTTGACTAGGGTTTTATTTGTTAGGTATTGCTTAAAGGTTTTTTAATTTAGGGTTGGAGTTAGGGATTTTAATTAAGGTTTGAATTAAGGTTCAAATTATAGTTTTAATCAGGGTTTAGAAATCAGGATTTAGATTGATGATTCTTATTTATTAAGGTTAAAGTAGATGTTTTAATTAGGTGTCCTAAACAATGTTTTTTTTAATGAAGGTTGATTAAGTTTATTAATTTACTTAGGCACAAATAGAATAACCCAGGATCATCTACTTAATGTCTACTTTTTTATATGGATTTTTCTATTTCTTTTAATCTTTTTTTTTTTTTTTTTTTTTTTTTTGTTCTCTTCCCTACTTACTGAAGAGTAAGATGAGAAGGGAAGAGTTTTATGGTTTTATGATTTTTTTTGTTATTTTATGCAATGTAACCTAACCTAAAGTGTTGATGATTCAATAATTCGAAGCCTAGAAGTTCAGCAATCAATCATGGCCATCACAGAGATTCGAAAGCAAACTAAATGCGACGCGAAATGCAGAAAATGCGGGTCGGAAAACAAGCCAGGGACTTGAGCGCACCTACAGGGGCGCCCAAGTGTCTCTGCAGTACTTGGGCGCGCACACAGTGGCGCCTAAGTCACTTCCGTGCTGATTGTGATGTATCTCTGATATCCGGCGACATTCCGATGCGATTTCTGACGCTTCGCGAGTAAATGCTGGGTCTTAATATGAATTATTAATATTAGAACTTCCAGATCTAAAAACGATGGAGTGAGGACCAATATTTGAGTGACGGACCCCTTTGTCGGGACTTGGGCGCCCCCACAGTGGTGCCCAAGTACCTCTATCCTCCTTTCTTTTCTCTTCTTTCCTTTTTTTTTTAGCATTATTTTTAGTCTTCTTTCGATTCTTTCAATACTTTTTACAGATCCGAAGGCTTTGATATCAATTTATATGAGAATGGACTTGGATCTAAGAGAATGCACGCGAAACGGAAAATCGAGGTCGAAACCCTAACTTTGGACTTGGGCGCACCTGCGGGGGCACCCAAGTACTTTTCTGCGCTTTTTTCCTCTTTTGTTTCTTTTCTCAATGCTTTTCGCGTGGTTTGGAACCTAAAGTCATAGATCTAAGGTCCTGATATCAACTAGTTTTAAGAATGAATTCGAATCTTAGAAATGAAGTGCGAGAGGAACAAAGACTGGGGCTGAAACCTTGCCCTTGGAGTTGGGAGCACCAACAGCGGCGCCCAAGTGCTTTGTTGCACTTTTCTTTCTCAAATTCAGATTTTTCCCAATGAAAATGATATGGATGCGAGATCTATTCTAATCATGAGTTCATGATGATGAAAATGATACAGATCTACAACCTACGGATGATCCTAAGCATGTTTCTAATGACGAATGATTACTAAATATCAGATCTACTGTAAAATACTACTATTAATGCAGACGTATGATGTATGGATGATCCTAAATATGATTCTAACCGCTAATGATGTTGAATGCTCATTGAAAAGGATTAAATCTAGAAATACCGGTTTGGATTGCGTCTTTCAAGTCCTAGATCGAAGCTTTTGTGCAAATCCAGGGCTTTTGGAAGCTTTCTCCATTACTGCTCTTGAAAACCAAAATGCTCCTTCTTATTCTTTCTTCTAAATCTAAAGCTTTTTCTCTGTGGCTACTCTCTTTCTCTCCCTTTACTTCTCTTTTCTCTCTTTTTGGTAGCCTTTTTTTGCAAAATGGTATAAGAGATCCTTATATGAGAGTTTTTTGGCATGTAAGAGGGGTTAGGGTTGCTGCATGCGCGATTCTCTAGAAGTTTCACGTAAACCAAGGCAAATTAGGGTTTTTGGGGACTTGGGCGCACCAAGTGGGTTTTGTGACTTGGGCGTACATGTGTCTTCTTTTGGTGTAAGTCGGGTTTAGAGTTTGGTTTCGAACTATTTTTGGGCCGAGGTTGGGTCGGAACTATTGAAGGTAGAGCGGAATACATCTAAGTAAGCACTCAAGTGTGTTTCGTGGGCAATCAGGGACTTGGGCACACACACAAGTGTAATCTTGGGACATGGGCGCACCTAGAGTGGCGCCAGAGTGTGCCCCTAGTGTGGGGCCGTTAGGGTAATTTTCCGAGGGCCATATATTTTGATCCGTTTGTCGGATTTGAATGTTCTACATATCGTCGGAAAGCTCTCGGAACGTAGAATCTTTTGATCCATACATCATAATGATCAGAGGTCGGGAAAAGGTAGGGATATCTGGATCAACGATCCTAGCCTCCTAATTCATGCTAATCATATATATCGTACTTAGGCAAACTAAGTGTAATCTCTCTAGGAACAACTTGAGTGTCATTAATGTAGTCTAGAAGGGCTTGGATAGTGTGGTAGTCCGTTCCTTGTTTGAATAGTGGGTTGAACTCGAGATCTCGATGCGATTCGTCCTTTTCTCTCATGAATTTCTAGAGATTGTCGAACTAAGTCTAAAATTTGTAACAAGCATCTCCATCGTCATTAATTAATTTGAATTATGCCATTAACCATTCAATTATGGATGAAATGGGGGCATCATTACATATGACAGGTATTTTAGGCTATCATAGGAGGTCAAATGAGGTGTCTACAGTATGCCCCTCTTTGGAGAACAATACGTGGAGAGTTGTGCTCCAAAGAAAGTAGACATGCCACTCATGACTCACGAGAGCTTTTGAGCTCACGGGAGTGGCCACCTAGGGATATATGCAATTGCAAACTCGTTCTAAAGGTGAGATTCACTTTTCTAGGATTGATCCTGATTCAGGGGAAGAAAAGGAAAAATAAGAAGCTACGTGCCTACTGATTTGATTGGAATCCCGATGATGGACCCGATTCTTCCCTCTCTCCCGCTGCCTCCGCCCCGGGTCTTTCGGGGTACGGCGGAGGGGAGGAGAAGAAAAGTAAAGGGTAACAACATCTTTCTTTCTTTTTGTACGGGTATGCCAATTTCACTTTTCCACTTGGAATTTAGAAACGGTGATCCGAAGATCCACCTTCACAAGTAGAAAAGGGAAATGAAACTTTTTCTAGTTTCCCATTGCACACATATTTTAAGAAAAGAGACAAAAGGGTTTTTTTTTATATGCCGTGAAAGGCGATTTCATTTGTTTGCCGTAAAAGACGATTTTGCCGTAAAAGGCGATTTACAAATCTTATCTATCATGAAAGACAAGAATTGTGATTTTTGTCTCTAAAAGAAAAATAAAGTACAATAGAAATCAAGAAAAGGAATCTAACTTCTCATTCGATTGTGGGGACACGTTCAGATCGACGGTCGCAAGTCATGTATGGGCTCCTCCGTCGTCCATGCAGATGAGAACACGATGCTTGGATTCTTGGCTTGGCTTTTTAACCTCAGATTTTTAAAGGACAAAGACCAAGAGAAGGTCTTATATCCGATAAAAAGCTAAGTAAACGGGCTGAAAAGCCACGTTTTAGCCATGTTGGTAGAAGAAAGGAGGTCCTTGGGGGGATGGCCCCCAAGGGTGCTTCAATCACCTTTTGGTGGTCTTGCAGCAGAGTTGTAGGGCCTCTGGATTTTCTGGGCAATTCTCTGGATTCTTTTTCCGTTCTTCGTCTCCTTTTTTTTTTATCCCTTTTTCCTTTGGAATGCCCTCCTATTTATAGGCCTTTGGTAGCCATTTAGGAGGGTTTATGAGCATTGAATGCATTAATGCTCATAATGGGAGGAGTTACAAGTTTTAAAGTATTTGTTTTGTAACTCCTTTTTCCTTGAATCTGATTGGCCGATGGAGAATAATGAGCTTTTAATTGCCTTTAATCCCCATCATGGGAGGAGTTTCATGGCTTTAATGCCATAAATCATTTGACTTGTAACTCCCATTTGCTTGCTTTTGATTGGGCCGTCCAAAATAATGAGTTAATGACCGCATTAACTTGTCATAAAACGGGTCATTTAACCTCATTAATTGGTCGCCAAGTCGCTTGAAGAGTCGCGGGCCGCGCCGCGTCTTTTGGAATTCTTCTTGCGATGACCGCCGGTGGATCCACATGTTGTTTGATGTCGGATGGCGATGCAATTTCAGACTTTGATTAATATCAACATGCCGGCAACATCTGTCCTGTCGATTTAACGATCGGGCGGGCGGAAAGTGTGCTTTCTTTGTCGGCCGGTTGGCGATTTCGAGGCATCTAATGATCATCCAATGATTTCGGCGGCGAATCCGTGATGTTGACGAAGATCGACGGATTTCATGCACGAAAAATCAGATTTTGGAAAAATCACAGGGGCCAATCAACTCAAAACGCGAAAAGGACCCGAAAAAAGGGGTTTCCGGCGACTTTTGGGTCGCCGGAATTCCATGGTCGCCGGCGAGCATGGGCCTTGGGCCCATTTTTTGGCCGCCGTTCGGTCGCCGTTTCTTCACCGTTTTTCGATCTTTTTTCATTCTTTTTTCTTCTGTATTTTTTCTAACATTTCCCCTCATTTATTGGCCTGATTCTCTTGAAGAAAACCCGGCGAGAAGCCACGCAAATCGGAGCGCAAAGTTTCCTATTTTTCTGGAAAGCCGAAGACTTTGTTGTGCGGTATTGCCGATTTTTTGTCAAGCATTGAAACTAGGCCAAACGATGTCGGAATGACCTGAAATTTGACGTGGAGCTTCTTGAGCAGTAGATAGGACCAACCATAGGCTTTGGTTTGAGTTTTGAAGCCGTTCGGGGTCCCGCAAATGCTTGCCTTAATTTCGCCATGAGAGAAATGCCGAGCTTTGACTTTTGGTCAACCGATGTCCGATTGACCTGAAATTTGACAGGGAGCCTCCTGAGTAGTAAGTAAGACCAACCATGGGCTTTGGTTTGAGTTTTGAAGCCTTTTGGGGTCCCGCAAATGCTCGCCTTGATTTCACCTCGAGGAAAATGCCGAGCTTTGAAACTAGGCCAAACGATGTCCGTTTGACCTAAGACTTGACAGGGGACCTATTGGAGTCATTTTGAGATGATCCATTAGCTCCAATTTAGATGCCATGATTCCGGGGTGCTCCGCCGCCGGCAGGTCTTTTTTTGCTTCCCGAGAGTTAATGAAAGGTCAAACGTTGTCCGTTTGACTTGAAATTTGGCATGGGACCTTTTGGAGGTATTCTGAGACCATCCGTAGGCTCTGATCGAAGTTTTGAAGTCTTCGACACTGTCGCTGCCGGGAGCTCCTGTCTGGCTGTCGGAGGAGTGAAGTTAGGCCAAATGACGTCGAAATGGCCCGAAACTTCATGTGTACCCCTCTTTTGGCTGCTTTGAAGGATCTTGCAGTTTTTGTTTGATTCTGACAAGATCTGGTGCTTGAAGTGGCGCCTTCCTATTTATGGCAAGATGTGGCTCCATGTAGCTTTTTGGTGTTGAAGGGACATAGTGACATTTTTGGTGTCAACACCCGCGATCTGTGCCTCGGTGCCCATGGTATTTCCACGTGGCGGGTTGGGAACTGTGCCCCGATTGCTTAATTTGAGATGGTGGTGGGAACTGTGCCCCGGTGGTCTAAATCAGAAGTTCATCTTTCGATTGGCTAAGTCACAGATCAATTCAATTTGTCATGTATAATGTCTTTTGACTTTCATCCACAGTTGAATGCTCAAGCCATAGTTAAAGCTAACTAGCAATAATGGAGACCTTGAAGGCAATTACAAACATAGTTCAAGCAACGGAGTGAGGTGCATGTGAGAATGAGATGGATTTAAAAAAAAAAAAAAAAAAAGAGATTTCATTTTGAAACTCAGGTATGCATTGAAAAACTAAACCAATGGAAGATGTTCACCGGAATAACCGTCACTCTCTAAGGATCTTGGTCCTCACCCAAGCTTAGATGAAAACCTAGGATAGATTTGATTATCATTTCGTGCTTATCATGGAGAGTTTCGAGTTACACGGATTCCATCCTCTAACATCAAGATTTGAGTCGGCAAACACCACATTCGTGATAACACGGTATTATGGTCGCCGTACCAATTATAAGCGCTTAAGGGAGGCCTATGGCGACTCAATTTCCAGACGTGTGGTAAAATCATGAAAATAATGGTTAGGGATACTTACCTCAAGAGCTTCCGCAAATCCAATGTTGGGGATCACTGTTGTCTTCTTTCGTTGTTTGTTTGTCGAAGCTTGTGAACTTGTCATCAATCTCCATCAGTGTGCTTGAAGGTCCTTCACCGTTGGTGTTTTCGCTTTCGCTTTGGGAACCTGTATTGAACAGACACTAAAAGATTCTGCATTTTTTGTTAGTGCTCAGTTTCATAATTTGCAAAGGTAACAATTCTAATTTCATTGATGGAGATGGTATGGGATGTAATGCACAATGTTAGATGTATGCGTGATGGGACTAATGTGCACATGACGTGATTGGACCCCTTGTCATGGGACAATATTTGGTTTTACAATGCGTTGTGCTTTTGTGCGTGTGCCTCTTTAGGTTCCTTTTCCTTTTTTCCTTTTTTTTTTGTTTGATCATCATTTTTTCCATTTTCTAGGCCTTTGGGGCAGAAATGGGTGTAGGCGTGGTTGGCACCCAGCCTTTCAAAGCATTGCTTTTCCACATTTCGTGTGCAGAGAGCCCCTCTACTCTCCTTTGCATATTTTTCTTCAATTTTGAAATCCGAATGTGAGAGGTTTCAACTCATCTTTTATCTGAGGGAGTGGTATTTCTTGTTTAAGTTGATTGTTCAAGTTTGATTAGTTTGTTTGTTTTTAGATTAATTGTTTTAATTATGTTGTTTTATCATGTGTGTTGGTGGGTTTTATCATATTTATGTTCATGTTTAAGTTCCTTAAACTTTTTATTCATTTTAGTGTTGTTTTGAATCGGTTTGTGATTTTTAGGGTTTGTGTTTTTGTTCTTAAATTCGACATGGCCCCCTTTCTTTGACTTTTCATTATTTTTACCCAAAAATCTTGAACCCAAGTGGTCCGGTCCTAATTTTGCAAAGAGGATAATTATTTATCAAAGATAGCTTTAGGAGTAGACCATGGATTAGGTTTGTTCAAATTCTATGGCCTAGACCTCCAAGTTTTCCATCTCATTCTTTTTCCTTAAATGAAGTTCTAAGATGTGGAATGAAGTTTGGCCATTAGCTGTGATGGTAGGTAATTTGGGGAAAAAGGGGATTTTATGCAATTTGTGGAAATTAATGAAATTAGTTGGTGTGATTGGGTTTGTTGTGTGTTTTGGTTAATTTAGATTCAGTTTTTGGTGAATTTTTTTATATGTTTTATTATTTTTTGTGGATTTAAGGGGGCAGTTTTGATTCCTTTTTTTTTTTTTTTTTTGTCTTTCTCTCTCGTCTTTCTCTCTCTCGATTTTTTTTTTTTTTTTTTGTGATTATATGTGATGTGTGGTGTTGGATGAGTGATTATTATAGATGTGGTCATGGTGTAATGAGGTGAAGTGAAATGGAGTGAGGTGTGGTGGTAAAGACGCGAAGGAGTATGGAATAAAGTGATGTGTAGAGGAGTGGTAAAGTTCTATTTCCTATAAATGATATATGCATGCAAACCGTTGAAAATTGAACTTAAGTGTGGCCATGTTGAGTTCGATTAAATATGTGTGTTTCATTATTATCTCCTAGTTACTTGTGTTTTATGAGGTGTATTTTATTTTTTTTCTTTTAGCATAGTTGTGGATTAATTGAATTTTAAAATTGGTTTTGTCTAGTTTTAACTTGCTTTTGTTGTTTGGTTTGTTTTGTTTTGTTTGGGTTGGCAGTAAATTAAATTTTTTTATGTGACCTTAGTTGGTTGGTTGGTTCTTTTGTTTATTCGTTGCTTTTTTTTAGTTGGATTTTTTTATCATTGGTGAGTTGGTTTTTATTATGCTTTTTTTTTGTGTCTATTTGTTTTTAAATTAAGTTCGTTGTCATTGGTTGGTTGGTGGATTTTATTAATGGCTAGTCTGTTGTTTTTGCAGAGAAAACCAAAAAGAGGGTGGAGGGTGTTCTAAGACAACCTCGATTGATTTCGGCATGAAGAGGCAAGGAGGAGTGCAACGAAGCTACCATTTCATCTTGAATGAGCTGAGGAACCATAAGGTATACATCCTTTTTCTCTGCTTTGTTGGGTTAAGTCTTGAATTCACGTTTAAGTTTAAGTTTAATTTTAATTTTAAGTCTTTTAGTTTTAAGTTCAAGTTTGGTTTTAGTTCTTCATTTAGTGAGCTGATTTCTCTTATGGAATTTAATTTGGCAGGTCAGTTGGCGCCCTGATCAAGATGGCTCGGATGACGAGTTGATTGATTGCGGTGTAGGAGAACGTTATTTATTTGAGAGAATATATGACTCCATGTTCCAAAGATAGCAGATAGGCTTGTTATTCGCGGCATTGCGTGACAACTAGATCGTCATTACGCTATCCTAATCGATGAGGCTGTCATGAGCTGGTTATATCTGGGATGGATCCCTAAAGGATTTAGGAACGAATTCAAAGCATGGGGGAATTACGTGAGATGTTGGAGGGATCTTCCATATCAGTACATACTCTTAGAGTTATACTCTTGCGGGGCCTCCTATTCTATTGGAAATTGTGCAGAGACGATTGAAGCCCTGTGTTGTTGTTGTTGCAGTTATGATTGGTGTTTGTTATCTTTTGATGTTGATTATTAGTTGTTGATCATTGGTGTTGTATATATGATAGAGGGAGGTTATTTCTAATCTCATTTTTCACTTTGATATACGTAGGATGAAGCTCATGATGTGCATAGGTGCATGTGAAATCCATGATGCAAACATGTGATTCATGACTTGATAGTGGTTGTGATGATTGATGCAGAAGTGCCATGGTTGTGTATGATGATGGAATAGACTCCCTTAGGGGCACCAAGAGATCATGTGAAGTGTGTTTTTTTCCTTATAGATGACAGGTTCATACTCGATGATTTTCTTAGGGTCTAAAAATAAGGGAAACTTTGGTGAAATCTTTTTATTTTTTTGAAATTCGTGTGTAGACATACGAGTCTCACAGAGGGAGCACTAGTAGTTTAGAGTTAATGAAGCGAAATTTCATATAATAAAAATAGAATAAGCACAATCTCTCATCAATCTAAACTTAGTAAGCGACATAGAATTAGGTTCTCAAACAACAAGGAGTGCCTGAGTGTGTGACATTTGTGACCTATGCAACTCTATGTTTTGAGGCATTCACAACATCAGCTATAGATATGAAGGCATATGCTAAAGATAACTGCATTTTCGAATCGCACAACATGTGAAATCATGAGGAGTTGTGCACAAAACAATACCCGTAAAAAAAATGCCCCAACTTGTGGGGTGTTTTCGATGTGATTGGGCTTAGGTTTTTTTTAGGATATATGTTTCTCTGCATCCAACCACAAGTCATTAGTAACAAAAGCGTGCATGAGGTGAGTGTGTGTGGGCTAGTGTGTGCTCATGGCAATTGTGTATGTGATGAGGACCCAGGTTGGGAAGCCGTGTGAGATAAACATATATTCGTATGTATATATATATATATATATAAATATACGATGCCCCAGCATATGAATAATGTTTATTATGGCCGTGGGGTGCGAGTGTGAAAGTAGATTAACTTCTCGATCCATGATTGTCACCTTGGTGACAACATAAGTGGGCCACCATGGTAGTAGCTTCTCATAAACTTCCAGTCCTATATGCAGATACTCTTGGCCCTTGTCTCGGTTAGTTTTCCTAATGAAAGATTTTTTTATATACCATATACTTGAATATGTTGTAAAATAAAGCACCAAAAGGGAGAGAGAGTAATAGGAAGGTAGAGAGAGATTCTTCTATTATCTTATTATCTCAAGTGTATACAAATACAAGGACGAGGCCTATTTATAGGCAAAGTAACCTCCTCATTGAGGAACCCTAATTACAATAGGATTCTAACCCTAACTCATCTCATGTGGGCATCCACCCATGATACTTATCTTATAACACTCCCCATTGATGACCACCACTCAATGATAGTTGCCTCATTAAAAACCTTGCTAAGGAAAAATCCAATGAGAAAAAACTAAAGCAAAGGGAAAACAAGTACAATATCCTTTAAGATCATTGAACTGGTGTTGGACGTGTACAATGTTGCCTCCTTAAAACCTTACCTAGGAAAACCCAGTGGGATAAAACCTAGAAAAGGAAAAATAGTACAGTGCACAGATGTCTTAGGAAGTATAGTATAAGACCCTAACCCGAGTGACCTCGATTCATACTAATTAAGTCGTGTGTTACTCTTAAGTGTAATTTGGGTATTGTGGTTAAGCTGGGATTAGAATAACTTTTATTATAACTTTAGAGAATTTTGAGTGCCTTTGTAATTAGTAGGACCCTTTGGGGGTTCTATTTGTGACTTTACGTGTACTTGGGGGACTATCCGAGATTCCAGTAATTAGTGTTTTAACCCCGTTTGAATCATCTCGTTAATCTCTTCAATTTTCATGTTGATCTCGTACCCGTTCGTAACCCCCAAATCCGTCTTTCTTAGCATTGAGGGCAAAACAATCTTTTATCCCAAAATCTGGATACAAAATTTGATATTATTGAAACCCTTGAAACATATACTTTTTGGAAACTTGGTATTTCGACGATCACTTCTCTCTTCTTAGTAAAACGCAACCGAGGTCCCAAAAGCCATGATTTTGACCCAACAAGAATTTCAAGTGGTGGAGACCATCTCATTTGCTATAAAAGGAGAACCCTCCTTCTCCTTTCCCTTTTCCAGCATAAATCCAACCTCAACCTAGGGTTTCTCCATTCTCTTCTTCTCCTTGCTCTTCCATCCCCAAATCTCCACCAAACTTGCACCAATGGCAAAAATGGAAGCTATCTTCTCCTTCCTCACTACTAGAGCTTTTCATTGACACTATTCTTGAAGGAAACCTCCCATTCCAAGATCTACATTGAGCTATTCTTGCCTATTTGGAGATCTCACAAGTAAGCTTCCTCCCTAATCTCTTAGATATGTATTTTTCTAGCCTTAGAGAAGCTCTATTTACATTATTGAGGCTTTCCTTTTCTTGTGCTTTGTTTTAACCCATTTTAGGGTTTGTTTTGGGGGTTTTTGTGTAGCTTTTGCTCTTGGCTTAGAAGAGGTGATTAGAGGCTTGATTTGTTTGATTAAAGACCTAAGGCAAGTGGATGAATGGATAGTTTGAGTATTAAATGTTTTTCATGAGAAATGTGGTTAATCATCATTTATATTCATGTTTATTGACTTGCATTGATTTTGAAATAAATGCTCATGAATGAACCTTGCTATCTCATTTAATGTCTTAGAAATATTTGTTTATAGCCTTCATTTATCTCTTGTTAATAGCTAAATGGATTTTTATAAATGGTGACTCCTTTGTTTCTCTCCCTCTTATGGTTGAATGGGGTGAAGAAAGAGGTGATTGGATGAATGCTTATAGAAGTTTTGGGGAAGTGTTGAATGATGATTTGGAGGAGCTTCTTAGCTCATTTCATTGCAGGGAAATGAAGAGAATTGATTGAAGGAAGAAAAGGCTTAGATCTGAACTCAGTGTGAATTTCCCGCAACTAGGCGGTCAGCTGGCGGACACCCGTCGGCTAGCCGCCTGGTGACTGACGTCTAACCGAACCAGGTTCGGTTACAATTCCAGAGAGCTGCTTTTCTCTTCTAAAGGCGCGGTCAGCCAGCGGCTCACCGCCGAACACATCAGCGGCTAACCGCCAGCTAACCGAACCAGATTCAGTTCCAATTCCAGTATGCTGCATTCTGTCAGGTAAATCGCGGTCAGTCGTGCGGTCGGCCAACAGCTAACCACCGAACCCAGCAGCGGCTAACTGCCAGGTAACCAACCTTACCCAGAATTTTGGAGAATGAAGAGAAAGAAACCACATTACGAAGATTCATTGAAGTTTTTGAAACTACCAAGGTATATAAGGAGCCCATAATGTTCCCAAACTCTAGGAGTACCAAGTTCATACTAAATTAACATACGGGACCCCTATTTGCCTTGAAAGAGTCTTTAATCCCGATACTTGTCC
This sequence comes from Camphora micrantha, assembly GCA_003546025.1. Lineage (NCBI taxonomy): Eukaryota > Viridiplantae > Streptophyta > Magnoliopsida > Laurales > Lauraceae > Camphora > Camphora micrantha. The sequence goes on from QPKB01000009.1 coordinate 19,791,755, forward strand.
CACAATTTCTAAACGTTCATTTGTATTCCCTTGCTCCCGAGATTTACACTATATGACTTGTTATTCCCGATAACATTGAAATTGTACTTGTAACAGTTGCTAGCCCCGAAATGTATTGCTCGACATTATAAGATATTTGTGCCTTTGATCAACCCCGTCCCGCCAATTTATATACTTGCACCTGATGTATTTTATATGTGTCTTGATTTCTATTATTTGACTTATGAGTCGGCACCATTAAGCTTGGATAACCCTATTGGTCTGATCCACCGACTTGTAGATCCCCCACTTGTCACACCTGCTACAATTTCGATCCCGCTACCCGGTTATTACCATGGTCTTGTCCCGATACCCCGGCTTGCTATAGTGGTTCCCAATGCTCGACTTGCTACCGTGGTCAAGTCCTGTATTATTATATATGTATATGTAAAATTTGTTGTACCTCCTCACTTCGGTGACGATGTCAACATCCCGATATGCCCTTGTCATTTCGGTGATAGAGGACTTAGCTTCGTGTGGATGTCATCTTGCTTGTTTCCCGATTCCTTGTATACCTTACATGTTTTATATTGCATATTGTCTTACAGTAAATGATTCTTCTGTTTTATGAAAAGTTATTGCTTAAATAGGTTTAAATGTTTTCCAATATAATTTCAATTATTGTCATATTGTTATATCTTTTCACTCACCTACCAGACCGTCGTGTCTGATCCATTATTTTGGTACTCAGGTCCAGTTGCCGGTTACATTGAAGAGGAGCCTGAGGAGGTGGTTGGTGAACCGCAGTGTTTAGTTGAGTGGCATGTCGATGATGTCATTTTGACATTCGGTTGACTCGAGTTATGACACATTTTGGGGTTATGGATAACTCTTTCTTTTGAGAACTATTTCGGTTGTACTGACCTTTGTTGGTCATTATTTTTGGGGAATGCTAATCAACTGGTCTTTTGTATAAACTCTAACTTTATATTTTGAAAAATACTAATGATCATTGCTCATTCTGATATTTGTTATAAATGTATTATCAGTAATGTTATTATGGATATGAATTTGTGAATTAGATTTGTTACACGCTTCCGTAATTAAAAGAAATATTTATGTTGTTGTGATATCCTCACCACGGACACCTGTGGGAAATCGCGTCCACAGGCAGTATCTTATTCTTTAATGACCTGTGTACGTATTAACAAATTTATTTTTATGTCTTATGGCATTAACCATTCATTCGTATATCCTCATTCACCATTAGTCCCGATCCCGGATTGGGCCCATGGACCCGGTCCGGGGTCACGACCGACTGGTATCAGAGCGAGGCGGGTTTCAGGCAATTAAAAGAAACTAAAAATCCTAAGGACGTGGCGAGAATTCGTTAGATCTTTCGTTAGCTAGAATCGTATGAGCAATGTGTGACCATGTATTTAATTATTATGTGCTAACAACTTGTTGTGCGGCATCATGCCACCTTGTAAGCGACCACTGAACGACAATCCCACCACAAGTAACAGTGATCATATGGGGCCAGTTGAGGAAGATATAGTTGATAACACCATGCAGAACCAGTTTCAACAAATGATGCAAACCATGCTTGATCAGCAGCGTCAGGCAAATGAGAATTAAGCTAGATTACAAGAGCAGATGCTTAAGAAGAAAGAAGATCATGCCAAAGAGTTGACAGAGATGCAGAGGCAATTGTTAGAGGTGTCGCTAAGAAGACTCGAACCGGTTCAAGCTCAACCCGCCATTGTCATAAATCAAAGGGAGCATGATCCCAATGCATTATTTGAACGATTTCAGAAGAGAGCTCCAAAAGAATTTCTTGGAACAGAAGATCCATTAGCTACAGACGATTGGTTAGAGCATACAAAGAACATCTTCGAGGTCTTCCAATGCACCGGAGAAGAATGAGTGAAACTTGCAACATCTCTTTTTACCGGTTCAGCAGACATTTGGTGGAAGACAGTCAGAAATGAGTACAGAACCATGGCAGATGCAGTGGCTTGGGCTAATTTCAAGAGGCAGTTTCCTGACAAGTATGTACCGCTCATGTCAAGAGACAAAAGGCAATAGAATTCCAACAACTTGTACAAGGCAATATGACCGTCCTCGAGTACCTCACCAACTTTGAAAGATTGTCTAGATATGCTCCAGAGTTAGTGGACATAGTTGAGAAAAAGATTGCTAAGTTCCTCGAAGGACTAAACCCGATCATAGAGAAAGATGCTATTAGAGTTGTACCACCTGCAACTTTTGAAGAGGCTGTCAAGAGGGCCTATAAATTTGAGAACTTTCACAACAAAATCCTCAGAGTTCAGGGAAAGGGGCAGACTCATCAACAGAACAACCAGCAGAGAAATCAACAACACAAGAAGCATAGGCCAGAACAGAATGTTCAGAATCAAGTAACTTGTATCAATTGTGAGAAGAATCATGAGAGTACCCAGTGCTGTACACTTACAGGAGCATGCTTCAGGTGTGGTTCGATGAACCATCAGATAAGGGATTGTCCAAGACAGAATAGACAGAATCAACAGCAGCAGGGAGAACATCGTCCAGCACCACCTCAAAATGTACTCGTTGTCTAGAACCAAGTGAGGCCACTTCAGCAACAAGCACCACAGCAACAGTACAGACCTCAGCAGCAACAACAACAGGCCCGTCAACAAAGGCAGAATCAAAATCAGCGTCCTCCACAATAGAACAGAGATGCATAGCAAGGCAGACCACAACATGCTCAGAATAGGCCACAACAGCGAGGATAAGTATTTGTGATTAATAGAGCTGATACAAAGGCTACAGGCAATGTAGTGGAAGGTACACTTCTCGTTTGTGGGATTAAAGCTAGGATTTTATTTGACCCTGGCTCTACACACTCGTTTTTATCCCATGCATTTTCTAAGTTGATTGATGTGTATGCTAGAGAACTTGAGTATATTTTGATTGTGGCCACCGTAGTAGGTAAACAAGTTATGTGTACCACTTATCACCCTCGTTGTACAATTCAGATAGGAGAAGTGGTTTTAACCGCAGATCTCATTTTATTGGAGATGTATGATTTTAATGTCATCCTAGGGATGGATTGGTTGGCAGGGGACTATGCCACAATGGATTGTTTCCATAAAACCATCACCTTCAAATTAAATGAGACACCAGCAGGAGTGTTGCTCCAGGGAGAGAAGAGAAATTCTCGTACATGGTTGGTCTCAGCAATGAAGGCTGATAGACTTTTGAAAGGTGGATGTGAGGCCTATTTGGCGTTTATCACGGAGGATAAACAGTCCCAAGGGGTGGAGGAGATCCCTATTGTTTGGGAATTTCAAGATGTTTTTCCAGAAGAAATTTCAGAATTGCCACCCATCAAAGAAATAGACTTCATTATTGAGCTATTACCAGGGACTGCTCCAATATCCATTGCACCATATAGAATGGCTCTGGCGGAATTGAGAGAATTGAAGACACAATTGTAAGAATTATTGAACAAAGGTTTCGTAAGACTGAACATTTCACCATGGGGAGCTCCAGTTTTGTTCATCAAGAAGAAAGATGGTTCGATGAGGATGTGCATAGATTACCGAAGATTGAGCCAAGTGACCATCAAGAACAAGTATCCATTGCCAATGATAGATGAATTATTTGATCAGTTCCAAGGTGCTTCATATGTTTCAAAGATCGACTTGAGATCCAGTTATCATCAGCTGAGAGTCAAAGAATCAGATGTATTGAAGACAGCCTTCCGGATAAGATATGGTCACTATGAGTTCTTAGTGATGCCATTTGGACTAACTAATGCACCAGCAGTGTTCATGGCATTGATGAACAAGATATTTGCTCAGTACCTAGATCGGTTTGTCGTAGTATTTATTGATGATATTTTGGTGTACTCCTAGACCAAAAAAGAACATGAAGAGCACTTAAGGATAGCACTGCAACTTCTGAGAGAGAGCCAGTTGTATGCAAAGCTCAACAAGTGTGAATTTTGGCTTGAACAAATAGCATTTTTGGGACACATCATCTCTAGAGAAGGATTGTCAGTAGATCCGTCCAAGATCGAGGAGTAGTGAAGTGGGAAGAATAAAGAATTGACCGAAATCAGAAGTTTTCTGAGATTTGCAGGATATTATCGAAGGTTTGTGCAAGGATTTTCATCGATTGCGTCACCATTGACGAAATTGACGAGGAAGAATGTGCCACATGTGTGGATAGACTTGTGTGAAGCTAGTTTCCAAGAGCAAAAGAAGAGATTGACTACAGCACCAGTCCTCACTTTACCATCCGGAAGCGGCGGTTTCACCATTTTTACCGACACTTCGAATGTTGGACTTGGTTGCGTATTAATGCAAGATGGAAAAGTGATAGCTTATTGATGGACCCGATTCCTTCCCTCTCTCCCGCTGCCTCCGCCCCGGGTCTTTCGGGGTGCGGCGGAGGGGAGGAGAAGAAAAAGGTAAAGGGTTTCAACATCTTTTTTTTTTTTGTACGGGTATGCCAATTTCACTTTTCTACTTGGAATTTAGAAACGGTGATCAGAAGATCCACCTTCACAAGTAGAAAGGGGAAATGAAACTTTTTCTAGTTTTCCATTGCACACATATTTTAAGAAAAGAGACAGGGTTTTTTTTGAATGCCGTGAAAGGCGATTTCATTTGTTGCCGTGAAAGGCGATTTTGCCGTAAAAGGCGATTTACAAGTCTCATCCATTATGAAAGACAAGAATTGTGATTTTTGTCTCTAAAAGAAAAATAAAGTACAATAGAAATCAAGAAAAGGAATTTGACTTCTCATTCGATTGTGGGGACACGTTCAGATCGACGGTCGCGAGTCATGTATGGGCTCCTCCATCGTCCATGCAGATGAGAACACGATGCTTGGATTCTTGGCTCGGCTTTCTAACCTCAGATTTTTAAAGGACAAAGACCAAGAGAAGGTCTTATATCCGATAAAAAGCTAAGTAAACGGGCTGAAAAGCCACGTTTTAGCCATGTTGGTAGAAGAAGGGAGGTCCTTGGGGGGGTGGCCCCCCAAGGGTGCTTCAATCACCTTGTAGTTGCTCTTGCAGCAGAGTTTCTTTTCTTCAAATTGGCAGAGGTTCTTCTGATTTCTCTGGATTTTCCGGGATTTTCCGAGCAATTTTTCTGGGCCTTCTCCTTGGAAAAGCCCTCCTATTTATAGGCTTTTGGTGGCCATTAGGAGGGTTTATGAGCATTTAATACATTAATGCTCATAATGGGAGGAGTTACAAGTTTTAAATGATTTGTTTTGTAACTCCTTTTTCCTTGAATTTGATTGGTCGATGGAGATTAATGAGCCTTTGATTGCATTTAATCTCCATCATGGGAGGAGTTTCGTGGCTTTAATGCCATAAATCATTGGATTTGTAACTCCCATTTGCTTGCTTTTGATTGGGCCGTTCAAAATAATGAGTTAATGACCGCATTAACTTGTCATAAAATGGGTCATTTATTCTCATTAATTGGCCGCCAAGTCGCTTGAAGAGTCGCGGGCCGCGCAGTGTCTTTTGGAATTCTTCTCGCGATGATCGCCGATGGATCCACACATTGTTTGATGTCGGATGGCGATGAAATTTCAGACATTGATTGATCTCAATGTGCCGGCAACATCCGTCCTGTCGATTTCACGGTCGGGCGGGCAGAAAGTGTACTTTCTTTGACGATTTCGAGGCGTCGAATGATCATCCAATGATTTCGGCGGTGAATCCGTGATTTTAATAAAGATTGACGGATTTCATGCACGAAAAATCAGATTTTGGAAAAATCACAGGGGCCAATCAACTCGGATCGCGAAACGGACCCGAAAAAGTGGGTTTCCGGCGACTTTTGGGTCGCCGGAAATTCCATGGTCGCCGGCGACCATGGGCTGGCGACCATGGGCCATGGTCGCCGGCGACCATGGGCCAAGGTCGCCGGCGACCATGGGCCTTGGGCCCATTTTTTGGCCGCCTTCCGGTCGCCGTATCTTCGCCGTTTTTCGCTCTTTTTTGATGCTTTTTCTTCCTGTATTTTTCTTGACATTTCCCCTCATTTATTGGCCTGTTTTCCTTGGAGAAATCCCGTCGAGAAGCCACGGAAATCGGAGCACAAAGTTTCCTATTTTTCCTGGAAAGCCGAAGACTTTGTTGTGCGGTTTTGCCGATTTTTTGTCAAGCGTTGAAACTAGGCCAAACGATGTCAGAATGACCTGAAATTCGACGTGGAGCTTCTTGAGCATTAGATAGGACCAACCATAGGCTTTGGTTTGAGTTTTGAAGCCGTTTGGGGTCCCGCAAATGCTTGCCTTGATTTCGCCATGAGAGAAATGCCGAGCTTTGACTTGTGGTCAACCGATGTCCGATTGACCTGAAATTTGACAGGGAGCCTCCTGAGTAGTAAGTAGGACCAACCATGGGCTTTAGTTTGGGTTTTGAAGCCTTTTGGGGTCCCGCAAACGCTCGCCTTGATTTCATCTCGAGGAAAGTGCCGAGCTTCGAAACTAGGTCAAACGATGTCCGTTTGACCTAAAATTTGACAGGGGACCTATTGGAGTCTTTTTGAGACGATCCATTAGCTCCAATTTGAATGCCATGATTCCGGGGTGCTCCGCTGCTGATGGGCTTGTTTTTTGCTTCCCGAGAGTTGATGAAGGGTCAAACGTCGTCCGTTTGACTTGAAATTTGGCAGGGGGCCTTTTGGAGGTATTTTGAGACCATCCGTAGGCTCTGATCGAAGTTTTGAAGTCTTCGACATTGTCGCTGCCAGGAGCTCTTGTCTGCCTGTCGGAGGAGTGAAGTTAGGCCAAATGATGTCGAAATGGCCCGAAACTTCATGTGTACCCCTCTTTTGGCTGCTTTGAAGGATCTTGCAGTTTTTGTTTGATTCTGACAAGATCTGGTGCTTGAAGTGGCGCCTTCCTATTTATGGCAAGATGTGGCTCCATGTAGCTTTTGGTGTTGAAGGGACATAGTGACATTTTTGGTGTCAACACTTATTAATCCCGGCAATTGAAGGATCACGAGAAAAATTATGCCACCCATGATCTTAAGTTAGCAGCGGTTGTTTTTGCGTTGAAAATGTGGAGACATTACCTCTATGAAGAGAAATTCGAAGTCCACTCCGACCACCGCAGCTTATAGTATTTATTTTCTCAAAAGGAACTAAACATGAGGCAGAGAAGATTGATGGAATACATCAAAGATTATGATTTTCCAATCAAACATCACCCGGGGAAAGCTAATGTAGTTGCCGATGCCTTGAGCAGAAAATCAGTAGGCATGGCAAATCTCAGTGGCACTTGTATTTTTTGGCAATTTGAAGAGTTGGAAATAGACCTACAACCACTGAGGAAGGGTGTATTGCTAGCCAATATGTCAGTGTCAGAGCCTTCCTTTATTCAGAAGATCAAAGACAGTCAATTGCGAGATCCAGAATTGGCCAAGATGTCAGAGCATGTAGCAGAACGTCCTAATTTTCGTATTGTTGATGGAATTGTGTACTACTGTGACCGTCTATGCGTGCCTAACATTGAAGATTTGAGGAATGACATCATGACAGAAGCTCACAACACGAAATACTCCATGCACCCGGGCAGTACGAAGATGTATCAGAACTTGAAGGGTAGATTTTGGTGGAACAATATGAAGAGAGAAATTGCAACATTTGTCTCCCACTGTATGACTTGTTAGTTGATTAAGGCAGAGCACCAAAAGCCTCTAGGGTTATTGCAACCGTTAGAGATTCCAGAATGGAAATGGGAGCACATTACCATGGACTTTACTTCGGGATTACCGAGAACCAGCAGAGGCAATGATGCGATATGGGTCATTGTGGACCGATTCACTAAGTCAGCTCATTTCATTTCTATGAGAACATGAAAGAAGATGCATATGCTACCATTGGCAGAGTTGTTTGTTAATGAGATTGTCGGCAGACATGGACACCCAATTTCCATCACATCTGACAGAGACAGCAGATTCGTCTCGAGATTTTGGAAGACATTACATGAATCCATGGGTACGAGGCTATAGTTCAGTACAACTTATCACCCACAGACAGATGATCAGTCAGAGAGAACAATTCAGACTCTTGAGGATATGCTCCGTGCTTGTGTGTTAGAGTTCAAGACTCAATGGGACGAAACCTTATCATTGTGTGAGTTCGCTTACAATAACAGTTACCACTCGAGCATTGGGATGACACCTTTTGAAGCTTTGTATGGCAGAAGATGTAGAACACCTGTTTATTGGGAAGAAGTTGGCACCCGCAGTTTCCATGGACCAACCATAGTGAGTGAGACTAGTGACAAAGTCAAGTTGATCCAAGAACGTTTGAAAGTGGCCCGAAGTAGTAGACAGAAGAGGTATGCAGACTCTCACCGAAGGGGCTTACAGTTTAAAGAAGGAGACAAGGTCTTCTTGAAAGTGTCACCAACCAGGGGAACATTGAGATTTGGGCAGAAAGGCAAACTATCACGGAGATACATTGGATCGTATGACATTATGAGCAAGATTGGTGACGTGGCTTATCGATTAGCCTCACCTCCCGAACTCTCCGGTGTACACAACGTCTTCCATGTATCTATGTTGAAAAAGTACGTCCCCGATCCTTCACATCTGCTCCGGCATGAACCTTTGGAAATCCGAGAAGATGCTACATATGTTGAGAAGCCCATTCAGATCATCAATACGAAAGAACAAGAGTTGAGGACACGAACCATTCATTGGGTGAAAGTACTTTGAGAAAATCATGGACCGGAAGAAGCAACGTGGGAATTACGAGATCAAGTCCAGAATAAATATCAACATCTACTACCTGAGGTGAGTTTTATGTTTCATTTGGAGGATCAAATGCCTTAAGGGGTGGAGAATGTAAGACCCCGACCCGAGTGACCTCGATTAGTACTAATTAAGTCATGTGTTAGTCTTAAGTGTGATTAGTGTATTGTTGTTAAGTTGAGATTAGAATAACTTTTATTATAACTTTGGAGAATTTTGAGTGCCTTTGTAATTAGTGAGACTCTTTGGGGGTTCCTTTTCGTGACTTTGCGTGTACTTGGGGGATTATCCGAGATTCCAGTAATCAGTGTTTTAACCTTGTTTGAATCATCTCGTTAATCTCTTCAACTTTCATGTTGATCCCGTACCTGTTTGAAACCCCAAAACCCGACTTTCCTAGTATTGAGGGCAAAACAGTCTTTTATCCCAAAATCTGGATACAAAATTTGATATTTTCGAAACCCTTGAAACATATACTTTTTGAAAACTATATATTTCGACGATCACTTCTCTCTTCTTAGTAGAATGCAACCGAGGTACCAAAAGCCATGATTTTGACCCAACAAGAATTTCAAGTGGTGGAGCCCATCTCATTTGCTATAAAAGGAGAACCCTCCTTCTCCTTTCCCTTTTCCAGCACAAATCCAACCTCAACCTAGGGTTTCTCCATTCTCTTCTTCTCCTTGCTCTTCCATTCCCAAATCTCTACAAAACTTGCACCAATGGCAAAAATGGAAGCTATCTTCTCATTCCTCACTACTAGAGCTTTTCATTGACACTATTCTTGAAGGAACCCTCCCATTCCAAGATCTACATTGAGCTATTCTTGCCTATTTGGAGATCTCACAAGTAAGCTTCCTCCCTAATCTCTTATATATGTATTATTCTAGCCTTAGAGAAGCTCCATTTACATTATTGAAGCTTTCCTTTTCTTGTGCTTTGTTTTAACCCATTTTAGGGTTTGTTTTGGGGGTTTTTGTGTAGCTTTTGTTCTTGACTTGGAAGAGGTGATAGAGGCTTGATTTGTTTGATTAGAGACCTAAGACAAGTGGATGAGTGGATAGTTTGCGTATTAAATGTTTTTCATGAGAAATGTGGTTAATCATCATTTATATTCATATTTATTGACTTGCAATGATTTTGAAATAAATGCTCATGAATGAACCTTGCTAGCTCATTTAATGTCTTGGAAATATTTGTTTATAACCTTCATTTATCTCTTGTTAATAGCTCAATGGATTTTTGTAGATGGTGACTCCTTTGTTTCTCTTTCTCTTATGGTTGAATGGGGTAAAGAAAGAGGTGATTGGATGAATACTTATAGAAGTTTTGGGGAAGTGTTGAATGATGATTTGGAGGAGCTTCTTAGCTCATTTCATTGAAGGGAAATGAATGGGAAATGAAGAGAATTGATTGGAGGAAGAAAAGGCTCAAATCTGAACTCAGTGTAAATATCATGCAGCTGGGCAGTCACTTGTCGGTCACCTGTCGGCTAGCCGCCTGGTGACTGGCGACTAACCGAACCAGGTTCGATTACAATTCCAGAGAGCTTCTTTTCTCTTCTAAAGGCGCGGTCAGCCAGCGGCTAATCGCCGAACTCATCAACGGCTAACCGCCAGCTAACCGAACCAGATTCGGTTCCAATTTCAGTATGCTGCATTCTGTCAGGCCAATAGCGGTCAGCCGTGCGGTCAGCCAGCGGCTAACCGCCAGCTAATCGCCAGGTAACCGACCTTACCCAGAATTTTGGAGAATGAAGAGAAAGAAATCACATAAAGAAAATTCATTGAAGTTTTTGAAACTACCAAGGTATATAAAGAGCCCGGAATGTTCCCAAACTATAGGAGTATGAAGTTCATACTAAATTAACATACAGGAGCCCTATTTACCTTGAAAGAGTCTGTAATCACGATATTTGTCCCGCAATTTCAAAACGTTCATTTGTATTCCCTTGTTCCCGAGATTTACACTATATGACTTGTTATTTCCGAAAACATTGAAATTGTACTTGTAACAGTTGCTAGCCCCGAAATGTATTGCCCGACATGATAAGATATTTGTGCCTTTGAGCACCCCCGTCCCGCCCGTTTATATACTTGCACCTGATGTATTTTATATGTGTCTTAATTTATGTTATTTGACCTATGAGTCGGTACCACTAAGCTTAGATAACATTGTTGGTCTGATCCACCAACTTGAAGATCCACCACTTGTCTCGTCAGCTGCAGTTTGGATCCCGCTACCCTGTTATTACCATGGTCTTGTCCCGATACCCCGGCTTGCTACCATTGTTCCCAATGTCCGACTTGCTAACGTGGTCATGTCCCGTATTGTTATATATGTATATGTAAAATTTGTTATACCTCCTCACTTCGGTGACTGAGGTCAACATCTCGATATGCTCTTGTCATTTCGGTGATAGATGACTTAGCTTCGTGCGGTTGCCATCTTGCTTGTTTCCCGATTCTCTATATACCTTACATGTTTTATATTGCATATTGTCTTACAGTAAATGATTATTCTATTTTTTGAAAAGTTATTGTTTAAATAGGTTTAAATGTTTTCCAATGTAATTTTAATTATTGTCATATTGTTATATCTTTTCACCCACCTACCAGACGTCGTGTCTGATCCATTATTTTGGTACTCAGGTCTAATTGCCAGTTACATTGAGGAGGAGCCTGAGGAGGCGGTCGGTGAACCGCAGCGTTTAATTGAGTGGTATGCCGATGATGTCGTTTTGACATTCGGTTGACTCGAGTTATGCCTCATTTTGGGGTTATGGATAACTCTTTCTTTTGAGAACTATTTTGGTTGTACTGACCTTTGTTGGTCATTATTTTTGGGGAATGCTAATCAACTGATTTTTTGTATAAACTCTAACTTTATATTTTGGGAAATGTTCTGATATTTGTTATAAATGTGTTATCAGTAATGTTATTATGGATATAAATGTGTGAATTAGATTTGCTACACGCTTCCACATAAGAGAAATATTTATGTTGTTATGATATCCTCACCGTGGACACTTGTAGGAAATCGCGTGCACGGGCAGTATCTTATTCTTTAATGACCTATGTACGTATTAACAAATTTATTTTTATGTTTTATGGCATTAACCATTCATTCGTATATCCTCATTCACCATTAGTCCCGATCCCGTATTAGGCCCATGGACCCGGTCCGGGGTCATGACACTAATGTAGGAGCACATTCGAAGCGTGAAAAGTTGATAATGTTTACTCCAACATCTACTCTTCCGTTACCTTTTCACCACATAATCTTAAACGAAAAACCATATTGAAGTGGATATAGTTATATTCAGATACCATCTTGTTATCTTAGAATCTCGGGTTTAGCCATTCACTCAGAGCAGCTGGTAATATGACTATCTTATGGTGATCATATCTATCATTCAAGGATTTCTAGAGACCTGCTAGGTTTTCCTTAGTTAGATATTCATTTTTGAGTTCGTCATGTATGTGATAGCGTAAAAAGACGAAGGCTGACACATTTTCCTTCGGGGATATCTTATTACCCTCTTTTATGGCCTCGCCAAGCTTCTTGGATTGTAAATGGATTTTTGCATCCAATGGCGAGGATAAGTAATTGTCCTCATTAATATTAAGTGCTTTAAAATCAAGTTTTGTCATGTTTGAAATCATGTACGAAGTGTAATAAATGATATATAAAATTAATACTATGTAGATAATTAACAAAATAAAAGAAACGAAACGTTAACATCCAAAAGAAAATAAGGAAGGATTTAATCATGACAAAGAAGTTGGCTAATGAAAGTTTGAACGTCAGGTTCTCAACTTTAAGAATCAGAATTGTTGGTTCTATTAAGACTTCAACCTTGATTTAGAACTTCAGGCTCATCACATAAATTAGAATTGCAGGTTCTATCAAAGTTTTCGGTTTGAAGCAGAATTTCCGATTCTGTCAAATCTTTATATTTGAAGTAGAACTTCTAATTTTAAAAATGTTTCAAGCATAGAACTTCTGCTTTTGTCAAATCTTCATGCTTAATTTCATGGCCTTGTCTGATTTATTTGGATATGAATAAAAATCTTTAAGTTTGATATCAGTATTCAAAATTCTAGGACTGCTGGCCCATAGATTAGTGAACTTCGGGTTCAAATTTAGAACTTCTGGTCCTATTTTATGATCCATTCACATAAATAGTATTGTTAAATTCAATTCAATAAAAATAAAGCATAAAAGATAATGAACAGTAAACAAACACTATGATTGCTGTAAACAAGAATCCTAAACTAATTGTATGCATTCTAACAAATTGAATTTAAGGATGGTTCAGATACCACTTGCTGTATTTGAAGAAAAAATACCAGCCTTTTTTGAACGGCGGGGGATGGGGGGCTCTAAAACCACCTCGCCTAGAGGAGTTATTTCTTACACCTTTACTGGAGAAATTATGTATTCCACACCCCCTTCCTTTGCCTCTGTTTGAACTGAAATTGGCATTTGCTTTGGAAAAATGCCGAAGATCCAGTTGGTCTGGAGTTATGGTTTTTCACCAATACTTTGCAATTTTGTTCAGCAACTAGAAAATAAGAGATAATGTCTGAATATTTGGAGAAACGTCATTCTCAATTTTACTAATGTAAGAGCACATATGAAGCATGAAAAGTGGATAATGTTTACTCCAACAGCTGCTCTTCCGTAACCTTTCACCACATAATCTTAAACGGAAATCAATATTGAAGAGGATATAGTTATATTCAGATACCGACTTGTTATCTTGGAATCTCGGGTTTAGCCATTCACTCAGAGCAGCTGGTAATATTACCATATTCTGGTGATCATATCTATCATTCGGGGATTTCTACAGACCTGCTGGGTTTTCCTTAGTTAGATATTCATTTTTGAGGTCGTCATGTATGTGATAGTGTAAAAAGACGAAGGCTGACACCTTTTCCTTCGGGGATATCTTATTACCCTCTTTTATGGCCTCTCTAAGCTTCCTGGATTGCAAATGGATTTTTGCATCCAATTGTGAGGATAAGTAATTGTCCTCATTAATATTAAATGCTTTAAAATCAAGTTTTGCTAGGTTTGAAATCATGTTCGAAGTGTAATAAAAGATATATAAAATTAATACTATGTAGATAATTAACAAAATAAAAGAAACGAAATGTTAACATCCAAAAGAAATAAGGAAGGAATTAATCATGAAAAAGTTGGCTAATGAAAATTTGAACGTCAGGTTCTCAACTTTAAGAATTAGAATTGCTGGTTCTGTCAAGACTTCAGGTTCATCACATAAATTAGAATCGCAGGCTTTGTCAAAGTTTTCGGTTTGAAGCAGAACTTCCATTTCTGTCAAATCTTCAGATTTGAAGTAGAACTTCTGATTTTAACAATGTTTCAAGCATAGATCAGAACTTTTACTTTTGTCAAATCTTCATGCTTAGTTTCTTGGCCTTTTTTGATTTATTTGGATATGAATAAAAAACTTTAAGTTTGATATCAATAATTAAAATTTTAGGACTGCTGGTCCATGGATAAGTGAACTTCGGATTCAAATTTAGAACTTCTGGTCCTATTTTATGATCCATTCACATAAATACTATTGATAAATTCAATTCAATAAAAATAAAGCATACAAGATAATGAACAGTAAACAAACACCATGATTACTGCAAACAAGCATCCTAAACTAATTACATGCATTCTAATAAATTGAATTTAATGATGGTCCAGATACCATTTACTTTATTTGAAGAAAAAATACCACCCTTTTCTGAATGCTAGATTGCCCTTTTATTGCTGCTTCTACGTAAATCTGCTCGCAAGGACTCTGTAGGCACAAATAGATAGTCAATCGGAGTTCGAATGGCGATATATTGCAATCTGAAGTTTTGACGGTGATCAACACAGGAAAACAATGCATGGACAGTGCAGAGAATATGTGCAGGAAAGGAAACCGCATAGAGATTCCTTGCAGGGAAGGTATCTTCGTAGGGAATCCGTGCGAGGAAGGTATCCGTGATTGGAATCCACGGATAGAATCCGCGTAGAGAGGGAATCCGCACAAAGAAAGAATGCTGTGCAAGGAATCTGCGCATGGTCGACTTTCTCCTTTCTTCGGGTTTCGTGCAGAACAAGAAAACTAGGGTTTTCTTCCTTCTCCTAGAGTTTCGTTCTGATAATGTGTTCTAAAACAAAGCACCAAGAGGGAGGGAGAGAGAGAGAGAGGAATATAGAGATTCTTTTATAATCTCAAGTGTGTACAAATACAAGGGAAGATGCCTATTTATAGGCAAACTAAACTCCTCATTTAGGAACCCTAATTGTAATAAGATTATAACCCGAATTCATTTCATGTGGGCATCCACCCATGATACATATCTTATAACATAATATGATAATATAAATATTTTTATAAGAAAGTGAGATATTGTAGGATACTTTCTAAGTTATCCAAACACCTAGTTTTTAGGTGTGTAGATTACATTTAAGCAATAGGAGATAATATAACAAAATCGTTAGTAATATTTGATTTTCAAACACCCCCTAAGCTCCATTCCAAATCTATTCAGATCGCTCCAAATGGCAAGATCTACACCTCGCATAACCCATTCCTTAGGGGGGTATTCGAGAGAATAAGCTAGATCCACATGGAATTGGAGCTAGGAAATGTGAGTTACCTTGAATTGGAGAGGAGAGGGAGATTTAGGAGACAAGATGGGTCCTCATGGATGTAGATGGCTGGAGCTCTAGGAATTCCTTGTTTTCTTGGAGATGGAGACCTTAAATCTAAGTAGAAAGCTTTAGCTTGGAGGAGAAGGACGAGAGAGGGGAGAGGGAAGGAGAAATTGAAATGGAGAAGAGGAGGGAAAGAGACAGAAATGAAAGAGAGGTGAAAAATGTTGGAGAGGGCTTGGTTTTTATTTATAGATTTGGTTTGTGGTTAATTGACTTAAATGCCCATGCTTAATGGTTTGGCTAATGAAGGAGCTTAGGGTTATTTACGGTATTCTAGGTTTAGTTGTACAATTCTTCGAGAGAAACCCCTATTCTATGTTAGAATTACAACTAAGGGCTTCTAATTAATTGATTCTAACAAATATAGCTAAACCCCTAACTAATCTCTAAATCACAAATAGACCCCTAAAACATAACTAGGTCTATTTCCTAGGAAAATTACCCCACTATCCTTACTAATCCTTAATAATTATTATAATTAGGCATAGTTAAATATACTTAAGATTTAACTAAGGGAACTAAGGGGTAGGGCCTCACATTTGATCTCTGAGCCTGCAACATTTGATGTTTGACTACTTGGGATTCAAATAATTACTTAGTGACCCATTTGACTCATCATTATCCTATTTGGAGGGGTTTCCCTCAATTTATAATTATTTTAATATTAGTATTAGCACAATAATCCGTGCTAAGCACGGACATGACCCGTGTGGCTAGGGTCCCATCTTATCTACTAATTTTTGAGATTTTTTTTGATAAAAAAAATAAACCTGTGCAGTGGTTATATTGATTTTATTTAAAAGGCTAGAGGTAATGAGTTGATCAAATCTCTCAATGAGAAAAAATGTCCAAATGAAAGAGATTTTGTCAAAATTGAATCCCCAACCTGTGTTATAATAATTATTTCATGGGTCAGGCCTAAACAACCCGACCTAGTCGGCTAGTCCACTTTTATCCCAATACTGTAATTATGAAGAACCAAAGGGATGTACTTGTAACTTTCCCTCGTCCAACTATCGTTTCCCAAGGTTCAGGTTCAGGTTCGCCCTTTTCACTTGGATGTCAGTCCCAGTCCCAGTCCCAACGTAACTCACAAGCCACAAGGAGGCCAAGGAGTTGGAACTCGGAAATTCTAGGGTTCGTATTTCGCACCTGAAACCTTCTGCTTCTCTTCAATGGCCCAAGTTGCCGACTTGCCCTTAGATTCCTCCCTCGACCGTCGCCGGGAGCGGCTGCCTGAGAGGAGGGACAAGTCGCCGGACGAACTGCCTCCGCCACCTCCTCCTCGCCGGAGGGATAGAGATTCGAGGGAGAGGCGCGACGAGAGGGACGATCGCCGTTACCATGACCGGAACCGTTCACCGGGAGCCGTCGGGTCTTCCCGCGATCGGGAGAGAGACTACAAGCGTCGATTCAGCCCGAGCCCTCCGCCGTTCCGGGACCGCATCCGGCACTCTCCCCTGCGGCGCATGTCGCCGCCCCCTCCTTTCAAGCGCTCGCGTCGGGACGATGGAGGGTACGATAACCGCCGCGGAAGCCCTAGGTGGGTTGGTTTCTGCCTTTTGGAATGCCATTTCTTGTTGCCTTTTGAGATGATACTCATTGCTGAATCTTATATTGATTAGGTCGCATAATTATCTGTTTTTTTTTTTTTAATTAGTGGGAAGTAACCTAATTGATGAATTTAGTGCGGGTCCGATGTTTATATTGTTGTTTTTATTTTTGCTTCTACCTCTATTCTCTGGGTCTGTGTTATAGAGGACTTCTGGAAATACCTAGAAATTGAATATGCTGATGATGATGGTAGATTGGGGAATGTGGGGAATGGGGATATATCTTTAATCCCAAAATTTTAGTTGCAACAAAAAACCAAAAGGAGTGGAGGGGGGAAGGCGGATGGGCTAAAGTTGCCATAGTTGTCAACTGTGTACCGGTCTACATTTCCTATGGCCATGGAATGGAACATTCCGGCATTCCCACCGTTTTAGTGTAGTAGTGTTCAGCTTTAGAAAAGTCCCAACGGGGACTACTGAATATTATATATATGTATATAATATAAAATACGAAAGAGCATTTCTACCTTTCTACATGCCAACTGTGACAACTCAGGAAATCATGCATCTAAATCACATCATACAAAATTAAGCCTTAAAAATAAAATGAAAACATTTGATGAAAATACCCAAATCTTGCACCTGAGGAGCAGGAAAAAAGAAAAGAAAAAGAAACCCTTGTCTCCACCTTCATTTCTTTCAGTAACACTTCAAATAGTAATTAAAAGCTTTTGAGGTTCTGTGCAAGATCAGGATGAGTGATTTCGGTTTAAAATTGTACCTTATTTGGTTTGGAACTTCAGGGTTCTTCCGTCCTTTCTTTTTTTGTTTGAAACAAGTGAAAAGTGAGAGAAAGAGGTATTTGGAGGGAAAATGAAACATCCCATTGCCGCAAAAGGAAGAGAGCCGCGGGGTGTTTTTTTTTTTGGTGCGTGCGCGGGTGCGGGCTGGCGGGACTACCCTTGTACCACTTTTTTGGGCTTTTAGAGGGGCAGCATTGGAATAAAAAATAAAAAAAACAAAGCTGTGTTAAATGTTGGAACTGGTTCAGTCTGTCCTAGATGAAAAATAAATCTGTTTAGTCTTTTCTGGCCGGAACACTGGAATTTGGTGGATTTTGAAATTTTGTACTTTTTGATAATACCCCCCTTCTTTTCTTGTCTCTTAAAGTGACTCTTCACTTGAATTCAGTTTATAAGTGAATTATCCAAACGGGCCCTAAAGGCCAAGAAACCCTAGGTACATGAGAAAGTAGAAGCACTAGAAAAGAGAGGGAATTAAATCAAAACGAAAGATATTAGGGGTCAAATTTCAAAGCATGACAGCCATTTATGTTGCTTTCTTTTGTTGGATGATGTAAGGGGGCAAAAACATCCCCTTTTTAAGGGAGCAGTCTATAGAATTCCTCTTTATACATATATACCTTTTAAAAAAAGTACATATATGTACACTTTTTTTATTTTCTAATTGGTAACATGACTTGAACCCACAACCTCAATGTTGCAATTGTGAGCCACCGTGCCATGGTCTCTTATCATCTACACGCACACATATATCTACACACATATTTATGTGTATTCATATATGCTGACCCCTAATAGATGTGATAAGGCCGATTCATATTTATGTGCTATCAGGTGTGCATTGTTGGTGTGGTGCTAAGGCACAATCCTCCCTTGTGTCCCACTTGGTGCATGATAATCATGTAGTAGGGGGATGGAAATGTGTAATTGTGGATAGGGTTGGGCAAAAGTATGATTTATGGCCATCAAAGGTTATTTTTTTAGAAGTTTCGTCATTTTGTCTTTCAATCCATTGTCTCTTTTTATACAAAAAGAATCAATCTAAGTATCTAACAATCTCTAGGGTTTTTCCCTTAAAGGTCAAGAAACCCTAGACACATGAGAAAGAAGAAACACTATAAAAGAGAGGGAATTAAATCAAAACAGAAGGTATTGGGTTAGATTTCGAGTTGAATCTTTGCAAGCTCTTAACGTCCAAACCCTCACCCTGTTCAAGCTTTGCCTCTTCTTCGACACTGCAAGTCCACGACAAAGGTTCTCTTTGTTAACTCTGTTCAGTTTGGTGCAAGTTTTTGTTTAGTCTTTGAGGATTTGAGAGGATGAGAAGCTACGGTCATGATTTTGGTGGCAAGATGAAAGAGAGAAAAAAGGTATGGTCTTGCTTTTGAATAGGGCTTTTGGAGAAGAAGAGAAATCGAGTGAGGAGATGAGGGAGAATTTCTTGGCTGACTAAACTTTTTGAATCTTCCTCTCTTGAGGGGAAAAGAAACAGAGTCAGAAAGACTAAATGGACTACATCCAAAGGAAACGATAGCCTTCGGGCTTTGACTGACCGGATGAGACCTTCGAGTTATCATCTGCACAACCTCAACCATAAGATAGGAATGAAATTGAGAAATGTTGAACGATCATGTCCTCCACCGATAAATCCAAAAGTTGAACTTCAACGAGAGCATCCCTCTTTTGAACCTTTGGGACTTGATGAAACTGAAAAAAATGATCTGCTTGAGAGGAACATGAAGCTTCTATGACCGATGTGGATTGATTTCCTTCTTTGTCGTCTTTTTGTTAAGGCTTTTGCCTCCTATAACTAATGAAGGATTTTGTTGAGGCCCTTTCATTTGAAGGGTTTTCGGAGGAACTGAGACATTCTTCTGCTTTGTTCTTCTGGGAACATCCAGATGCGTAGTAGCCCGCTCGACTCTGCTATTATTCGTTAGTGATGATATTGAGCAATCTATTGCCCTTTCTTATTCTGATTCTTGGGGACGAGGATTTTGAAGGGATTGCCACCTCCTAAGTGCATGTACTTTCTCTTTGTTTGATACGAATATGGTCTTTTTTGGGTTAGAGTTATTTTCCTAAGTGCATGAACTCTCTCTTTGCTTGATATGAATATGGTCCCTTTGGGTTAAAATTATTTTCCTAGATTTCCTACAAATGAGAGTCAAAAGTTCGAAACCTGGGGGATTAGTCTTGTCGGGTCAAAGGCCTCAGGGATACCCCCTAACTCTAGAAGGAGATTTAGAAGACGAGCATTGAAAAACTTTCTCCATCTTGGACAAATTTGAAAAACAGGGCCTTTAGTTAGAAAGGGAATCCTCTCTTTGAACAAACAAAGCACTTCAAAGAAACAATAATGGGTTTTGGTTTATCTTTTGGGTGAAACAAACTTATGGAGAAGTCAAGGAACATGTAACACATAGGGAAGAAAGGGAAAGAGAGAAACTATATCTGAACCAACCCTAAACCTAAATCTCGCCAAACCTAGCTTTGATGCCTGGTTGAAATTCTAGGGCTACAACTTGACTGAAGTGTTGATCTTTTATTATTATGAATATCAATTGACTATTTTTAAGGTACAATCGAAGATATCAATTTAAACCGAGAAACCTAATTCTAGTCATAATAGAAAACTTAATCATAATCATACTAGGAAAGCTAATTACATCATAATAGGAAATCCTGATCACATTATAACTCATCATCAAAGCCTTGCCCTACTAAGTTGGGGTCGGCTTCATGAATTATGTTTCTCCATTCCGATCTATCCTGAGCCAAATCCTTAGATAGGTTGTACTTCTTTAGATCTACTTTTACTACCTCCATCCACATCCTATTCGGCTTACCCCTTCCCCTTGGCGGGCCATTAATTTGCAAAGCTAAACTTTTCCTTACTGGTGCCGTTGCCGGCATCTGTTGGACATACTCAAACCATCTCAAGCGGGTTTTTGTAATTTTACCTCCTATTGATGGTACCTCTAAATGCTTTCGAAATCACTTATTTTTAATTTTATCCTTACTAGTTTTACCACACATCCACCTCAACATTCTCATATCTGCTACATCCATTTTGTGCGTATGTTGCTTCTTGACTGGCCAACATTTTACTCCATTTGTCATAGGTGGTCTAATCATTGTCCTATAAAATTTTCTCTCCAATCTTCTTGGCATTTGTCGGTCACAAAGAACTCCAAAAGCAAGTCTCCATTTTAGCTATCTCGCTTTTATTGTATGTTCGATATCTTCATCAATCTCTCCGTCCTTACTAATTATTGAGCCGAGGTAACATGATGAATCTCTTTATGGTATCTCTTGGGTTCAATTCTCACAGTAGTTTAAGCTCTTTGTATCTGCCCACTAAAGTTGCACTCCATATATTCTGTCTTTGTACTAATTGTTTTAAAGTGTTTCCATTCGCCATCTCTCGAGTTTTGCATTCATACAATCTCTTGATTCATCCACCAATACTATATCATCTGCAAACAACATGTACCAAGGTGCCTCCTCTTGAATATGAGCAGTGAACTCATCCATAATCAGTGCAAAGAGGTAAGGGCTTAGGGCAGACCACTGATGCAAACCTATAGTCACTAGAAACTCACCTGTCTGTCCACAGGTAGTTCTCATACTCGTAATTGCTCCTTCATACATGTTTTTAATAATTTCAATATAACCTCTTAGAACATTCATTTTATTTAAAACCCACCAAATTAAATCTCTAGATATCTTATAATGCCCTTTTTCCAGATCGATGAGGACCGTATGCAGATTTTTGCTCTTAACTCGATATTTTTCCATTATTTGCCTAAGTGAGAAGATAGCTTCCATAGTTGACCTCCCTAGCATAAAACCAAATTGATTTTCAGATATCTTGGTCTCCTGTCCAATTCTTTGCTCTATTACTCTCTCCCATAGGTTGATAGTATGACTCGTAAGTTTAATCCCACGGTAGTTGGTATAGTTTTGTATATCTCTCTTATTCTTATATATATGTACTGCCACACTTATTCTCCATTCATCCAACATCTTCTTTGTCATTAATATCTTATTGAAGGGCCTAGTTAATAATTCCCCCCAAATTCTCCTAAGCATTTTCAAGCCTTATCACAATGTCCTCTGGACCCCTTTCCTTTCTTATAACTCAATGTCCTCTGGACCCCTTTCTTTTCTTATAACTCTAGCCTAGAATAAGTCATATTTAATCTAATCCTAATTCAGGAAACTTACTCTCAAAACTACAAATAAACCTAATGACCCAAAACTACAAATAAACCCAATTGTTTCTGAATAGCAAATGGTTCATACACTTATCTAATTGAGATGGTTGCCAATTTATCACTGGGAGTTTGAGGGAGTCAGAATGATCAGAGGCGGACCTATTTTAGCATATACCAAGCGTTATATAAACTCTGCATTTTGATCATGAAAGTAGGAACATGTAGTGAACCTCAAGTATGGTACTTTGAAGGAGCATATATGCTAAGTGCATGACACCTGCTCTCTAGCTTGAGCATAGGTATCAATTGTACATTTTCGATACCTTACATATGTGGTAACAATTTGACACAGTGCCGATTTGACGGAATTGGACTGTCGAAGGCCCAATCGGTGTAACAACCAATAACCAGAAAAACACCAGCACTACACAAAGTGCAGAAAGGAATGATGCAAACAACCTACAACCGACCTGTTAGAGCCTTTCCTCAATCCACACAGCATCGTACCACCATGATAGAGAGGAGAAATAAAGCAAAATACTGCTTGTATTGATAAACAGAAACTGATGAACATCAATTCCCTACTAGTCGACTACTGTGGTGCTTAAATAGCACTCACAACACCATAAACCCCTAGGAATCTTTCCATATATGAATCCTAACACAACTAGAAGTCTCAATCAATTTCTATGAAAATCTGTAAATAAATTAATCAAAATAAGCAATTTTCCAAAACTGTAGTAGTCTGGGTCACTTCTGGCAAGAATCTCTGTGGACCCCACATGGTCCACCATTTGATGGAACAGAACCCGTATTCTGAAAGTGCACTCTCAGGCGACCCTAGTGGTGCCTTGCTCCTTTGATTTGGTTCAGGTCTGGCCCACCAAACAGCAGGTTCAAAAGTGGCACACGTGAGACTTCTTTTGATTCTGGATTTTCTGAAAAATTGCAAAATAGCCACTCTGACTGTGTCTATTCCAAAACATCAACTGAAATTCAATTTTAAACAGAAACTTGGACTGTTTGGGATTCTTATCGGGACCCTTGTAGATTCTCTTGAGATGCTCCAATTGCTTCAAGTAGGCTTCAGCTAGTGCAATAATTAGATCATCATTGAATTCTACATCACAATTTCTTTGCCGGCCATGTCAACTCAAACAAAATGATGATGTACTTAATTGTATTTTGTTCTTTCCTGAAAGACTAGATTACTAGCTTATTGTTGCAGCTCAATTTTTACAACACATCTTTATTGGATTCATCACTGCGACCTCTTGAACTGATTATTTTTTCATAACTAATTGCAGGCAGGATGGGTCATTGCCTTTTCTTTTGCACTAGATTTGGCTTCACTATATTTTGCCTTATTTCTGTGCTTCACTCAATTACATCAACAATCGTGCAATAGCCAAAATTAGATCTTCGATCAAATTGGGAGTCAGCCCAATCAAAATCCATTTTGCAGCCAACTGCATGAAGACTATTTGATTGGTTAATTCCTAAATGAGGTGCCCCTTTGATGTACCATCAAAGATGAATGATAGCATTTCAATGAGTCACCTTGTGGGAATGCATGAATAGTGTAGTATGCCTATTGCAAAAGCGTCCTCTAGACAAATAATGATTAGATGGATTATTTTGCCAATAAACAATACAAACTGCTAAGAAATCGAGTGATATTGGTATCCTATCCATCATGTGACAGTTCATATTGGTATCTCGATACAAATCACAAAGTAATAATTTCTACTTTAGAGTACTTTTAAATTAATGAATTCATCATTATTTATGTCCTCTATACACAAATAAGAAAATCAATGGAACTTTGTCTTTTCAGTTCAATACAATTGGAATGATAATGGAATTTTATGAATGGACTTAGTACTCTAGGGTGCACTAGAATTGTACTCTACAGGTATCAACTCAGTATCCAGTACCAGTATCATATCCTGTGATGCAAATTGCTTTGCATAAACAAGAAATTAGGTTTCGTAAATTGCACGCAAGGATGAGAGAGATTACTCCTCCAGGTAAGGTAATCTGTAGGGAAGGAAATCATTTTCAAGCAAGAAAATAATTTTTTTTTCCTATTTAACCGTTGAAGTGTCTGACAACTATTCTGTGAAAGGAAAAAGATTACCTACAATTCTATCACTACTAATTTAAAGCCCAATCTACTTAAATATTTAAAACTAGAAAAATTAATGATTTACATCACAACCTCATACTCATCTTGTAAATTGGTCATTACTTGATTGGTTTTTGTTATAATTGCATAATATTGTTTTTGGTAAAACATACAAGTTCAACGAAGCATTTCAATGATATAATTTTTCCAATAAGAGCAATAAAAATTGTGTGGTATTTTGATTGCTGTTGACACCTTACCCCAAAAGTGGTGAAATTTAGGGTACATGACTTTATCAACTTCACAGCTTCTGAGTTTTCACCCTCACATGTTGGGCATTCTTGCTTCCCATCCCACAGCTAATTTATTGCAGGTTTTGCATATATGTATATATTTTATTGTTTTTACTGGCATGAAATATGATTTTATCATATAGAGAAGTTGGATAACCCAAACATGAATTTTGAGATAACAACATTCCGTGATCATGCTGGGCCGTTTTCATCCTATCCGATGCTTGATGATAGATCGTAATGGAGAAACAACATTCATGTAGCCGACTCCAATATAGTTGGGACAAGGCTTTGATGATGTTTGATGATGGTGAGAGAAATTGGATGACCATCACAACCTAGTGATGGTGTTTTTATTTTTATTTTTATTTTATTTTTTATGATGCCCTTGCATCGTGGTAGAATCCTTTTCCTCTGTTGAAAACATATCTGTTACCTTCTTTTGTGTCTGTGGATGACTTATTTTCATCCTGTGAAAACTTTTTTTTTGGTTTTTTATCTTTTAAATAGTAACATGATTTGAACCTGCAACCTTGTGGTGACAGCAATGAGCACCTTCCAACTGTGCCACAGGTTCTTATCATCCTTAGAGAACATATTTACTGCCATCTTGGAAATGTGATGTCTGACTACATTAGCCATGACTATCATGAATCTATCTAGTTCACACTAAGCTATTAGTAGGGAGCATCATTTTGTCCATTTATGATGTATGTGGGTGTTTCCACTTGATTGTGTTGACTTACTCTTTAAGATGGTTACAGATACAGTTATGATTATGATGGGTATGACCGCGGTGCAATGGGGGGCAGGCCTGGGTATCCTGATGAAAGATCTCATGGTAGATATATGAATCGTCCACCTGGCAGTTATCAAGGTGAGCCTTTCAGTAGTTAATATTTAAATAAAACTAAATAGATTGTTCACTCTAAAGCTCACTTGTGTTTGTCCTAGAGCATGTATCTCTTAAAAGTCTTGCATACTACTATCGTGACAACATACTCCTATCACCGTAAGATCTTTCTGTATGCTAGCAAAACAGGTAGCATATTTAATCGGCTTAGCATTTTCTGATTTTATTTTTGATTATGTAGTAAAGGCTTAAGAAGATATGTTTCGATTTATTTTCCAGAACTTCTACCATATGTTGTTCATATATCGTGGGTTTCTGCTTTCAGATTTAGTAGAAAAGTTGTTTTTATTGCTTATCCCCGCCGCCCTCTCCCCCGACAACAACCACCGCTTTTTTATTTTTATTTTTTTACATTGGGTTCTATTTTTAATCTTTTGATTAATTATTTTCCCCCTTCTCTGGAAACAATGGTCATATATGTGGGATTTTCCATAGGGCCTAGGTCCTTACTTGCAAATTAAGGACTGGTGGGCCCACTACTGGCATGGAAATCATGAGGGATGTGGAATAGGGAAGAGTCTTGGCGTCAGCTAGGGGTAAGTTAGATTTGTTCCTTGACAGATCATCGTAACCCTTGATTTGTGGGCCTCAAATTTTAATATTTTTCAAGCATTTGATGAAAGATATCATGATAAAACCGATGGTGATCATCAGTTCGAAGAATAAAAATATTGGGCGCTTGCCATTTTATGCCTAGATGAGTGTGTTAAGGGTTTGGATTAACAATTGTGCAGCCCTACAAGAAGTTCCTTATTTAATAAGGACAGACTTGGTTTCCCAGAAAATTATTATGTATGCACTAAACTATTTGGAGAAACTGGACCTCATTAAGTGAAAAGATCTTCGGCTATGGCCAACCTATGATTAGTTGAGATCCCTCACCTGGGAAGCACGGACATCTCTTTAGGGCCGTCTTGTCCCTGTCCGACACGTGTCGGACACGGACATGCTAGGACACGTGTCGGACACACCAAAAAGAGTATCTTATTTATTTTTTATATTTTATATTCCGGACACGCTAGGGACACGCTTGGGACACGCCGGGACATGGTAGGGACATGCTGGGGGACACGCTGGCCTCTTTTAATTGG
The DNA here is from genome assembly GCA_003546025.1 of Camphora micrantha. Taxonomy (NCBI): domain Eukaryota; kingdom Viridiplantae; phylum Streptophyta; class Magnoliopsida; order Laurales; family Lauraceae; genus Camphora; species Camphora micrantha. Next base: position 19,818,249 of record QPKB01000009.1, read on the forward strand.
AAAAGAAATTAAAATTAGAGTAAAAAAACAAAAAAAAGAAAAGGGGACTGTTTGTAAAAAAGTTATAACTTAAGAGGAAAAGGGGGCTCTTTTAATTCGTCCATCCAGCTCCAGCCCTAAATGAAAGAGAAAAAAGAAACCCATTCGTCCGTCCAGCCTTAAATGAAAGAGAAAAAACCCCATTCATCCGTCTAGCCCTAACGAAAGAAGAAGAAGAAGAAGAAGAAGAAGAAGAAGATTTGCTGCAGTAGTGCTTCTGCTTCTTTTTTTTTGCTCTTGGTACTGCTTCTGCTAATCAGGTACGCTTTTTTTTTTTTTTTTGCCGCTGCTCTTCTTTTCTTTCTCTGCTGCTGTTGGGTTTTTTTTTTTTTTTTTTTTTTTTCAGTTTTTTCTGCGAAAACATTTTTTTTTAGTTTTTGCTCATGCTGCTTTTTTTTTTTTGGCTCATCAAATCTGTTTGCTGTTTTCTGTACTATTTTTTTGTAGTCTGCTGCTGTTTTTTTGATCATTAGATGTTCTGTTCTTGCTGTTTTCTTCTTTGCCGTGTTGTTGTTGCAAACCTCCTTGATGCTGTTTTTTTTTTTTTTTCTTTTTTTCACTGCAAATATGCAAATGTCTTTGCTGCTGATGTTCTTTATTTTTTGCTGCTGTTCTTTATATCAAATAATTCTTTTTTTATTTATCAGCTGCTTCACCTCTGGAATTTAGGAATATGAGTTCCATTCCTGGCTCTAGCTCACACCCCTCCAATGAAGAAGATATAAATAAGCCTCTGTGGAAATATGTAACCAAGTTTGAGAAACTTAATGAAGGAGGGGGAAATATTGCAGTGGTACACTGGTACTTGGATTTTTATTTATTTGATTGCTAAATTGATTACAAAGTTAAAATGATATTATCTTTTAGTATATGATTAGATTTATTATTATTATTAAATATTAACGTGTCCCCGATGTGTCCGTGTCCTACTTTTTTGAGGAATGCCGTGTCCGTGTCCGTGTCCTGTGTCCGTGTCCGTGCTTCTTAGTCCCTCACACATACCACCAACGCTCCTCGGTGACCCCAAATTTAACTCATCCGCCTGTTACTGACCTTTGGATCAAATCATGAAAAGTATGTGCTTTATCTAAGAATTAAGGGAGAAAAATTCAAGGGCCTTTGACATTCCTATAGGATGGTCCCACAAGTGGATGGTGAGCTCTGGCCTCTTTGGATCACCTTCCCTCAGTCACACAAATTTCTAATGTGATATATCCCTCTTATAAGTTATATGCGAATCATGGACCTATGAAGAATCAGTTCAAAACCCGATGGGCCCATGATGCAGGCAGACCCATGGTCCCCCATGGGTTGACCCGCCAATGGGGCCAACCTATCTATCTCCACCTACCGATGGGCCCAGCCCCATTCATTTTATGCAATTCAGAATTACTGTAGTTTATTTTATGGTTTATGTCTTTTAAATTTCGATGTTTTAATCCTGACCATCAACATGTTTGGATGGTCCGAATCAGTTGTAGGTTTCTTTATTTGCCTATATAAGCATCGTAAAGCCTCCTTGGCTATTCAGAGCTATGAATAATGAAAAACTTTAAGTGTTTCTGGGGTTTCCCAAGTTATATTCTTCTTCGCTTGTGATGGGGAGTTTGGCGCGAGGCCAATATTTTCAAGTGTGAAGCGTGACCTATCCCTCCACCTTCCATCTCTATCCCCTCCATCTCTGCCCGCCCTGCATGCATCTGGTGCCCCATTCTGCATCAGCCCCGAGTTCAAACATTTTCAATTCTTGGATGAAATTGGTTTCTTTCTGTGCATAAAACATTAGAGCAGTCTCTGTGGTCTGGTTGTGTGTGTTTTGGGGCATGAAATAGTTTTGACTTTTGTATCCTACCCCATTTCAGTCAGCCTCTATGGTAAAACATTATAGCAGTCTTATTTGGATGACATTGAGCAAGGTAAAAGTAATAAAAAAAATGAATAAATTAGGATAAAGTAACTTACCACCTGCTGTGGAGTGAAATTCTCCCTATGTAATTGATTTTGAACTGTTTGGACTCCAATGGTGTGTCCCATCGATGAATTTTGAGCATTTGGTCTCCAAAGGTGGGCCTCACTCATCCAAAGCGTCATAGAAGTGGGTGCCAAATGGCAACCAGATTGATCACTTATTTTTAGCGTTCTCTGTGGGATCCGGATCAATTGATGCAGTGTGCTGCTCTTTATAGGCTCTTAAAATAGTGGCAGCCCAGATAAGAGGCTTTGGGTTCTGACCATACACGACAAAAAGGGGAATGGATGCTGTCACCGTTTTTATCTAAGGCGATGAAATGGAGGTGGATTTGATAGGCAACCATTTCCATTGGACATGGATTTGTCGCATGTCCTATTTTTAGAAGCCATGGAGATCAGTCGTAATCGCTGAAGCCATGGAGGTCTAGAGGAGTGAGCTCCTTTGATTAACTCACTTGTAGAGAGGACATGCCTAAGAAGGAACCAAACTTCAGAAAACTCTCGCTTGCTGCAATCTGCATCTGAGAAGGAACCAAACTGCAAAGCTCACCTGCAACAGAGAAGGAAGAAGTTGTCGAACAGTGGTTTTTTTTCCCTGGAAGACCCTCAACGGTGGACTTCCTTTTTGTAACTGTATAAAATGTGTTTTAAGGGAGGCATTTTTGTAATGAACTTTTTAAAATATCAACAGCGGCTGAAACATGTATGTTTTGGTCAAAATGGGCTGTAATGGACCCAAAAGCATTTCTTGAAAGTTTGGTTGCTACACTCGCCCCTATCATCTCCTATCATCATTTGATCTATTTGTATATTAAGTAACATTTTTCTGGGGTACTTTTCCCCCCTTTATAATCTTGATTAATTATTTGTCATTCTTCTCTGGAAAGCAATGATATATATGTTGGATTTTCTAGTAGAACTGGGTATTTGTTTGCAAAATAAGGTCCCCTACTTGTGGGGCTACTTGTGGCATGGCAATCATGAGGAATGTGGAATTGGATAGTCTTGATGTGGAAGAGGGGTGGGTCGGAAATGGACCTCAACAAATCACACTAACCCACCATTCAAATAAAAAAGAGTAAGATCATCCTAACCCTTGGTTTAGGTACCTATGAATTTAATAATTTTCAAGGATTAAAAAACAATGGTCTATGCTAAAATCCAATGTTGATCAATAGTCGGATTAAAAAACAATAGCCCTTTTTGAAAAAATCCAATGTGCTAAACGTTTCCATTGGCCACTGTGGCCAAGCACTAAGCCAACATCATTGGCTCTCGCGGAAACAAACGAACTAAGTCAACATCATGGGCTATTGCGGAAACAAACGTCTAGAAGACGTCATCTGGGGTCCACTCATCTGCCCTCTTGGACCTCTTCAGTCTTCGTGGCAAGGGCAAGGGCGTCATCACCTGTAATGCCAAGTGTAGCACCATTAGATATGACGATCTAGCAAAACGAACATATATAATTGACATAGCATTGGTGCAGCCCTGTAACCTCGATTGTAATGTAGACCAATCTTAAGGATGAGATTGACCGAATCCAAAGGATTCCAGCCCTAGGGCACAAGACAAACCATAACACTCAAGAAGAATAACTCACGATAATTTTATTGATTGAATAAGCATCAGCATTACAATAAGGAGTTTCTCTATATATAGAGTAGCATTGTTCCTAAATAAGCAATAAAGGAAATATCTAATCCTAATCCTAATCAACATATAAATTAGAAAGGAAATCTTCCTAAACAATTAGGCGACCTACTAATCTAGAAATAAGCAAATAAAGCAACACTACTAATCTAGGAAATCAGGAAACGTCATGTGGACCCCATCAGCTGGGACCATTAAGGCTTGCAGGTCCTGGTCTTGGATCGGGACCGGACTGCATCAAGCATGTAACATTAAGTGAGAATAATAGGCAGATGATCAAATGAGGTCAAAAGTGATAAACTAGGCATAATAGTGCATGAATAAGCATGTTACATGATGAATCATACATGACAATCTCTAACAGTATATCCTAATAAGTTGGCAAACCACATTGGCTATTTTTTCCCAGATTGGCTGCAATGCATGGCCTAAATGAGAGCAAGAAACATGACAAGGCAAGGCATGATGGTAGGTACCACAATGAGGCAGAGGGCCCCAAGACTCCATCGTGGATCTCGAGCACCGGTAAGCTCCTAAGAACATAATCTAGACTGCAACTTGTCCATAAACAAGACACTAAACCCATCCTAGGCCGGGCCCGACCGGAGTAAGGTTGAAGCTAAGTGGTGCCGACACTGAGAGTGATACATTGAGCATAATCATGAACATAATGTAAACCAAGAACACACTAGCAAGCATGACATAACATGAACATAGGCGTATCGTAAAAATGCAAGTGTCCAAGATAACTGATGCAGCCCGACCCAAGACTAGGACCCGCAGGCCCTGATGGATCCATCTGATCCACATGATCTCTGATTTGGCAGAGATCCCTATCCTTATTTGAGACAATATCTAAATTAGTGATATTACTTAGTTGCTTGAGTGTTATGGCTTGTCTTGTGCCCTAGGGCTGGATTTCTTTGGATTCAGTCAATCTCATCCTTGAGATTGGTCTACAGTTACGATTGAGGTTCCGGGGCTGCGCTAATAACATACTCACATAAACATGGTGAGCATGGGTAAAACGCGAGAGCATAATGCATATCAAGGCATAATATAGGATAACAAGATAACAAGGCAAATATAGAGGCATGAGATAAATCAAGCGAATATCTGAAAAACGTAGGACAAGATGCATGCAAATAGCTTAATCATGTGTCAAGGAATAAACCACAATCCATCGTAAGGTTTGGAATACCCGTTGGCATCACTATCCAACTATGTGTAGTACTAAGGTTTCCGATTTCCATGGGTTACGTTAATCTTGGCGTTACTTGGGATTATGGGCACCAAATACATTAGGCCAACACCTTTGGCTTAGTATAGTTAATTACCAAACATTGGGCATTCTTGTAGGTGTATGACAGCTCAACCATCACCTACATAGCTTTAAATATCCATTTGGGCCTTACTTAGGGTTTATGGGTTCCATTGCTAAGGTCCAAGAGTAAGTCCAAAAATCCCTACAAATTCTGTCTTTATGGCTAGCTTTCCACTTAGCTTAAATCTTAATAAATTACATTTTTACATTAAAATGGGCGTATTTAAGCTTGCTAAAAACCATGTTAAATAATTGTTTACATAATACATGTTTCAAAACCATGTGAAATAAACCTTAACATCATAGTTTTCAAAATCGGAATCGTATTGGAAATCGTTCATACCCATGAATCGAATCGATTCACGAATCGTAGGATTTGTTATTTTTCTAATAAAAATAAAAAATAATTAAAAATTAAAAGAAAAAGAAAAAAAATAATTATTCATAACCATCCATTTTCTCATTTATAGTAGTATAAATATAATAACAAGTAAGTCCATCATACAATTATATCAATAACATCATGATATAAATTTATATATATATATATATATATGAAATAAATGATGTGTAAATAGTTAAATAAGTTTAAAGTATCAATAAATATTTTTTATTATCTTTAAATCAAAATATAAAAATAAAATAAAATCAAAACCATCAATCTTATACAGTAGGATATCTCTTAAAGTTAAGAAAGTGCTCATGAAGAAAAAAACCAAAATAGATTAAAAAAAGAAGATATAGACAAGCACCATATGTACAGTCGAATACTTTAATTATTTTATTCATCTTTAAAATCTTATCAAAGCCGCAAAAAGTTCTTATGAGGTTTCGTTAACAACTAATAAAGGCTTTCTAGAGCTATAAAATGGGTGGAAAATCTCGTAATGCCCCGGAGTGGTTCATGGTTGTCTGTATATTTCTTCATCATCACTATGAGCCCGTTCGACAGATAGATAAAATTAGTAGTCTTTTTCGCCTTCAATGTCACACCTTTTATCATTTTCCTCTTAGCAATGTCTTCAATCATCAAGTCTAAGCAATGTGCAGCTCATGGAGATCAAAAAATATTGGGCCTATTCTGCATGAGCATCGTTCTTACTTTTTTCATGCTTGCATCATTATCTGTGATGATCTGAACAACACAATTTGCCCCAGCGTCCTCAATCACCTCATTAAAAAGCTTATTCACATACGTCGTATCCTTGACGTATTCTATTGCATCAATAGATCTGGTAAAAACAGTGCCTAAAGGCGAGTACACTAAAAAGGTTCAACAAGGACCGTCTAGTGATGGTAGTCCACCCATCACACATCAGCAAGGTTCAAAATAACAGCCGTTACCGTTACGTTATATTGAATATAATGGTAACGTTTTGAAACGGTCCAAAAAATCACCAAAAATAATGGTCATTTAACTTTATAATGGCCCGTTGAAAACTTTTTTTAAAAACACATTCTTCTTTCTCTTTAATTCCTTTCCTCTCCAATCTGACCGTTGACCCTTCCAAAACATCTAAGCCCTCCAAAACCTCTTCCCAAGAAACAAAACTCAATAGTTTTCCAAGATTTGGGTGGATATCTCCATGGGTAAAACCAAGGAACTCAAGGAAAATTATTCAGTAAGCTATTTTTTATTTTTATTTTTTGAGTTTTTTTTTTTTAATTTATTATTATTTTTTTTTTTTTTTTTTTTTTTTTCAAGATTCAACATCAAAATGACTTAGAAATCCATCTTGATGTGGTAGAAGTTACTTGAAATCCACTGTCAACTTGATGATTGAGTAATTAAGTATTGCACTACTACTAGTAGGTTCCTGACTTTAAGTGTCTAACACTAATGGTTTGTTCAAAATTATGGTTGCAATTGCATTATGTGAAATTTGTGATATTTCAATTTATTTTAGTATATATTTGTAAGTCTATTTAATTCAGACCTGACTTTACAAGTTTCATAAAAGACAACGATACAAGATGTTATGACTTAGGGGGACTGTTATTTTGCTTTAAAGTGTTTACTAATGGAAAAGAACATTGTTTTCTAGCATTTTACAATATTCTGGATTTCTTGGATATTTTTTCGTATTTTTTTGGGGTCAAATAAAATTTCGCAATGCGATGAACCGCTAATCGTGATGCGATGACTGCGATGAGACGCGATGACCATGATGGCGACTACAATCGCGATTTTGAACCATGCACGTAAGTTTGCAGCCCTTATCTCTTCAAATCCCCCTGAAGGTATTTACCCAGGCCACCGTCTCTTTATACTCCTCTTTGGCACCAAGGATGAAAATAGCGGTAGCGGCGGGCGTAGCGGCCCGCCGCCAAAACGATACGAAGCGGGCGATACGTAGCGTAGCGGGGATACGTAGCGGCGTAGCGGTGCGATTTGAAAAAATCGCCAAAAAAATATGAAAAAATTCCAGAAAATCCATAAAATTGTAAAATGAAAGAAAATGTGGTTCTTTTGTAAAAGTAAGTAAGAAAAGGGGGCGTAGCGGTGCCCTCAATACATGAGGTCCTGTATCGCCGTATAAATAGAAAATAATAGTAATGATTTGTTTTTTCACATGAGGCACTATTTCAAAATGTGTTGGATTGATCTATGGGAAACATAGATCTATCATTTACGAGCAATTTCCAAGTGGTTTCATGGGTTGTTCATGAGTATTAAAATTTTTTTTTTCAAAAAATAAATAAATCCGAAAATAAAAAATAGAGAAAAATCAAATAAAAATAAAAATATGTGTGCATGATGAAAGGGAAACATGGATCTCATCATATTACAAGACAATGAAGCTTTTTATAGTACTTAGATGATCTCAAAAGTTAAAAGATTAGAAAAAAAAATCCAAAAGAAAAACATACCTAAAATAGATGGAATGGAAGATTGGGCTTGGATCTTGTAGAGTTGTAGTTCTGTCCTTGGAATTTGATGTTGTATCTTGTATGTTACTCACTCACTTAGTTACTTGTAATGTCTTGTTACTTTTGTAGTTGAAAATGGGTTGAAACTTGAAATTTTGGAGTTTGGAGGCAACCACAACAGTGATCTTGTGGCTTAGAAATGTTAGGGCTGGCTGGAATGAAGGGGGGGGGGGGTTGCCCTTGTAAAGGGCATGCAATGTAGCGGCCGCCACGCTTTGTAGCGGCCGCTACATTGCTGTAGCGGTGCAATACAATAGTATCGCCGCTATTTTCATTGTGGCGTGGCGGACTCGGCCGCCACGCCCGATATATCGGCGTAGCGGCCGATATTTTCATCCTTGTTTGGCACAGTAGTGGCCAATCTCATACGGTGTGGGTGGCTATAATTTCGGACTATGTTCTGCAGTAGCGTCCAACATGGTCTTCAAATTGGGTGAAGTTGCTATATTGTGTGTAATGGCTTCATCGAAATAGAATTTTCCGACTGCTCTAACCAACTTATTTCTTGCAAATCCCATCTTCCCGCTCAAAGCTTTGGCCATAGAAGGTTGCTTTGCAGATGGAGATCTATATGTAGCAGGGTCAATTGGACCAATGACCTTCGGTCTATGAGGCATTTGTGTAGGAGGTTGATCAGTCTCCAAAAATTCTGGTTGTTGGTGGGTCTGTTTTTGACTAAACATCCGACACAACATACCACCAGTACCACTGCCACTACCTGACCCAGCTGAACATGAGCCTCCCCTCTCATATTGGGCCCTTTTAGAAGCAGACTCATACACCATTCTTATCCTCTTTTCTTCCTTGTTATAAGATCTCATGCTCTCTCCTTGCTCTTTCTACATCTGAGTCCCCACCACCATCATCATCGGAGGAAAACACCTCCCTAGTCCCAAACACCTTCTCTCTACTTGCACTCTTCTTGCCTCCCTCTTTTTTCAGTTACTACTTTCTTTTGCTTCCCTGCATCCAAAAATACTTGCATTTCCATCTTTTAACTCTGGGGATACCTTGGGATATTTTGACACTTGGCCCTCTCTATGTGCCAAGTGTTGCTTCAATCTTGTGATTTCACCACTTATCGCCTTCTCACAATGATTGCGTCTAATTTTACTCTTCTTTCCATCTACATTAACACCATGTCTCCACGCCGGATCTACTTCGCGTACCATCTTTTTTATACAAAAGAATGATATCAAACACATAATTCATAAAGCAAAAAAATTTACAATTTTTAACATAGAACATTTAAAAACACATTTTTTGACATAGGAATTATTTTATAACAATGGATGAATGGAAATATACACATGAGTGATACATTATTAACCTAAAACAATTTACAAATAATTGTTTTAATATATCATTAAAAATATTATTTTAATATTAATTTTTATGAAAGCCGGAAAATAAATATTTAATAAAAAATAAATATAGGATATAAATCTTTTAGATCTACACATTTTTCAAGTATGTTTACTAAGATTGAACATCATTTTCATGCATTATCAAAGACATTGAACAAAAACTAAAATATTAAAAAAAAGCCACAAATTTTGAAAAAAAAAAAAAAAACCCTAGATCTACACTATTAGATCTATGACAAATATGGAACCCACAAGCAAATCAAACACATTTTAAACACATTTGACAAACTAATTTGAGAAAATCTAAATGATTTTAAGAAAAGCCGCAAATTTTAAAAATAGAAGGTAGATCTACACCAAAAAACACTAGATCTAAGAAAAACTAATTGAGCAACATCAGATTTACATATTTAACTCATTAAAAGCCTTTGTTACATGTATTACACAATCTTTTCAATAAAACAAAAATTGGATTTTGGATTTTAGTAATGAAAAATTCAAAAAAAAAAAAAAAAAAAAGTGCTAAAATCTACAGTATCATGCTCCAAAACTCTAGATCTAACATGCCCCAAACATTTCTAAGCTAATTTGAGGTTGAATCTTGAAAAAAACTCAAAAAAATCAGAAAGAGATCTTACCAAATATGTTTCCTCGAGTTCCTTGTTTTTTTGCCTGGAGAAATCCACCCAAGCATAGTGCTGGGAAGGCTCAAAGACATTTTGGAGAAGAAAGGAGTGAAAGAGAAGGAAAATGTGGTTTTTAAAAAACGGGGTGTTCAGACGAAATATCGGTCGTTATAACGGTATGGCTGGCGATATATTGCATGTTTCCATAACGTTACCGTTATGGTCAAAAAATTGTAACGGCTGTTATTTTATACCCTCCTGTGTAACCATTTGTAATGGTGAAAATTTGTGGGCCTTTTAGGATTAGGATGATCACATGACCCCGTCACTATACACCTCTAGGGCCCACCCAGATCTTCAAATCCCTCGGTCCCATCCACAGATGGGGCCCAGAGTGTTCCATGCGCACCTCACGCATCGGATCACAACCATACATACATCTATGTATTTACAGAATAAATGTAGGCAAGGTGCAAGCTACACAAAACCTCTTGTGAAGCCCAAGGCGAGGCCCCTGTCTATGCACAATTTCATGAGAAACAAGGAAAACAAACCCCCCCAAAACCCACCCCCCCCCCCTACACACACACACACACACACACACACACACACACACACACACACACACACACACTCTATTATTACTCGAATGAAAGCCTTTTCAAACCATTGTTTAGTCTATATTGTCCATGTGTAAGCTGATTTAAAATGCCCACCCCAATACCACACCCCCCCAACCCCCCCCAAACACACACACACACACAAACACTATTATTACTCGAATGAAAGCCTTTTCAAACGTCTATATTGTCCATGTGTAAGCTGATTTAAAATAGCAATGTAGAGTATAACAAAATGAGTAGATGGAAGGAACCACAGTACTAACTACCATATTGATAATCCATATAAGAACAATGCATCGCATAAACTACCTTAGTTGGGACTCATTATTGCTCTCATTTATTTATCAGTTCAGAATTTCTAGAAAACAATGCCTTCTGATTAAATGAGCTAAAATTGAGGGAGTAAAAAGGAAGATCCATAACTCCTTTTGGTAATGATTACACAGCCATGATCCTGAAATTAGATCCTCAGAAAGTGAGTGCTGCCATCTACATCTCCACGTTAATATCATTAGAACCCCCTTTACCATGAATTTTTTTGATAACCCCTTCACCATTATTTCTTAGGAATTCAACACAAAGTAGACAAAGAGGCCCCAAGTCATAATTTCAAATAGTCACAAAAGTAAAATTTCAAGTGATACATTAGAAATAGCCAGTTTGATCTAATATGAACCGAACAGCTGAACAGGTCTAAAACCTGGACTGGAATTCTTCATAAGATTGTTTCGTTCTGGCACCTTACCTAATTGAATAGTTTCAGCCTGTTTGGCTGAATCGAACCAAAAACCATGCTACCATCAAAGTGGGTCCCACAAGGTGGTCTGCATATAATTTTCTCCTACACGCCAGTCTGCTTATACTAAGTGGACCATCTTGACGTGCCGGTCTAGATGCATGCTAATCATGGATGGTAGCTTGGATGAGATGTTCTATGCATGGGTTATGGGATGCCCATCATTGTATTTATGGGAACGATCCCAAAGATGATTGGTGAAAATATATGAAGGAAAGGGGGTGTTTTTTTATAATAGGAGTGGCACTTGATGAGGTCAAGTTAAGGTGACTGCTAATTCAACAAGGGAAGAGGGGTTTGTGGTCGTGTGGGTGGTGAGTGTCGTGTGGGTGGTGAGTGTTGGGGGTGGATTGATCATAGGATGGCCCTAGTTAGCCTTACAAGGGGGTCCATATTTAGGTTATATGAGGGTCATGGGTTATCCATCATTTTGAAGTTTAGACAACAATGTCTGGTTAATTTATGCTAACTTTAGGTTTAGTGTAGGTGCAATTCTTGGTGCAGCATACACTTACCATGTTATTTTTTTTATCCTTTTGTACCATGACATATTGCATAACTCTTTTGCAGATTGGTCTGATTCTGGGCGTGGTGGTTCTGCTGATATTCCAAACACGGGGGCTACACAAAGGTATGCATGCCATATCTTATTAGGCAGGAGCTGTGCTACCCAGATGCTTAATGAATAGCCAATGTGTCTATACTGTATCCCATCCAATACTTCATATAAAATCCAGCAATAGGAAAAAAGAAAATACATGTAATTTTGTGTTCGAGCCATATCTTTGGTGTGTACTCTGTATACTAGGTTGTCCATGGCTGTCATAGGGAGGAGTCTAGTTTTTTTTTTTTTTTTTCCTTAGTTTAGCCCATTTTGAATTCCATCTTGTAATCAGCATTCTATTTGTTGTAATTGATTTCATTGTGATTCCACAATATTCTTGTCATTGTACTTGAACTATCAAATTGTTGTGTCCACAGTCTGTGTTATATGAAAGATTAAGCAAATAAGTGTGTTCTAAAATGCTGGTGGATAGGAGTGGATTTAGCTGTTTAATAACTGGTACGTTGCTAATGATTAGACTTGGTTTAAATGTCTTCGAATGCTTTTAAGTTACCTTTTAGGGGTTTGAAGATTGAAGAGTTGGTTTTTACTTCTTGGATTAAAACCGAAACCTTGGTTCAGATGTTTTACCGTACTTAAATTCACCTTCATCATATGGAACTGTTATTTATAATAATTATTTTTTAAATGGTAACTTTGCTGCTATAAGAAAACTATAAAGTATAAGATATGGACACTGAGATACAAAAACAAGGGAACAGTCACTCACGAGACACCCAAAAGACCATGAAGATTTGTATGGCTAAGAACTGGAAGCCAAAAAAAGAAAAAAAAGAAAAAGAAGCTATCTATACAGGCAAGGATATATCTCTCAGTAGTAAGGATGCTATGATGGCGGGCACCCTCCCTTGCAAAAGAGTTGGCCTTCATATTCGCGCTTAGATTGATAGTTGAAAGAAAGCAACAAAATGACAGCTAAATCCTATATTTCCCCGGCCTTATCTTCTAAATGCCACGACACCTGAGGTGCCCAATAACATAGCTTTCAAAACTGGAATTGTATCGCAAATCGTTCATACCCATGAATCGAATCGAATTGCGAATCGTATGATTTTTTATTTTTCTGATAAAAATGAAAAATAATTAAAAATTAAAAGAAAAAGAAAAAGGTAATTATTCATAACCATCCATTTTTCCATTTATAGTAGTATAAATATAATAACAAGCAAGTCTTGTTAATCTAGGAAACATGTATTTCTAAGTTAACTTTCTAATTACAACTTAAGTTCCTAAGTAACATAATCCTAATACAAATCAAGTTTCTAAGTTAATTTTCTAATCACAACTTAAGTTCCTAAGTTAACATAAAATACATGTTTCCTAGATTAACAAGTCTATCATACAATCATACCAAGAACATCATGACATATATTCTTTTATATATATGAAATAAATGATGTGTAAATAGTTAAATAAATTTAAAGTATCAATATATATTTTTTATCTCTTTAAATCAAAATATAAAAAATAAAATAAAATTCAAACCATCAATCTTACACGGTAGGATATCTCTTAAAGTTAAGAAAGTGTTCATGAAGAAAACACCAAAATAGATTAAAAAAAGAAGAAGATATAAACAAGCACCATACGTACAGTCGAATACTTTAGCTAAATGCATGTTCTTTATTTATCTTTAAAACCTTATCAAAGCTGAAAAAAATTCTTATGACGTTTTGTTAACTACTAAAGAACCTTTTAAAAATACAAGCAGAAAAGAAATAGAGAATAAAGAAAGAAAAAAGGTAAAAGATTATTAATATTAGCTTATTGGCTATAGCCATTCTCGCTTAATCGAATTGCTTGAATCGTAAGATTCAATGAAATGATTACCGAATCGTAGGATTCACACCTGAATCCTAAGATTCATTTGTAAATGAGATTCATTACATAGATACGAATCGTTTTCCTTAAGATTCGGGATACGAATCGTAGGATTCTGATAACTATGCCCAATACCCACAGGCTTCGTGTCAAGTCCATAGTGTATCCAACATAGACCTGAATCATGTCTAGGTTACAGAATTTGTAGTTTTAACACATGCCTGCATCTAAATTAAATATCTGAAACCAGACCCACATAAAGGGGCTGGACTGCTACTCAACTTGAGTCAAAATACATATAACATATGGTCATGGCATTGGGGATTGGTGTCTATGGAACCTGTTAACCAGAAGTCATTCTGAGTTTTATTTAGGTCCATCCAGTGAACCACTAGACCCAATTCTGGACTCACGTTAATAGTTATTCCGAAAACTGAACTTGTAATCGACCTTTTCAGTTCTGGTCCTTTGAGTACACAGGACCCACTTTCATCCCCAATAGGGAAGTTAGGGATCGTGAGAAAGGAAAAAGTCCTAGGAATTGGAACCAATTCTTTATTTGGTATTCTTTGGTTATTCCCAAAGTTATTGGGATGCGTGGCTAGTTGGGTTAGCAGTCCATTTAAAGAAGTGGCAGTTGGTGTTCACACAATCTTTGTACTCTTTTTTTTTTTTCGGAAGAGAGAATGGAATGAAGTTTGTGATCTGATTGAGGTGAGAACAGGAAAGTTGCAAACTACGAGGAAGAATTTCTCTATTACAGCTTTACTTAACGAGTAGTGCTACTTGGACAGACTTTTTGGACAGAATTTTGGACAAACCCTATGGTATGGCTTGAATATCCCCTATGATATTCAAGCCATATCATAGGGTTTGTCCAAAATTCTGTCCAAAAAGTTTGTCCAAATAGACTTTTTGTTACTTAACTACATATCATTGGCCTGGTTGCGGATTTATTAGCCGAACCAGTTTGTGTGTTTATGTAGTAGTTTGGCAGATGGGTGGGTTGTGGAAGTGGGAACATAACACTCTATATTGGTTCCATGCTGTACTTTTTCTTGCTTTCCTTATTCTTGTTTGTTAAGGTTTTTTTTTCCCCCCTTCTTTGTATGCTTTTCTATTTTCTTTGTTACTTAGCCTGGTGTTGTGCTTATTGAGTGAGTCCATACATTATTCTCATTTTCTTTGTTTCAATGACTTCTTTTGCTAATATCAAAATAAATGGTCTCAATTCTTTGTTTTATAGTAAATGAATATGGTGATCACCACCATGATGGAAGCCTTATTCCATCTATTTGGGGTTTGGTGCAATTTTCTACTTAATTTGGCACTTAATGTTTTTCTAACCTTTTTAAGGTCTTCTACGTACTCCCTTTTTTTTTTTTTTTTAATTTTCTGGAACATGTAAACCTTCAATATGCCTTAAAAGGGTGGTTTTGGGTCTATGTATCATCTAAAAAGACTCTTTTTTCTCTTTTCTTTTTTTTGAAAATTTATTTTCTCCTTTATTGGAGCTATATACAGGTTTTCTTTTATGCTCATTCCTAATCCCATTCTTTCTTGTAGCTCCACTTATCTCTCAGCAGGCATATCTCTGCAGCATGTATTCTCTCTCTCTCTCTGGTCTTTATTACCCGATTTTCAGCTCCATATGGCATGGAAAGTGTAACTGCCCTTTGTGGAAATGCCCCTTTAATTGAAGCGGAACTTAACGATTGTATTACAATCCACTTGGTTACTTCCACTTTGTCCAGCAAGCACTTATTTCTATATCCAAGTGACACCCTCTATTTCACTCAATAATTGCTCCCAAGTGCCAAAATTTATGTCACTTTGCATTTGAAAGAAAAAAAGTTGGTGTTAGGCACCGAGTTATTTTCAGTTTCCACCAACTCATCTTCTCGGTTCCGGTCTGCTGATTTTCATCCTATATGACTCTAAAGCCTTTCTCCAAAGTTCTTGCTTATCATTTGCTTATTTTCTTGTCAAGTTAATGAGTACCATATTGTCAACAAACAAAATGCAACAAGGAGCTACATTTTGGATTAATGCCATTAAGGTTTCCATATCTAAGGACAAATAAATAGTGGCTCAAAGTGGACCCTTGGTGCAATCTAGCTCATGTTTGTTACCATCATGCCATATTTATCTTGTAAAGTTTCTGTGATTATAATGGTGCCTTTTTCCATAAATTCCAAGTTAACTTTCTTGATACCCTCTTGTAGGCTTTCTTTAAATGGATAAAAACCATTTGTTTATTTTTCCATGAGTTATTGTAATATGAAAGTAGCTTTTGTAGATTATCTGGTCATAAATCTGAGTTGGTTCTCCCGAAACATTTAATTCTTCTTGTAGGCATTGTAATATTACTTTCTTCCAAAGTTACATTATATTGCTCATTAGTTCGATTGCTTGATAATTTCTGCAACTTTAAATATCCATTTTGTCATTGTACAATGAGACTGCTATAATCATAGAAATTTGGGCTGGCGGGGCTTGTGGTATGTGGGGTTGGTGCTATCTGAAGGTGCTTCTGGTGGATATAACAATATGGGATGAGAACTGTTTGACAATTGAGGGTGAGATCTTTTTTCAAAGGTCTGTATAACTGCCATTTAGAAATGAGGACGGCTTCAAGTGGGTAGCGGTCAGTGTTTGTTGTTTGGATGAAATGGTGAAAAGAAGCCTTTTGGAATGTAAATATGTGACAGAGTGGCTGCTTTGGTGCCTAACTTCTTGTTGGGTTGTTTTTTTTTTTTCTTTTTTTCTGTTTTATTCTTTTCTTTTTTTTGGGCAGTGGGGCAGGGGGTTGTGTTGTTGTGTTTAAGTCCGTTGGGCCACGGATTGTTCTTAGCTTCATTACATTGGTTTAAAAAGGGAATTTGCAGTTGATAAAATTCTGAGAAATGTTGCTTCCTTGCTTTGTGCTACTTAGAATTGGATTATGACTTACATCTGGATCCAACCTGATGGACTCCAAATTTGGGCCAAAGTCCAGCAATTAATTGGGCCAGGTCTACTGGTTTATTGGGTTGATATGGTGCAATTCCATATCTTCATCTTCATATGATCTTAAACTGGTTAGATATTTAATCTTGTTAATAAATTAAAATTGGATGCCATTAAAATCATTCATATCGAATGTGACCCTAAGCTATGATGCCCGGATACGGATACGGACATGGATACGGGGATCATGGATACGACTCTGGACATTAAAGAATCCATGACAAGGATATTGATACGGGTGTCCTAATATTTTCTTCAGATAACTTTTAAATTAATGAAATTATCAATGTTTACATTCCTTTATCATCATCATCATCATCAAAATAGTTGGGGTTGGCTATATGAATTTTGTTTATCCATTCTGATCTATCATGAGCCAAACCCTCGGATAAGTCAAACTTCTTTAAATCTAATTTTACTACCTCCATCCACTTCTTCTTTGGCGTACCCCTTCCCCTTGGTTGGCAATCAACTTGCATCTTTTTCTTACCTGCACCGTTGCCATTCTTAGTTTGACATGCCCAAACCATAACATTTTTATTTTGAGAAGTAAACAAATTAAAAGAACTAGATGAAATAATGGATTTGGTAAGTAGGATATGCTGAATGTGTACCCTAGAAGGATTGGTGCAGTATTGGGTATCAATACAAGTGTCGTATCGGTTTGATATGGATACATGGGGCTTGTACAAGTATCCGGGTATCATAGACCCTAGTGTGAGTTAAAACCTGCATCTGAGTCGTACTTTCCCTGCTAGGTCATTTGTCTCTGATTGAAGAACTTCTGGTGTTACTGTTCTTTTTGTTATAAGTCTACATAACTCCATTTGTCGAGAAATTCGATGCGATATGTTGATCTTTTCAGGGAAGGCTTGATGTCATATAAGCAATTCATTCAGGAGCTTGAAGATGATATCCTTCCTGCTGAAGCTGAGAGGAGGTACTCCACATAATTTTGTATTTCTTATATCTTAAAAAACTGTAGGCTCTCATTAATTTCATGGATGCTGCATAGAAATGCCTTCATGCTCAGCCTGTTACACTCGCTGTTATTATAGAGTCTGAAATAAGCATCCTGTGATTGCATAGGTACGAAGAATACAGGTCGGAGTACATTTCTACACAGAAACGTGCTTTTTTTGCTGCTCATAAGGACGAAGAGTGGTACGCATTAGTTTTACTTCCTCTAATTTGACAAGAACCTATATTCTCTTGTATTATCTGTGTAATTTATTCCTGGGTTCAGGTTGAAAGAAAAGTATCATCCTACGAACTTGGTAACTGTTATAGAAAGGTGAGTTATGCTTATTTATATATTTAAAGAATGCAAATAAGAATATAAGACTCTGTAGATCCATGGACAATGATGAATGGTTTGGTGGTCTTTCACTTAGGCCACCAATTTGCTGACATTTCCTTCACATTTCACAGATTCTGTTCTTTTATTAATTATTTCCATGTCTACTTATTGTTCTTTATATCTCTGATACTTGCACATCTCTAGGAGGAGTGAACATGCTCGGAATGTTGCAAAGGAATTTTTGCTCGATTTGCAGAATGGAACAGTAGACCTGTAAGATCTGTGACTTAAACATTTTTTTATATATAATAATTGGTCTAAACAAAAATTGAACTATAACATTTTTAGGCAAAATGTACTGAAACTGCATCCCATATATAACAAAATAGCACTAAATTTTTTCCCCCAATATCTATCTGAATATATATTTTTTCTTTTTCCTTTTCTTTTTATTTGAGTAGACCTTTAGCTGTGTATTATGCCCGTCATTTTTTGGTTTCGATAAAAGTTCTTTCTGATTTCAAAATCGAGGGAAAAAATTTCATAAGCTCAGAAACGGCAAGGAGCCAGACACTGATATGAGTTTTGTGCTTGAAGAATATCTGAGGCCACAGTCCTAACCCTTTTCCCATCATGTGATGCAGCGGTCCCAGTGTCACTGCATCATCAGCAATGCAGTCAGGACATGCCAGTGGTCCAAACTCTGAAGATGAAGCAGACACCGGTGGCAAAAGAAGACGGCATGGTAGGGGGCCGGTGAAAGAAAATGACCTCTTATCAGCTGCTCCCAAGGCACCTCCCATCAGTGCTGGACCCAGACGAATTCAAGCTGACATTGAACAAGCCCAATCACTTGTTTGTAAACTTGACAAAGAAAAGGGCATTGAGGAAAACATTCTATGCGGGGCAGATCGAGACAACGGGTCAATCGTTATCATACGAGGTCTAACGACTGTGAAGGGCCTTGAAGGTGTAGAGCTACTGGATACACTACTTACTTATCTATGGCGGATCCACAGTGTCGACTACTATGGCATGCGTGAGATGAATGAAGCTAAGGGTCTTCGACATGTGAGACCTGAGGGTAAGAGCTATGATGAAACAAATACCAGTGGGGCTGATTGGACAAAGAAACTGGATTCATTTTGGCAAGTACGATTGCAAGGTCAGGATCCAATGGAAAGAATGACAGCGAAGGAGAAGATTGATGCAGCTGCCTTTGAAGCTTTAGATCCTTATGTAAGGAAAATAAGGGATGAGAAGTATGGGTGGAAGTATGGTTGTGGAGCAAAGGGCTGCACAAAACTCTTCCATGCTTCAGAGTTCGTGCACAAGCATCTTAGACTGAAACACGCAGATCTTGTGTTGGAATTGACATCGAAAGTACGGGAGGATCTATATTTCCAAAACTACATGAAGTGAGTATATGTTCCTTATTTTATTTTATTTTATTTTTATCATGGCGTGCGACTTACTTTCTGAATTTTATTTGAATGCTAAAGTGATGAATGTTGCTAATTGCAGTGATGCAGATGCACCTGGTGGCACACCCATCATGCAACCTTCCATACAGGTAGAGATAATCTGACTGATAGTAACATGTCTGTGCCTCTCCCCATACTCAGCATGATGATAAGAGACGTCTTTCCCAACCAGATAGACTAGGAATCAAGACTGGTTCGTCACTAATGTTAGCACTGCTAGCCATAGAACTGTTACAGTAGTTTAAAATATTGGCCATTATGTAGCATAGCAGTTGTTAGGATTTGGCTGTGACCAAACAAACCTATTGCGGTTGATTCCCCAAAATATCGGCTAGGTGAGCTAACAATTAGAAAAAAATAAAATGGAGAGAGGAACCTGCTCACTGACATTGCTGCTGCTTTCCTCTCTCTCTCTCTCTCTCTCTCTCTCTCTCTCTCTCTCTCTGGCTCCTTTATTCTTCTTTTTCTTCCCTCTGTCTTGGTCCCTAGCAGTGGCGGACCCAGGATTTTCGTTTGAGGGGTGCGGACCCTAATAGGTAGTTTGGTTTTGGGGGCAAACCAGAAATGTTTGTGGGCTTCCATGGAAGGGCCTGCCTAGTAATAACCTAAACTGCTCAAAATAAATGCTATATAGTCTTATCCAGGATCTAGCAAAATTTCACTAATATTTTTGGGCCCACTGTGAGGTTGATCATGTATAAAATATTACATAAAATTGATGTGTTTTATACGTGATTAATCTGATGGCGGGCCTATCTTCTATTAGAGTGAAATTTCGATATATATATTTTTTGGTTGGGGTGTCATTTATTTCGAGTAGTTAAGCTAAGATTCTAAAATAGGTGGGCCTCACTGTGGAGCCTCATGGATTTTCTTAATTCACTTTTTATAAGTGATTAATTATCAATCTGTCATGCGCCTATTATTTGGCTGAATTTAATGGTTATTTATTGTCAGTGATTTAGATTTTTTGTTAGTGGGCCTCACTGACGATCCTCTTGAATTTCCTACGAGTCCAGGCAGAGGATGTGGAGCCCATTTGTCCCACCAGATAAAATAGGACTTTGGGAGCCTATTTATCCAAATATAGATAATGGTGAAATTGCTGTGAAATAGGGTTGAGTGGCAATTCACAAGAGGGTTTGTGTGCTCGAGGGTTTGGGTCAAATATAGGTTGGCCATAATGTGTTGTTAAGACTTTAAGGGATTGTTGAAGAATCATGAAGAACTAAAAATTAATATGACTAAGTTTTTGACCAATTATAACCGTGGTATTAAAACTCGGCTGAGTGTGAGTTGAGTCCTGCAGCTCGACTTCAATTTGGTTCTTATTGAGTAGGCTCATGGTTGACTTGGACTCAAATTTAAATTAATGATGCCACTCATGCATTCACTTGAGTTTTGTATTTGTTGATATTTCCTTCACATATAACATATCTCCTTACAATTGGGAAAACTCCTCAGTCACATGGAAATGAAACCCTTCTTTGAAAATATCTTTACTTCCCTTTCTGTCCTTTCTTTTCATCCATGCCAAAATTATCTTCCATTGATGCCTAATTACACCAGGTCTCTATCATCTTCTGCTCGTTCTAGATTCGAAACCGCTATTCTGATGTTTTACATTTTCAAAGCAGAGTTTCAGGTGCCTGTGGTGAAATTCTGTGTTTTTGAACGAACCTGTCATCCATTCCCTCCTTGTCTGCCAGAGCTATAATGGATTAGGGTTTTTGTGGGGTTATAAGTATTCTATCGGAGCAAAAAAGTGGCGCGTCCAAGAAGGTTTAGCTATTGGATTTTGATTTCTCTTTTATGAAATTGAGATTTTGGGGGCTTTTCTCGTTTGAAGCTCCAAAAGTATTGATGTGACATTTCATCCCCTCATGCTTCCTAATTGGCATGCCTTTAGGTAGGCTCGATAAAGAGGGAGCACAAATCCATCATGGGTCATCAGCTTTGTACAAGTAGAGCCCATTGATAATGGGCCAATGACTCAGATTTTTGAAATGATTCTATGCAAGGATGAAAATAGCGGTGCTACGCCCATCGCCAAACCGCCACGAAGTGGGCGCTACATAGCGGCGTAGCGGTGTGATTTGAAATACTTGCCAAAAAAAAAAAAAAAAAAAAATTCCAAAAAATTGTATAATGAAAGAAAATGTGGTTCTTTTGCAAAAGTAAGTAAGAAAAAGGGGTGTAGCGGTGCCCTTAATATATGAGGTCCTGTATCGCTGTATAAATAGAAAATAATAGTAATGATTAGTCTTTTCACCTGTATCCATGTTTCTTAGTCATGCTAACTTAGAAAGTAATGAAAAGCTCATAAAAAAAAAAGAAAAAAAACTAGAACATGAAATAAAGGCATAAGACTTAACAGTTAGGTCATTAGTGAACATTGAACAATCAAATGATCAATACTTCTAGCCTTAAGGTTCAAGGTTCAAACTTCAAATTCAATCAAGTGAATGAAGTGATCAACAATTCAACACTCAACAGTTCAACACGAATTTAGAAATGACAAATAGTAGAGAGTTGGTGAAGGAAATAGGAATACCTTGGTCACCACCAAAAGGAATGTCTACCAAGATTCAAGGCATGGTTATCCTCATTATCTTCGTCAGTGTTATCATTTCTATTTGCACCATATTGCATTTGATATTGATGAGCATTGGGATTCACAAATCCAAAGAAGGCAGCCGCATCATCGTAACTCGGGGGAGGAGGTGGATACTCCACCTTAGTCACCATATGAGTAGGACCCTGAAATAGAAGACTGTTCTTCTCCTTGTTGCATTTGACCATATGGAAAATACTGTGAGGGTCCTTGTCCACTGTAACTAGGGTTCCACGAATCAGCCCATGATGCCGCTTGTTGTCCTCCAACACCTCCATCCATATTTCCATGTTCATCACTACCTCCAGGAGCAGGTGGTGAGACTCTCCGATGCCGCTGATAACCACAGTTTCCTTCCATTCTTTCCGGAAAGTCCTGTACCTCCTCTACAGGAATGGCATCTTCTTGATCATGTTGGTAGTATTTACTAGTAGCACCTATCCCACTAGTGTCTCCTGCTCCATCTCCCCCTTCTCCTCCACCATGGCAAAAAACCCCCTCTACCAGTTGGAAATGGCTTCCCGTGGAATCATGGAAAATTCAGCTATTTTTTGTGCTTTTCCTTGTGGAGAAAGCTTTCGTTGCAAAAAAGCGGCCAACTTTTCCTTGCTTTTTCCACAGAAACATAGCTGCAATAACATGCCCTAAAACTTACAGAAACATAGTCATGGTTTAAAGTATCGGCCGATACTGGTTTGTATTGGCTGATACATACTGTTATTGGCCCTAACCGAGCTGATATCTTGACGTGTATCGGTAATGGTATAAGAACTGTAAAAAATCCCCATAATATCGGTCAATATTGGCCGATATATCAAAAATATCAGTCAGGACCGATACATCGGCTGATACAATATGCACAACCGTCTTGTTTCCTCTCCGAAAAAAAATAATCATGTTCTAATCCAAGAAGAGCAGAAGGTGTTAAAAAAAAAAAAAAAAAAAAAAAAAAAAACACAAGGAGAGGAGGAGGAGATCTGATGCCTGACCTAGTGCTGCCGCCGCCTCCACGTCAGCCTGCTGCACTAGCCACTGCCATCCTTCCTCTTCTCCTCTTTCTCTCTTTCCCTCTTCTTCTTGTCTTCCTCGTCTCCTTCTCCCTTTCCCTTTTTTTCCCCTTTTCCCTCTCTCTCTTTTGTTTTTGTTTTTTTTTTTCTCTCTTTCGTATGTGTACCTTGTGCAAAACGTGGGGGCCTCATTATGCCACACCGGATAAAAATCTAACATGTACAAAATAGTTGGCGGTATCTCTTATGGGTCCCAGATAACTTTCATTTTAATTGGGAATTGACCCACTTTCTGATTGGTCAGATTTTCCTATAATAGGACTTGGACCTACTATTAAATTAATTTTTCCATGCTAATAATTATTAAGAAAAACAATCAACTGTTTTAAGATGGTTAATTCGATAATTGCTTCAGTCCTACGAAATGAAAATTTACGAAGCTCATATTAGAGGCGGCGTTTGTTTTCATCATTATTCCAAGTGGTTTGGATTTATATGAAGGCCACATTGATGGATTCATGAAATTATAAAGCTTAAAAAACACTAAAAAGTCGGCACAATTAAAAGTAAAACATTAAACAACGATACAGGATGTTCTAACTTGGAGGGACCGATATATATATATATATATATTTTATAGTGGTTCCTAATGGAGAAAAAAAAAAAAAAAAAAAAACCTGTTTTCTAGCATTTTACAAATTTCTGGGTTTTTGGGATATTTTTTCAAAACTTTTTGTGGTATAAAGAAATTTCACACCATGACGGACCGCGAACCGCGACCGATACCATATCGGTTTTTGGGGCCGACCATACCGTGATTTTAATCCATGTACATAGTGTTATACTGCTATAGAATGTTAATGATTTTGGGGATCGATATTTACTTTATAACGTGCCCTAATGGGGAAAAAACATTGCATTCTAGATTTTTCCCATTTTATCTTTTGTTGATGTCTTTTCAGATTTTTCCTGTGGAAAAAAATGCTGCAATGGTCACAAACTGCAACTTATCAGTTTTCAGGGTCAACCTTAACCACATTTTGAACCATATTGCGAGCAAAATTAGTAATGTATTCATCTATCCACATTTAGCCACTAAATACACATGCTCATGAAGAATTGCATACAAAGATTGATTTAAGTGCACTTGTACATGAGCACTTTTCTTTTGAAATTGTCACATCACACATGAACGAGAGAACTGGCATGCTAGGATTTCATTTTGTTTGCTTTATATTACGTGCACACTTTTTTTCCTTCTAAATGGTGATATAAATAGAAAAACTAGCATTTGTGCAGATTTCATATTATGAACTTTGGGTGGATTTGCTCAAAAACACATGCACCTAGTTCGTTTTTCTTATTCAGTGTCTTTTGCAGAAGGACAAGTCCCAACGGCGCAGACCAGGACTGGATAATCGTTTGAGAGATGATCGTGGTAACCGTAGAGTGCATGACAGAATTGATAATATTAACAGTGACGAAAGGTCTGATAGGACTGAGAACTCCCCATCTCATGATCACCCGTCTAATGCCAGCATGCTGGAAGGGGGGAATTCTGGTGAGCTGCTGTATGATACTTATGGTGGAAAAGGCATGCGTGGTGCTCCTCCTTATACCTCAGATATACCCCCTCCACCAGTACTGATGCCTGTACCTGGTGCTGGGTAAGCTGACAGTTTGTTTATTCAGGTTCACATTTGCCTTTGTTGGCTGTTATGTAGTAGTGCATTTTCTGTTAGTTATTAACATGGCATATTTTACAGTCCACTGGGACCTTTTGTACCCGCTCCACCTGAAGTTGCCATGCGTATGCTGAGGGACCAGGGTGGACCCTCCCCGTATGAAGAAAATGGTGGTTCACAGGGTAGAAAAGCACGGTCTGGCCCTCCACCGATCTTTTCTTTATCTCCGGCTTTTGGACAGGATCCTCGGCGTATTCGAAGGTGAGTTATGAGTTATGACATTATCATGAGGGATATAGCCAACAATTGTTTATGTTTTTTTCTTCCCCCTTAAAAATTTGCTTGGTCACTTATTGGCAAGCCAGTTTGGCAATGCCATGGGTATGGTTTAAACTTAAAAATTTTGAGGATTAAAAACACAAGTAACTTTTCTGATTGAGCGTCTACAGGGTTTCAAAATATGTAACTCATGGATTTGAAAAAAAAGGAGAAAAAAGGAGGACCTTATGTCCTGTTGACCTTCTGTTTAGCCATCTTAGCTGAGCTCTAGGTTTGGCTGTGTTTAGATGATGCATTAGACTTTTCAGGATTGATAAAATTGATAGGAGTCCCTAGCATGTGGCACACCCTCGGATCCTCGATCGAAAATAGATCAATCTCCCAAGGGATTGATCAAATGCAGAGATGGATTCAACCACTCGGGCACACTCAAGATCATAAAACACACTGTAATTGAAGAAAACCTCAGAAATCTTTGATTAATTAAAAAATAAGCATGAACTACAATGAGATTTGATCATCCTTGTATAGGAATAGGATCAATCCCTTAGTAAACTTGACTTTCTAATATTTGAAGTAGTTTAAATTAAATAGAATACTAGATGATATTAATTGTAATTAAACAAGAACTAGAAATAGGATAGAAGATGATGTCACAATAGCTCTCGGTGAGATTGGGCCTATGGGCTGAACCCAATGGACTAGGTTGACCTCATAGTTGTCAATTCCGTTCTGTTCCGGCCCGAATTGGCTGGAACGTTCTAGAATTAGCCTTGGGTGGAACGAAATGACCCCCTAAAAGTTTCCAGTCCCGATTTCGGCCCGTTTCGGTTCCAATTCTGGACCAATTCCGCCCCATTCTGGCCAAGGTTTCATACTTCCATTTATATGTAGTGAAAACTAGAAAATGGCCAACTGTAGAGTGTGGTTTAATTCAAGTAAGTACACAGTTTTAGTATTATTTTAGCATATGAGTATTTTTTTTTTCAATTTTAGGTATTCTTTTATATTTTCTTTTTAATTTTTTAATAGCATCTTTTCCGGAAGGGAATACTGAAATTGGACGGAATGCCGAAACGTTCCTTTACAGGTCAAACCGGGACGACAACCGGAACGGAATTAACAACTATGGTTGACCTATGGGTCAATGGTGTGGCCCAGATAACTTCTTGGGCCTGGTTTGTACTGCATTAGCATGGTTGGAAGGTGCTCAGTGTTGCAAACACAATATTGTGGGTTAGAGTCATGTTCTCATTTTAGAAAATAAAATAAAATAAAGATTGATAAAGTTAGTAGGATCTTTATACACCTATTATTTTTTATATATTCCACACTAAGCTCTTTGTTAGAAATTTATCATCATTTTTATGAGTAGTTTTGCTGTAAGATTCAAAGAAAAAAGGTATATATTTTATTTATGGAATCAAACTCATATATGTAGATGATGGATGCCTATCCTGTTTAAGCAGTAAAACACTGCTTGATTCTATGTAAATAATAATGGGATTTTTTTATGAATAGTAATTTCAATTTTCTATTTTTTGCTGTAGTATATTTAGACTTCTACAATATACTATGATTGTGCTGTTGGAAGGCGTATGCTTATTAACGATTTTCACTTGATCTTTAATACGCAAGGAAATAAAAGCCTTTTAGGACTACTTGCACAACTCATTCATAAGAGGACTATTCACACTGAGCCTCAGGCCAGGTCGACTGGGTCTCAATCAAGGCTGGTCCAGATTGAGTTCACTATGACCCAGTCTGATAACTGTTAGTTTGTATAATTGTTAGTTGAAAACACTCCCAGTTGACCTAGTCTGATAACTGTTAGTTTGTATAATTGTTAACTGTGTCTGCTACCTCTGTTTCATCTCTTTTACCATTGTGAGTGCAGCTATCAAGATCTTGATGCCCCTGAGGATGAAGTCACTGTCATCGACTACAGGAGTTTATAGAGAATTTTATTCCTCTTCATGTGGTTTTCAAGTGAAATTAGTCTGGTTTCTACAGCTGTCGGGTTTGACGTTAAATTTGTACAATAGACAACAACATTATATTAAATTTGTTGTTGATATTCAGAATCTGCTTTCCTTCTCCTTGAGCTGGCCGTGGAATCAATGTGCTTAGTTATTTATTTGAAGTGAAGATTTGACTTGTTTTTGGCTGTAGAAACAATTTGAAGAACTAGCTGGCTGTTGCTCACCCGGGTTTTTTGAGTTGTTCTTTCCAGGCAGGTTCTTTTCAGTTACCATTAATTGTATACAATTTCTGAGACAGACTACTGTATGAAACCTTTTTTGGGAACTCATTTTAAAAGCTTTAATTGATATTGATGAATACTGCCATTGAATTAGCACTAGTCTCAATTTGACAGACTCAACAGTTATCGACTGTTTTTTTTTTTTTTTTTTTCACAAGAACTTTGTAAGTGGCCTCGATAATTATAGATTCCGATCTGTTTCTCCATTTGGATGGACAGTCCTATAAATTTGTTGCTGTTGCTGTTTTGGCATTCATTTCTTCGTAAGAGTTTGGTTGACTTTTATTACTCCCTAATTAACCGTTTTATATATTTTTGTAAAAAATAATCAAACTTTGTCCAACTAATGTCACAATTCACAAGGTGTTTCTACTTGATGTTTACTCCTGTTTTCAAAGCTTAATTAAAAGTAGGAGGGAGCTTCATCCATTTTATTCTTTTGTCAAAAACCAGTCCATTAGCTTCTCTACATGGTAGTCTACAATTGTAATTATTTTCTCGTGTAGGTATATTTAATTCCAACCCAAACCATCCATGAATTGTCAGAATTTCTTGATACAGGGTCTTGATGCCGTCGTTAAGATATAATAGAATGCCTGATAAAGAAAGGGAGTTGTATAAGATGAAGTACTGAAGAAAGGTGATTTGGATGTGGCTATAAATCCCTCTAAAATTGCTAGTTGTTTTCCAAGCAACGAAAGCATATTTCCCCATATATTTGTAGTTCTTAGCTTTCCTACTTATCGTAAATCATAATCCATTGTAGAGAATAGGATAACAACAGAATGGAGTTTCTTTTCCCCGAAAACAACACAGCATTCAACTAGTCGCGTTTATGTAACTTTCACATGTGGAGAATCATCTTCCTTGGTTAAGAAATTGAACTATTGGACAACAAATTCCTGTCGTGTGGGGTTGGGGGGGGCGGCGGCTTGTTTGTTGGACACTTGGACATATTTTCATTATTCATAAGTTGATTCAAACCACTGATGATTTCCAATATTTACAGCTGAATATATCTAAATTTGCTCCGGTCAAGCTTATAAGAACTCTTCCCACATACTTTAAGAACTTTCGATGAACTTATATTAAGGCGATAAGTCTATAATTAAGGTCTATTTGAAATTTTGACTTGGATGCCTTCGTCAAGTTTTACTCTTTAGGTGTATTCGCTTAAAAATAATTGAAACAGATGTTTCAGTGTTTTAAATTGTTTGGCAAAGTCAAACAAAGTTTACGTGAATGTTTTAATCAAGTAACTTTAAGACCTATTACCTCTATATAAAAAATCAAAAACAGAAAAAAAACAAAATAAAGATTTTTCAAAGAGACATGAAGGTCTAAAGCAATCAAACATCTTTGAGTTTTTTTTTCTTTCTTTCTCCTTCGTTTTTTTTTTTTTCGGTTTTACAAGTTCGCCCATATTAGTTTTGTTATCTGAGAAGTTGCCCTGCTACTTTTACTTCATGTTCATGATAAGTTTGCCTGTACTAGTACTACATGAGATGACAACTCTGCATATATAACTTTTAGAATATGATAAAGTATTTTTTTTTTCGAATTGAATGGGTCACAGTGTAGAATGATCTAATTGAAGCATCTCTATTTCAGGTTGGTCTAATTGAATCATCTCTACTTCAAACAGATCAAAGTTTTCTAAATGGGTTTCTAAGTTTCTATGTTACCACATCAGTCTTTCTTTATGTACCACATCAGTCTTTCTTTACATGAATGTAACCTAAAATGAAACTTGTAAAAGATGCTGAACGCAGTTTTAATGATGACACTATTTTAGGGCCCCAGCACTCCACTACACCAGCACCAAACTAAACTTCAAAAAGCAAAGCACATCCCAAAAGAGGAAGCCTACCCAGGAGCATAACCAAACACCCCCAACAACCAGAAATAGAGAATAGCTCAAAGAGAAGGCTCAGCAGGACACCACCAAGCACAGAAGCACAGCACACAGCCTGCTCACAGCAAAACACAGCATGACACTGCGCCGAACTGCACCTAAGCCACCAAAAAGGGGACCACCAAGACCTGCAAACCGGTAGAGGGAACTCCAACCAACGGAACACAAAGCACAGAGAAAGGAGGAAAAAATCAAGAAAGATCGAACAACAGCACTTCAAAACCTAAAAATTTAACCAGCATTAAAAAAAAAAAAAAAAAAAAAACTTTCTTGAAAAATCAAAACTTTCCATAAAAAGACATGAGCTTGAAAGACGAAGACCTAAAAAACGCAACAAATACTGCAAAACAGGGGCAATCGAACCACATCAGAAATGCATGATATTCGAAACATCATTAAAAAACCAAATCCTGCAACCCCAGAGATCAAAATCAAAGAATCTCAACCAACATTCAAAATCCCATCCTCCAGTAGATCATGAAGATCTTCAACTACAAACACCAAAACCTACAAATCCAAGCCTCATTGCAAAACAAGAAAGATCAAACAACAACGAATCAAAACCAAATCAAAGAGTGAAGGAATCAAACACACCTGATTGATTAAGATCGACCTGATCTATACACTTAGATGAAAGAAAACCCAACAATAGTCGCTGGGGAGATGAGGACTTGAGTACACCAGCCGCCGGCAGAGCATAGAGAGGATCGGAGTCGGAGACGAGCACAGAGGGCTGGAAAGCAAATGAGGTTTCCAAAAGAAAAAAAACCTAAAAGGCAGCTGTGGTTTATGTAAAGAGAGCAAAGGGCGGGAGGGAAAGATGGGAAAGGGCGCGGGCGGGAGAGGAATAGGGCGGGTATAATTTAGGTATCTTTTTTAGATGAAAACAACCACAGAGAGCAGCTGTGGTTTATGAAAATACATGTGTCTAAAAATACCACCGTCCAAGTTAGTGGTTTTTCCTATCATGTTCGTGTTGCTATTAGTCGGTTTTGACATAGTGAAGTGTGTGTCTAATTAGATGGTGTGTCAATCAAGCATTCACACTTTGCAAAAATTAAATAATCTAAGC
>QPKB01000009.1:19848662-19932700 GCA_003546025.1 Camphora micrantha
AAAAATATAAGTCCCACTTAAATTTGCCAAGCCTATTGATTTTCTACTCAATGCATCAGCAACTACATTTGCTTTCCCCGGGTGATATTTGATTGGAAAATCATAATCTTTGATATATTCCATCCATCTTCTCTGCCTCATGTTCAGTTCCTTCTGAGAAAACAAGTATTGTAAGCTGCGGTGGTCGGAGTAGACTTCGAACTTCTCTCCATAGAGGTAATGTCTCCACATTTTCAATGCAAAGACGACCGCTGCTAACTCAAGATCATGGGTGGTATAGTTCTTATCGTGATCTTTCAACTGCCGGGATCCATATGCAACAACTTTTTTATCTTGCATCAACACACAACCAAGTCCAACATTCGAATCATCGATAAAAATGATAAAACTGCCGCTTCCGGATGGTAAAGTAAGGATTGGTACTGTAGTCAATCTTGTTTTCAGCTCTTGGAAACTCACTTCACACTGATCTGCCGACACATACAGTACATTCTTTTTTGTCAACTTCGTTAATGGTGATGCAATCAATGAAAATCCTTGTACAAATCTCCAATAATATCCTGCCAATTCCAGAAAACTTTTGATTTCTATCACATTCTTTGGTCTTTCCCACTTCATTACTGCCTCAACTTTGGATGGATCTACTGACAATCCTTCTTTGGAGATGATGTGCCCTAAGAATGCTACTTGTTCAAGCCAAAATTCACATTTGTTGAGCTTCGCATACAGTTGGTTCTCTCTCAGAAGTTGTAGTGCTATACTCAGATTCTCTTCATGCTCTTCTTTGGTCTTGGAGTACACCAAAATGTCGTCAATGAACACTACCACAAACTGATCTAGGTACTGAGCAAATATCTTGTTCATCAATGCCATGAACACTACCAGTGCATTAGTCAGTCCAAATGGCATCACTAAGAACTCATAGTGGCTGTATCTTGTTCGGAAGGCTGTCTACAATACATCTGATTCTCTAACTCTCAGCTGATGGTAATTGGATCTCAAGTCAATCTTTGAAAAATATGAAGCACCTTGTAACTGATCGGACAGTTCATCTTTCATTGGCAATGGATACTTGTTCTTAATGGTCACTTGGTTCAATCTCCAGTAATTAATGCACATTATCATCAAACCATCTTTCTTCTTAACAAACAAAACGAGATCTCCCCACGGCGAAATACTAGGTCTTACGAAACCTTTGTCTAACAATTCTTGCAATTGAATCTTTAATTCTCCCAATTTTGCCGGAGCCATCATATATGGTGCAATAAAAATCAGAGCGGTCCCTGGTAATAACTCAATAGTGAAATCAATTTCTCTGATGGGTGGTAATCGTGGAATCTCTTCTGGAAAAACATTTGAAAATTCCCAAACAATAGGGATCTCCTCCACCCCTTGGGACCGTTTATCCTCCGTGATAAATGCCAAATAATTAGGCCCCACTTCCATTTTTCAAAAGTTTATCACCCTTTAACGCTGAAATAAACCCTTCACTAAGATTTCTCCTGTCTCCCCGAAACAACACCCATGCTGGTGTCTTTTCTAGTTTAAAGGTGAGGATCTTATGGAAACAATCCATTGTGGACATGATACCCTGCTAACCAGTCCATCCCTAGGATGACATAAAAATCATGCATCTCCAATAAAATGAGATTTGCTGGCAACACTACTTCTCCCATCGTGATTGAACAACTAGGATAAAAAGTTATACACACAACTTTTTAACCTATTGGGGTAGCCACAGTAAAAAATAATTCCAATTCTCTAGCATGCATATCAATTAACTTAGCAAATTTCGGAGACATAAATGAGTGTGTAGAGCCAGGGTCAAACAAAACCCTAGCTTGAAATCCATAAACGAGAAGTGTACCTTCCACTACATTACCTGCAGCCTCTGCATCAGCTCTATTGACTGCATAGAATTGTCCCCGTTGTTGTGGTCTGTTCTGAGCCTGTTGTGGTCTGTTTTGCTGTGCATTTCTATTCTGTTGCGGAGGATGCTGATTTTGATTCTACCCTTGCTGACGGGCCTGTTGTTGCTGCTGAGGTCTATACTATTGTTGTGGTGCTTGTTGCTGAGGTGACCTTGCCTGGTTCTGGACAACCAGTGCATTTTGAGGTGGTGCTGGACACTGTGCTCCTTGGGGTTACTGATTCTGCCTAGGACAATCTCTCATCTGATGGTTCATAGAACCACACCCGAAGCACGCTCCTGTAAGTGTTCGGCATTGGGTACTCTCATGATTCTTCCCACAATGTGTGAGACCCCGACCCGAGAGGCCCAGATTAGTGTTTTTGAGCTGTGTTTTAGCTCTAAGTGTGTTTCGTGGTTTTTGGTTTAATTGGGATTAAATAGCTTTTTTATAGCTTTGGGATATTTTGAGTGTCTTGGTTTTAGTGTGGGGCCCTTTGGGGGTTCCCTGTTTATGGCTTTTCGTATACTTGAGGTTTTATCTTGGTTTTCTCGATTTATATTTTATCCCGATTTACTTGTTTTGTTAATACCTTCAACTTTCATGTTGATCCCGTTCCCGTCCCGAACCCTGAAACTTGACTTTTCTAGCTTCAAGGGTAAAATAGTCTTTTCACACTAAATCTGTACCGGATTATTGTTATTCCCGAAACCCGTGAAACATATACTTTTTGGAAACTAGATATTTCGACGATCATTTCTTCCTTCTTCGTCGATTTCATCCGAAGTCCCGAAAACCACTATTTCAGCCTTTCAAGTTCTTAAGTGGTGGAGCCCATTTTCATTGATTATAAGAGAACCCATCTCTTCTTTCCCTTCTCCATTTTCCAGTACAACTGAGCCTAGGGTTTCTTGCACCCTTTTCTTCTTCTTCTTGGCTTCTCCATCATCAAGAGACAACCAATCTTGCACCAACATCTAATAGGACTCCATCATCTTCTTCACAACTTCAAGAGCTTCCTATTGGTACCATTTTTGAAGAAATCCCATCTCCACAAGATCCTCTTTTGGCTTGCTTTGCTCATTTGGAGAACCTATTGGTAAGATCTCTCCCTAATCTTCTAGATTCATGTTCTTATGGTCCTTGAGAAGCCCCATTTTCATTATTAGAAGCTCTCTCTTCTTATTGCTTGTTTTGACCCATTTTAGGGTTTGTTTTTGGGGGTTTTTGTAGAGATTTTGTTCTTGGCTTGCAAGTGTGATTAGAGCTGGTTTTTCATTGATTAAAGACCCAAGGCAAGTGGATGATTTGATACTTTTACATTTGAATGAGATTTGATAAAATGCATTATGATTTCATCAAGTATTTTGTGATATTAATGGCTTGTTTAGACTTGAAATAAATGCACATTTGAGAGTCTTGATAGCTTGTTTTACCCAAGTATCAGATTGCTAAACATGTTTGGAAGAATGTAGAAAGGAATGGAAGAAATGGAAAAGGCCACTGCACTGCTGTAACAGAACCTGGGTTCTGTTACGCAGTGTACGCGGTCGACCGGCCAAGGGCGCGGTCGACCGGCGACACAGAGGTCAGGCTCTCTGGAGCCTGACCAAAAGACTATTCATCCATTTAATTTTACAACTCCCGGTCGACCTGGCCCATGGGCGGTCGACCGAGCCCCCTGTGTATGCGGTCGACCGGCCATGGGCCAGGTCGACCGGCCCAACTGGAAAACCTGCTGTAAAAGGGACTTTTGGCCCTTTGTTAGATGGACTTTAAAGGGACTTTTGGCCCTTTGTTAGATGGACTTTAAATGGACTTTTGGCCCTTTGTTAGATGGACTTTAAAGGGACTTTTGGCCCTTTGTTAGATGGACTTTAAAGGGACTTTTGGCCCTTTGTTAGATGGACTTTAAAAGGACTTTTTCCCTATGATTAGATGGACTTTAAATGGAACCTAGTGAACCTTTTGTGAACCCGTTTGACTTCCTTTGCGGATGGTTGAACCGACATTTCCTCACGGTTAATCCGGTTGTATCGGTACTTAATCTAATTCAATCTTGAACGGTACGGAACGACGGGATATCCTTTCTTTTATCTAAACGCGAAATTGGTTTGTTTGGGTATCGCGAATCCGTTTTTCCTTTCGATGACTGAGTAGGTTGTAAGGTACTACTAGATTAACGTTGAGCTTAGGATCCCCTCTCTATTATGTTTCGTTTATTTAAAATTCGATTAGGGTTTGAATACCTAAGGTGCATAAAGAGCCCGGAATGTCTCCAAACTCAAGGAGTACCTAGTGATCATTACAATCGACATACGGGGTCCTTATTCACCTGATTTATATCGAATCCCGACACTTGTCCCGAATTTCTCGAATTATGATTTGTCTTGAATCCCGATAATAGCCCGAATTTCTCGAATTATGATTTGTCTTGAATCTCGATAATAGCCCGAATTTCTCGAATATTGATTTAGCATTCCCGAAAGTATTGAAAGTGTATTTTAGCATTTTTGCTAGCCCGTTTATACATGCCCGAATGAAATGAAATTAGTGCTTTTGAGCACCCCGTCCCGCCCGTTTATTTCAGTGCATTACATATGATTTGTACATGTCTCGTTTTACATGATTTGACCTATGAGTCGGCACCACTAAGCTTGGCTTTCCTTGCCGGTTTGATCCACCGACTTGGAGACCCTTTCCCGTCCCGCCAGCTGCAGTTTGGAGCCCGCTACCCGGTTATTACCGTGGTATTGTCCCGATGCCGCAGATTGCTATTGTGGTCCCCGATGCCCGGTTCGCTATCGTGGTCATGTCCCGTATTATATTATGTATATGTATATGTTACTTATGTTGCATCTCCTCACTTCGGTGACTGAGACAACATCCCGATATGCTCATGTCACTTCGGTGATAGAGGACTTAGCTTTTTGTGGTTGCCATCTTGCTCGTTTCCCATTTCATTGGATACCTTACACGTTTTATATTGCATATGTATTTGGATAAATGATTCTCTCGTTTTATGAAACTATTGTTTTGACAGGTTTAAATGTTTTTCCAAGGTATTTTCCTTATTGTTATGTCTTTTCACCCGTTTGCCAAACCGTCGTGTTTGACCCATTATTTTGGTACTCAGGTTCAGTTTCCCCGCCCCGAGCTGAGAGTTGTTGGCTGTGGAGCCATGAGTTGCAGGTTGTCTTGTCGGCTATGTCCTGTAGACATTGTGCTTGACATCGGAGTTACGTCACATTTGGGTAGTGGATATTAGTTTGTATTGTTCGGCTTTTAATAGCCTTTCTTGGGATTGTAATTAATGCACATTGATACTTGTAACTTGAACATATTGGAAATGTAATATCCTGTTACTGTCAGCTCTGTATTTTATTTATGTTGGTTTATTCCAGTCTGATATGGTTCATAAAATGATGGCTTTATGCTAGGGGTTGTATGCGACGCGGAATCCGATGATGTCCACGGACTCCGGGTCGCATTGCCACAAAAGCTTCCGCAAAAATATTCAGACAGTGTTGTGATTTTGGATCCTCACACACGCGGATCTTGGGAGAAATATAATCATCCCTCACCTCCCCAAACTCTCCCGCCCCCTCGGTCGGGATCTGGGTTTGGGGGCGTGACACAATGGATGCAAACTACTAGATTTTGGACATTCTGATCCGGCCTATGCTTCTTGTGTTGTTGATTTCTCTGTTGGTAGTTCTGCTGATGAGTTTGTCCCTTTCCCTCAATTCTGAGGATTTTGTTGTGAAAGTTCTCAAATTTATAGGCCCTCTTGACAGCCTCTTCGAAGGTTGTAGGTGGTACAACCCTCGTAGCATCTCTCTCAATGATGGGGTTCAGTCCTTCGAGGAACTTAGCAATCTTCTTTTCCACGGTGTCCACTGACTCCGGAGCATATCTAGACAATCTTTCAAATTTAGTGAGGTACTCAAGAACCGTCATATTGCCTTGGACAAGCTGCTGGAGCTTGACTGCCTTCTGCCTGTTGACATAGGTTGGTACATATTTGGCTCCAAACTGTTTCTTGAAGTTTGCCTAGGCATTTGCATCTGCCATGGTCCTGTATTCTTCCCTGACGGTCTTCCACTAGATGTCTGTTGAACCGGTAAAGAGAGATGTTGCAAGTTTCACTCGTTCTCCTTCGGTGCATTGGAAGACCTTAAAGATGTTCTCTGTATGCCCTAACCAATCGTCTGCAGCTAATGGATCTTTTGTTCCGAGAAACTCCTTTGGACCACTTTTTCTAAACCGTTCTAACAACGCATTTAGGTCATGCTCTCTTTGGTTGATGACAATTGCGGGTTGAGCTTGACCCAATTCTAGCTTCCTTTCGAATACTTCTAGCAATTGTCTCTACATCTGTGCCAATTCCCTAGCAAGATCCTCATCCTTCTTAAGCATTTGTTCTTGTAGTCTAGTCTGATTATCAATGGCCTGACGTTGTTGACCAAGCATGGCCTGCATCATTTGTTGAAATTGATTCTGCATGGTGTTATCAGGAGTATCCTCCCCAACTGGCCCAGTGTGATCACTATTGCTTGCGGTTGGGTTTCCGTTTATTGGCCTCTTACGTAGTGGCATAACGTTGCAAAATAAGATGTTAGCACATAATAATCAAATAGAGGGTTACACATTTCTCATACGATGCTTGCTAACGGAAATTCTAACGAATCCTCGCCACGTCCTTAGGATTTCTAGTTTCTTTTAATTACCTGAAACATTTCTCGCTCTGATACCAGTCTGTTACGACCTCGGACCGGGTCGAGGGGCCTAATCCAGGATCGGGACTAAATTGATGATGATATAATGGATGAATAAATGGTTGGTACCATAGAAGCTACAATGCGTACACGGGTCAATAAAGAACATAATATTACCCGTGCACGTGATTTCCCGCAGGTGTCCACGGTCAGGATATCGCAACAATATAAATATTTCTTATAAATGCGGAAGCGTGTAGTAAGTCAAACATTCAATTCATCTCTAGTAATAAGGATGACATATGTATAAACAAAGTATCAGAATGAGCAACGATCATTAACGCTTTTCCCAGAAGAAATGTTAAAGTTTGTACAAAATATCATTTAATTACATTCCCAAAAATAAAGACCAATAAAGGTCATTAAAACACAAAAGTTCCTAAAAGAATGGTTATCCACAACCAAAAATGTTACGCATCTCGAACAAACGAATGTCTAGATGACATCGTCGGCATGCCACTTGACTAATCGCTGCGGTTCGCCAACTGCCACCTCAGGCTCCTCCTCAAGGTAACCGGCTACTGGACCTGAGTAACAAAATAATGGATCAGACACAACGGCCTGGCAGGTGGGTGCAAAGTTATAACAATAAGACAATAATTGAAATCACCTTAGAAAACGTTAAAACCTGTTTAAACAATAACTTACATAAAATAAAAGAATCATTTGCTGGAAAACAATATGCAATATAAAACATGTAAGGTATCTAAGGAATCGGAAACAAGCAAGATGGCAACCACACAAAGCTAAGTCCTCTATCACTGAAGTGACAAGAGCATATCGGGGCGTTGATCTCAGTCACACGAAGTGAGGAGATTCAACGAAATATACATATACATATAATATACGGGACATGACCATGGTAGCGAGCCAGGATCGGGAACCACGGTAGCAAGCCCAGCATCGAGAACCACGGTGGCGAGCCGAGTATCAGGAACCACGGTACCAAGCAGAGGTATCGGGACAAGACCACGGTAATAACCGGGTAGCGGGATCCAAACTGCAGCTGGCGGGACAAGAGGGAGGTCTCCAAGTCGGTGGATCACACCAACAAGGTTATCCAAGCTTAGTGGTGCCGACTCATAGGTCAAATAATAGAAATCAAGACATGTATAAAATACATCAAGTGCAAGTATATAAACGGACGGGATGGGGTGCTCAAAGGCCCAATATCATATCAATGTCAAGTAATGCACGTCGGGGCTAGCAAAGTACCATAAATGTCATTTCAGTATTTTCGGGAGTGCATATTAAAATTCGGGAACAAAGGGATATTATTGGATTTTCGAAATCTTAGGACAAGTATCGGGTTTCGAGACTAGTTCAAGGTGAGTAGGGGTCCCGTATGTCGATTTCAATATAGACTTGGTACTCCTTAAGTTTGAAGACATTCTAGGCTCCTTACACACCTTGGCAATTTCAACACTTCCATGAATCTTTGTAATGTGGTTTCTTTCTCTTCATTCTCCAAAATTCTGGAGAAAGGTCGGTTAGCTGGCGGTTAGCCGCCGATGGATTCGACGGTTTGCCGCTAGCTGACCGCGGGTTGCCAGACAAGATGCAACATACAGGAATTGAAACCGCCATAATTCGGTTGGCTGGTGGTCACTAGGCGGCTAACCGACTAGCTGACCGGTAGCTGACCGCCCCATTCAGAACTGAAAACAGCTCTCTGGAATTGTGACCGAACCTAGTTCGGTTAGCCCCCAGTCACCAGGTGGCTGGCCGACAGGTGACCGCCAGCTGACCGCCCAGCTGCGGGAAATTCACATTAAGTTCAGATTCAAGCCTTTTCTTACTTAGAACAATTCTCCTTTCAATACAGCCTTTCCCTGCAATAAAATGATCTCGAAAGCTCCTCCATTTCATCATTCAACACTTCATTTCTATTCCTTCAAATCCAACCAACCAAATCTCTTTCTCAACCATATTCAACCACAAAAGAGGAGAGAAAAACTACCAATCACCAAGATTCATTAATGTTACAAACAAGTGTTAAACAAGGGACTATAAATGCCCACATTTGTGAAGCTTAAACAAGCTAACAAGATTCATTTATGAACATTTATTTCAAATCAATGCAAGTCAATAATGAATAGTAAAATCATCCATATTTCATAAAGACCATTCAAATCTCAAAATATCCCTTCATCCACATGCCTTAGGTCCAAGCTAGCCAAATCAAGCTCTAATCACACTCTTAAGCTCAAAATCATCAAGCTACACATAAACCCCAAGTACAACCCATTACAAACCCTAAATGGTCAAAACAATGAAATAGAAAGAGAGAGCTTCCAATAATGGAGATGGAGCTTCTCTTGGGTTACAAGAACACAAATCTAGAAAATGGAAGAGGTAGCTTACTTGGATGACCTTTAAATGGAAAGAGTTACTCAAAGAAAGCCTCAATGTTAATGGATTTCTCTGCCAAGGGTATCAATGGAGAGTTTGTAGGGTGAGGAAGATGGTGACATCCATTCTTCAAGTGATGCAAGGTTGATGGAGATAATGGGGATGGAAAAGCAAGAAGAAATAAAGAAAAGAGAAAACCCTAGCTTGGAATGCTTTTGAGCTGGAAAAAGAAGAAGAAAGGGAAAGTCAAGGTGGGTTTTCTTTTTATAGCAATTGAGATGGGCTTCACCACTTGAAATTCTTGTGGGGCTCAAAACATGGCTTTCGGGACTTCGGATGAGTTTGACGAAGAAGAGAAAAACAATCATCAAAATTTCTAGTTTCAAAAAAGTATATATTTCAAAGGTTTCAGGAATATCAAATTTTGGGTATAAATTTAGTGTGAAAAGACTGTTTTACTCTCGATGCTAGGAAAATCAGGTTTTGGGGTTTCGAATGGGTACAGAATCGGCATGAAAGTTGAAGAGATTAACGAGATAATTCAAATGGGGTTAAAACACTAATTATAGGAATCTCACAAAATCTCCCAAGTACACGCCAAGTCACAAAAATGAACCTCCAAAGGGTCCCACTATTTACAAAGGCACTCAAAATTTTCCAAAGCTATAATAAAAGCTATTCTAATCCCAACTTAACCATAATACACTAATCATGCTTAAGACTAACACATTACTTAATTAGTACTAATTGAGGTCACTCGGGTCGGGGTCTTACAAATATAGGCTAGGGGTGATTTTCAACCCTTGAATTGGGTAAAAAAGGGCCAGGTTTTCAGCTTCATGCTCGCTCAAGCGGACGCCATCTAGAGAGGTGGTTGCTCGAGCGGTTCTTTTGATCACTCGAGTGGGCATTCCAGGGGGGGGGGGGGGTTCGCTCGAGCGGACCCATGTTCGCTAGAGCGAACACTCCAGAATTCTTGATTTCTGGAAATTCCATGTGTTCTTCCCCCATTTGTCTCTCAACCTCCTTCCATCACATAACCTGCACAAGAAATGGAGCCTCCATGCTCCCATCTACACATTTAATCCCTCCATTCATCTACATCCATTTAAATCAATAAAACCAATCCATTAAGAAACTAGAATCATTGAAGAGATAGAGTTTTTGAGTCAATAGATGAGTTAAACAATATGTAAATCCAAATTAGTTTATACTTGCCTCAAATTAAAGCTTTCCTAGCTCTCTCCTCCCTTTCTAGCTCAAGAGAACCCAAAACCCCTAAATATCAAACCCTAATCACAAATACACATGGAAATGGAAATGAATATGCATGCATGAACCTCTTGGCTCTAATGCAACTCAAAAACATAAAACAAAGAAGGTTTGGCTCTTACCTTGACAAGAAATCAAAATTTCGGAAGAGTAGGAGATTATGGAGATGGGTTCTTGTCAACAAAGAAGTAGAAGGGGATGAAGAAGATGAAGTTGAGTCTAACCCTAGCTCCCAAGGAACATGCACTCCTAGTAGTGATTGGAATAGAGAGAAGAAGTAAGTAGAGGAAAAGGGAAATAAAAGGAACTCCTTATAGCTAACAAAGAAGATGGGTTAATTGGAGTAGGCGTTGAAAGGAATATAAGAGATAAGGTTCCCCTTTTTATAAGAAAGCCCCTCCAATTTCTAGGATTTTCATAAAGAGTCAAATGAAGTCCCATTTACTCAATGGTTGGTCAAACGGAGTAGAGTCTAATACGAAAATCGACTTGCTCGTCGAAATACACGTGATGCGCCAAAATGACTTGTAATTGATGTAAAATTAGAAAATCGATAATTATGTAAAAGCTCTCAACTCTACCCAACCGAGTCAAATCGGATCCAACTCACCTACCTAAGACCCTAGACTAAACTAACTCAACCTGCAAGGGCAAATTAATACTAATTACCATAATCAGTAACTAAGTATAATTAATTTAGCTTAACCATAATTAATTAGCACTAAACATGTTTAAATTAGGTCAGGGTGTAACAAGCCTTGTCAACTGTACTCCTTGAAGTTATTGAAACTTTCACCTACAGGTACAACTGATGGGCATTTGGAGGAAGTGTAGATTCGAAGGTGGTGAATCGTGTGCAGTTCGTCTCAGCTAGCTGATTTGTAATTTTGTTTTGAGATTTTCTGCAAAAGCTACTGTTCCGACGTTCCATATTCTTTAATCCATCCATCAGGGCCGACAGAAGTTGCAAAAACTCCCCAGACAGTTTTTTTAGCATTCCTAAGGCTTTCTACAAGGATGACACAACTTCCTCAATAATAACTTTCCTGAAACCATTTTTGATGCATAGAAACACCCCTTGATGCGAGGCTTTCAACTCCACTTCCAGATGGTGTGAGATGCCCATTAAGCAGGATTAAGCTATCTTCATTTCTCCTTTGTTGTCTCTAACAATTCCACCAATATTTCCAACTGACTCAATGATTGGGTTCACAGTACCATGGAAGTTCAATTTAACAAAGCCTGCTGAAGGTGGGCTCCATTTTAGTTGCGGGAATCCTGCATATAACGTTGTCAAGGAAGTAATATGAGAAACATTCCATTCATAAATTACAATTTTAGTCCTCTCGAAAACTTGGCCCGGGTTAACTTGACAATGCTGAAAAATATAATTGTTTCTCATTTTCCAAATGTACCAGCAAAGAGTATCACCAACTCTTCTGTTTCTGTTAGCTTTTTTCCAGAACCAATCACTAATGGATCTGATTGGTACGGGGGATACTCGCTGGAAGTCTTTTCCAAATTTGCACCGTAAAAGGACATAGGGCAAAGAGATGATCAGTTGTTTCATTGTTAGTTCTACACATGGGACAAACTGGGTCAATAGAATTTAGGTATTTATGCAACCTATGACAGACATGCAATTTACCAATTAAGATATTCAACATGAAAAACTGAAGTTTAGAGGGGACTTTAAATTTCCAAACAACTTTTCAAGGAAGATGTGGGCCAATTTGGATATATTTTTTTTTATGGAATTGTAAAGGGCCTTAAAGGAGCATTTTCCCATAGTTTCATACCCCCAACATCTAGTATCATGGCCACCCAAAGGAATTTGGACAATTTGGTTTGCCACTTCATCCTCCCAAACAGATCTAACCAAATCTCCATTCCAACAAAATCCTTCATTGCTATTATATAATATGAAGCGAAGTGGTTTCAAATTGAAATCAGTTCCAATTCATTTCAATTGATTTTGACTCATCCAATTTAATTTAGTTTGACCCTAGCAAACGGGGTAAATTAGGTCGGGTCAGATATAAAGCACACTTTTTGGTATGTGCTAAGACTCGAACTCAGGACAATATGGATTTCAAAGGGACAACCCTACCACTACACTACAGAGCATCTTTTTGTTAATAGTTATCAACAAAAATTTAAAATCAGTTAATGAGGAAGGGACCCAGCCCCATTTTGTAATATTGATCAGGAGTTGGAATTTATCTACAAGGTATTTATAAAAATAACTATATTTTTAGAATATTGGCCCTTATAAATATTGTTGTTATTATTTTCATACTCATGCATTGTATTTTAAGCATGAGTGATCAGACTTTTGAAATAACTATTTTATATAATTT
This sequence comes from Camphora micrantha, assembly GCA_003546025.1. Lineage (NCBI taxonomy): Eukaryota > Viridiplantae > Streptophyta > Magnoliopsida > Laurales > Lauraceae > Camphora > Camphora micrantha. The sequence continues at coordinate 19,861,335 of QPKB01000009.1, forward strand.
CCTATATAGTCATTAATTTCCTATGACAACCATTTTACAATAAAACTAAACTCAAATGAATATATAATATATGGAATTGATCAAATATGAAGAGAACTGAGAAATCAAGGATTAATTACAATTTGATTTGGACACTATGATTTTTTTTTTTTACCCCTTCTTTTAATAAATTGATTCTACCCTCTCCGTTTTTAAACCCTCTTTAATTACTACCGAAGCTCTTTCTTTATGACTCTTTAATATTGAAATTCCTCATTTCTCTCCTCTCCTTTCCTCTTCTCAACTTGTTTTCAACATTTTAATGCGTGCATCCTTTCATTTTCTCTGTGTTTGTTCTCTTCCCTTTACTCTTTACATCTACCCCTCTCTATTTACAAAGCCATGTTTTATAATATTTTCCACTACATAATATTGTGAATTACGTTGGCACGGGGCTTTTCGCTAGTTAGTTATGAGGTCAACAACTAAAATTTTCCCATCTAGGACATCAGCCACTTGGGACCCATTTCTTCCAATGTTAAGTTAAGATTAAGATGGTCCATCTTGGGTATCGAACTATCATTCATGATTTCAACCTTGGATCCATCTCCAATAACCCAGTTTTGGTTATTGAAAATGATGTCCCTATTCTTAATCAGAGACTTCCAAAACCGGGGAGTCTCTATTTTAATTGATAGTTCCTGAAATTACTCCTCAAAAGGTATTTTTGAGAGAGCAACTTGACCCAAAGGATAGAGAGCCTCACATGCATTTTTATTCATCATGGGACTGCTAAATGGAAATGATGGCATAGAAATTAACCATATTTGAATAAATAGGTATGTATTAAGAATGGGTATTGCATCAGGGTTCTGGAGGAATCTCCAAACATTATGGGACATAAAAGCATGATTTTGATTATGTAAATCCCTCAACCCAAGGCCACCTTCATAAATGCTACTCGTAATTTGAGTCCAAGCTACTAGAGAAATGCCCCTAAAATTTTCCTTTCCAAACCGAAGAAAATTTCTTTGGTTGGAGTTGATGGCCTTAAGGAAATTTTTTGGAACCACCTGATGAACCATCCAATAATTTGGCAGGGCAGAGATGACAGATTGAATTAGAATTTTCCTACCCATGGGAGACAAGTACGACCCATTCCACCCAGCAAACTTTTTCCCCAATCTTTGAATTAAGCCATCAGCATCACCAACACCTCCATGACCAAACCGCAAATAAGAGCCTAAATAGATAAAGGCAGTGGTATCCTTTCTAATGTTCATCTCATCACAAACCTCTCTTTTTAAACTACTAGGGGTTTGGACAGAAAACATAATTTCAGATTTCTATTATTAATTTTGTGCCCTGACTCTCTTTCAAACACCTCAAGATAATGGTTCAGATTTTTGGCATTTTTGGACGAGGTTGAAATGAAAATGAGCTGGGCATCGGCAAACTGAATAAGGCCAACTCTATCTCCCTTAGGAGCAATTTTTGGGTGGAGAGTTCTTTTGATCCTAGGCAGTGGATACTTATTTTTGATCGTCACTTGATTTATCTGCCTATAATCGATACACATTCGAAGGGTGTCATCCTTCTTCTTTACGAACAGTACAGGTGCTTCCCATGGTGAGACACTAGGTCTAATGAAACCCTTGTCAAGAAAATCATGTATCTGTTTTTTTCAATTCATACAGCTCTGATGGTGCCATACGATATGATGCCTTGGAGATCAGTGTAGTACCGGGCACAAGCTCTATTGTGAAGTCTACTTCCCTTGCTGGAGGTAAACCTGCCACCTCATATGGAAATTCACAAACTACATAAATATTTCGTAACTCCTGTACAGGCTTTTTCTCTAAAACGAATGCAATGTAGCCTTCGCAACCACTATGCATCATTCGTTCAGCCTTGAGTGCCGAAACAAGCCTGGTGTCATACTGTCAAACCCCAACCCAGGATTAACCCAATAGTATTTTCTTAGTGTGAGCTTAGTCTTAATCGGGTTTAGTTACCGTGGGTTAGAATATGATTAGTTTTAGTCATGGTTATAGCTTTGGGGAGTTTCGAGAACGTTTAGTGTTAACTAGACACACTCAGGAATGCCTGGGTGTACGTGCAGGCGTGGGAAGATCGTGTTTGGTTTTGTTTTAATCGTGAATTTCATTTCATTTGAATGATTTTATGATTATGTACAACTTTCGTGTTTAACCCGTCTGTGTTTGTAGCCCAGAAACTCAAATTTTGGCTGAAAAGGGTAAAATAGCCTTTTCACACTCAAATCTGGACATAATTTTTGAGATCTCAAAAACGTGTCAAAAATATACTTTTCGGAAACTAGATATTTCAAGGATCGTTTTATCCTTCTTCGTCGACTTCATCCGAGGCCCGCAAGGTCATGTTTTCCTTGAAACAAGAATGCTCTCTTTTGGATCCCACTTGCAAGCACTTAAAGCCTTTTCCCTTCTCTCCTTCTCCATTTCTCAAATTCCAGCAACTTTCTTGACCTAGGGCTGAGAAACCCTCTTTTTCTCTTCATCTTCTCCTCTTGAATGCATGAGCTAGAGATCTCCAAAAAAAGATTCCAAGACCATCATCTTCTTCCTCTCATCCCAAGCTTTCCATTGATGCCATTCTTGTTGGATTTCTAGTTGGGCAAGCTCTTCATTTCCTTCCTTGCATCTTGTTTGGGCACCTCTAGATAAGAGCTCCAACTCATCTCTTCAATGGAGTTCTTTTGACTCCTAATGATCATGTTTTTCTAACTTTCAACACCCATTTCGAAACGGGTTGCTTGGTTGCATTTTTGGGTGAGTTTTGAATGGGTTTCATGGGGTTTTTGTAGTTCTTGGCTTGGCTCTTGAGTAGGAGTGCTTGAAGGAGAGTTTTGTTATCATTTGGCCAAGGCAAGTAATCTCTTTAGGTTGTTTGTGCATGAGTGTTCATGGATTTGTCATTTGGTATTAATACTTTGTTTTACTAGATTTTCATGTTGTGGTTTTACTTTAGAAATTGCAAGCATGCCAAATAGCTTTCCAAACTTTCAGATTTCATAATTTTTTATTTGGCTTTACCTTTTTGAAGTTTGGATTTGTTATGGTAATAATGGATTGAAGGATTATGAAATGGGTTTTAATATTTATGGCTTGTATAGGTTTGAAATAAATGCACCATTGTGAGTCTTGATAGTTTGTTATATTCATGAATCAAATTGCTAATCAGGTTGGAGAGAATGTAGAAAAGGAAGAGAGAAATGGATGGACCATTGAACTGCAGAAATCAGAACTGGGTTCTGTTTCCGCAGTTCACGCGGTCGACCGGCCAAGGGGCGCGGTCGACCGGGCACACTGGATTTAGTCCTCAGTTGGATGACCTGATGCACTGCGGGAACTACTGTTACGCAGTTCACGCGATCGACCGGCCAAGGGGCGCGGTCGACCGGCGACACAGGGTCAGGTTCCTTGGATCCTGACCAAAACACTGTGCACCCATTTAATTTTACAACTGCAGGTCGACCGGGCTCGCTCTGTACGTGGTCGACCGGCCAAGGGCCAGGTCGATCGAACCAACTGGAATTTTCCCTTTTTGGGAGGATTTTTACCCATTTACATATTCTTTAAAAATTTGAAAACTAGGCTATATTAAGGACTTTAAGTTGACATTGTGTAATTGGAACTCCAAGATATGTATCATCTTCGGGGACACCAATCCTTGTATTTTAATAATAGAGTTCCAATCATACAAGGGTCAATGAATAGCCTAAGCATGTACTTGATGAAATTATCGTGTTTTGAACGTTGATTTAATACCGCAAGTTATATCGTGTACTCGCTTTGAAGTCAAGTTCTTAAGCTCGTTCTAAGATTTGTTTTAAGTATTAAATGGGGATCACTTCTTAAGTTGTGAGCATATATATTATGCATTTTGCTAGTCGTGTCTTATCTTGTTGTGACAAGTGATTTCCTCTTTTATTTTCGATGTGTTTGAATCGTGTTTTGCGTGTTTTGTGCATTCATGAACTCAAGTGAACACCACAGAGCTTGGACTGCCCTTTCAGTCTGATCCACTGTCTGGGGGTCCTTAAACATGTGAACTATCTGCAGATTAGTCATGTATTTATTACACATTGTGCGTGTCCAGTTCCGCGGCCGGAATCCCGTATTTGTGGGAATCGTGTCGTGTTATATTATGTATATTCGTGCTTGTCGTGCGTGCTTACTCTTTTCATTACAAATGATAGAGAAAGGATGGGCTCTTTGTGGATTTACGATTCATGATATATGTTATGTAATCATGCTTGTTTGTCATAAATTATGAATTGTTCTTCAGTCAAGTATTCGTTCTTGATTTAATAAATTTGTTTTATATGTTTTCGATTAAACATTCTTATTCATGCTCTAGCTTAAATTGATTTCTTGCCAAACCGTCGTGTTTGATGCTTGTATTTTGGTGACCTGGTGCAGGAGGTTATCCCTTTGAGGAGGAGTGCTAGGAGGAGGCTGTTAAGCCTACCTTAGCTCGCGAGTGGCAACCCGACGACGTCATCTAGACGTCGGGACGGGTCATGAGTTTCGATGTATCACCTTTTTGGGCTTTTATATACTTTTAATGTTGTATTGGCCTTTGTTGGCTTCTTTTTTTGGGATTGTAATAACTTAACACACTATGTTAACTTTGTAACTTGAACTATTATGGGAATGCCTTGTTATGTCTCCTTTCTGATATTTTAGTCTCGATGACATTTATGTTCATATTCTGTTATGATTTATTAAGATGTGATTTGCTACACGCTTCCGCATATTTGATCATGTGAGTTGGTTTCCCTTGTCCTCGGAACCCTCACCGCGGGAACCTGTGGGAGATTCAATCATCAACCGCACAGTCGTGACGGGGCCCGAGCCTCGGTCCGGGGTCGCGACACATACTTCTTTTGGATTCCTTCAAATAGTACACTGGCATTGGCCTCATCCACCCTAAAGGTGATGATTTTGGTAAAACAGTCTAAACAAGCAATGTACTTCGCAAGCCAATCTATGCAAAAAATTACATCGAAATCATTCATTGCTAGTATTACCAGATCAGCTGGCACTGACACTTCTCCAATTCTAACAGTGCATTGAGGAATATACAGTTCACATACTACTTTCCTCCCTAAAGAAGTAGATACCGTAAAGTCATATGACAATTGCATTAACCAGTTTTGCATATCACAAGCAAATGCAGAGGCTACAAATGAATGTGTAGAACTGGGATCAAATAATGCAATAGCAGGTCAATTATCTACAAGGATTGTACCTTCAACCATATTGGCTGCAACATCAGCTTGTTCCCTATTTAAGGGATAAGCCATCCCAGCCATCTGTGGGGGTTGCTATTGCTGTCTTCGCTGTTGCCTCTACCATTGACATTGTTGGCCTTGACGTTGAGGCTGTTGATGCTGTTTCCTAGGAGGAGTTGGCAAGGTTAATCGCTGCTGAGGAGTAGGAAGTGCTGCTTGTTCCTAAGCAGGCTACTGGTACATAGCTCTATCATCTCTCCTAGCTCTCAAACATTGTGTCATTTTGTGTTCCAAGGAACCACAGACTAAGCAGGCTCTAATAGTCCTCCAGCGCGACTCAATCCTGTGAGCCTTATCACAAGTATCACAGACTGGCCTGTTCTCATTCCTCTCACTTCTAGGAATGAATCTCTGTTTCTACCTCTTATGCCTGGACTGTCCTCCTTTATTAAACCATGAATCACCACTTCTCTTGGTGTTCACAACTTGTTTTTCTCTGTGCATGTCCTCGACGGTATATGCCTATCAACGGCATCATCAAATGTAGTAGGCTTCTGACTAGCCATTACTATCGTCTTGTATTTTGTATTTAATCTAGTGATAAATCTCTTGATCTTCTTGGCTTCCGTATCTACCAGATCGGTAGCATACTTAGACAGCTACAAGAAAATGTGCACATATGCAGACACGGTCAGTTGACCTTGTTTAAAGTTTAGAAACTCTACCTCTTTCTGCTGTCATACATGTTCTGGGACAAACTTCTACTGAAACTGTGTCTTGAAAATCTCCCATATACCATATGCTGGCATTGCCTTGAAGGTATCCTTGACACTCTTCCACCAGGTCTTCGTTGACGCTCCAAACATGGTCGAGGAGAGCAACACTCTTTGCTTGTGAGTGTAAGATCCCGGTCCCACTAAATATATTTATTATATTTTAATTAGAATATTATTGTTATTTTAATTGAATGTATTTTAGTTATTTAAGTGGTTATGATTAAGTGGGGCACACGTTAGATTAGATGTGTGGATTGGTGAGTTAGGCTAATGGGTAGATGACCTGACTTGCAGTTTTGACCCAATAACTTAAGCCCAGAGAATATCTCCTTTTTAACCTAATCCCTATTTTCAATAACCGCACGTCTTATCCCTCCCCACTTATCTCTGCAACTCCTCCCCTAACTTCTTCGTCTTCTTCCTCTTTCAACTTCCCAACCAATTGCAGCTTTATGATCCAGCCATCAGAATCCAGATTTGAAGATACCATCATTCTTGGTTCGACTTTCTCATCTCAGGTAACCTTCTCCTCAGATCATTAGGAGTAGATCTGTACTTTTAGGTTATCTTCTTAATCTTTCCAATGTTAGGATTTGGGTAGGAATACCATAGATCTGCTCATCTGAGCATTTATTTTCATTTTCTTTGTCAGATCGGTGATAGGATTATCCTCGAGCGCTGTGGGAATCTCAGTTTGGGTATTGGTTAGGATCTGTTGCATTTTCTTCAACCCCGGTGAAAGGCAAGTACCTAATTATGATTTATAAATTTAATACTTATCTTCTCCTTGATTGGCATGTCAACGCATGTAGAAGTCCTTTTAAGCCATTTTCATGTGATAATGTGATTGTGTGATGAGATTATGAGAAAAACTGGTTTTCATTTTTTTTAATTTTGAATAGAAATCCATAAACAGATCATCCTGATCTGTTACCGATTTCATTTTTGATATGGTTTTCATGTTACATTTGGCTGCCATCTTGTGTTTGAAAGTCCGGGATCCTTACCCTGGGGGGGGGGGGGGGGGGGGGCGTGAATAGGGTGATCTACACTTAATGACTAATTATGGCCAATTTTAATTTCTTAACAATCAACTAGTCACATGTGATGATTAACATACAATATGCGGAAGCTTAAACAAATCAATCACCACAAAGCAAACACCACTACACAAGGATTTATAGTCGTTCGGCCTCAATGCCTACATCCACTACCGGCTTGTGATCCAACACCCCACCGGATTTCCACTATTTATGCTTTTGAAAAAGGCTAAGCAATAACCTCTACAATATGCTTTCCAAGGCTAAGCAATAACCTCTACAATGTTGTTTTTCTAGGCTAAACAACAACCTATCCAAGATGCTTTTCTAGGCTAAGCAATAACCTTTACACAATGCTTTTCTTAGGCTAAGCAATAACCTTTACAATAAAGAGATTTTCTCTCAAGGTAGTGTCTTCACAGAACACTCTAAGAGAATACAATTAAGCTCAATTACAATGCCTCTTAATTAGGCGGATATGAAATTGAAAATCTAACTCACACAAACACTATATGAAAGCAAAGGTGTATGTTCATGATGTGTGTGTGTGATAACTTCAATCAAGTTAAAATTAAGCCCAATCAATATTTGCTTAATGCATTTAAAAGTTTAAGGCACACAAAAGATTTGATTGAAGTGGAAAATGCAAATCATATGTATAAATACTAACTTGTTGATGATATAAAAATCAAAGGCTCACAAGTTGTATGAAACTATTTAATACTAAACATGTGATGCATGTGCAATGTTGTTTTCAAAAACAAAGTAGTAAAATTAAGGTTCAAATGAATGAAAACAACAATTTGATTCAACCAAGTAAATGAAAGATGTTGTAAAAGAAATCAAAGGATTTGACAAAACATGTTTTATAAAGTTTTAAAACAAACTTGGTTTGAAATCAAGGGTGAAGAATCCAATCCAACTTAGATCAAAGATTAAATGAATAATGGATTCAACACATCATAGTTATCATGCTAAAAATCATTTACCAATAATTTAAACAAAGCATATAACATATGATAAATAAAAGTAAAGCTTACTTAGAGATTTAACTTCATTAATTCAAGCTTTAGCTTTACTAATGACCCCTTGGTCTCTTTTACTTCATTCCCCTTTTTCTTGCCTCCAAACACCTCAAGGATGCCTTAGATGTTGCACCCTTTGGCAAAGGAATGAGCTTCATTTTATAACCAAAAAATGCCCAACGGCTAGTCCCCGGTCGACCTACCCCTGTGCCCGGTCGACCTGGCCTTCAACGGTAAAAAATCTGACCGTTTGAAAAAGCAGCCAACGACACTTTTCCCGGTCGACCTGTAGTGTGGCCGGTCGACCGGGTCCATGGCTCGGTCGACCTGCCACACTGCGGGTCGACTGGCCTGGGACCTTTTTCCCAAAAATTGTATATCTAAAGTATTTTCTTGTGGGAACTTTTGGGCCATTGAATCAAGCATGGAAACATAATTTAAATCATTCTAAGAGTTTTAAAAACATGAATCCTAAAATGCCTATGATGATTTGAATGTTTTTAAAACCAAAGGCTTGCTTGATTCAAAAAGATTCTTTTCAAAACAAATTGCATCCAAGTTTAAAATCAAAACATGCATGAACCAAGATTTTTACAAGTTTTAAAAGCAATGCATGTGTAAATCAAGATTTCAACATTTTCTAAAACAATGCATGTGTGAAAATTCAAATGATGATTAAAGTGATAATGCATCCATCAAATTGCAATATACAAAATCCCTAACAATCTCCCCCTTTGCAATTTGATGGCAAACCTTATTCAACACTGATTTTCACACAAAGTCTTCAGCTCCCCCTGGGCTGGACAAGACTTGAAATCTTGTTTGGATGCTTCTTCACTTAGCTTGGGGTCTAGGTCTTTTTCTTCAATCTCCTTGATGCTTGGAGCTTGATCATTCTTCAAGCTTTCTTTTGATCTCTCTTTCATTGGCCAAGCATCTTCTTTTAGCTCCCAAGCTTTCTCTTCTTTCACTCTCCCCCTTTGACCATGCACTCTCTCCCTTTTGGCAAGATATGCATTCTCTCCCCCTTTAGACAACTTGAACACTCTCTCCCCCTTTGACATTAAATTGCAAAGGATCCTACACACATGAAACAAAGAAAATACCTTTGAGTAACACATGTTAACAAAAGAATTCGAAAATGAAATCCATAACAGGTTTTCATGTATGGGTAGCAATCTAAAAGGGTAAAGAGACAATACAAGGGTGAATTTGATCAAAACTAATACTTCCTATGAAGGTTTACAATCCCCCTCAATCCATTCTCTCCTTTTGTCAATCTTTTAACAAATATTTAACTATTTGGAGCAAGAAGAAGATGGTTTAACCAATTGAGGGTTAACTTCAAGAGAAGGATTAGATACAAGTCTAACTATTGAGCTCAATATGATCAAATTACCATTATAAAGATACCAATTGACGGGTAAGCTATAGGATAATTAAAGAGCAAGGTCAAAAGGATAATCTATCATGGATATCAATTGAAATATATATAAAACAAATATACCAATTGAGATTTGAAGGATATGACTATTAACTCAATCACTCTAACATGGAGTTAAAAAGAATTTAACTATTAGGAAAAATCCAAATTAGAGCTATCCACGATGTTATGGGGATTACTAAACATAGCATTAATCAATTTAACTATGAAAAACATATGCAATGAAAGTTTTGAAATCATTTCATCCAATCATTAAATATGACTATCAAGTGCAAGATGAATGAAATGAAATTCAAACATGAAGCCAACCTCAACTATTAACCAACCAATATTATGATCACATAAACATGGTGGCCATGATATTTACCTATATGAGCAAGAGAGGTGGCAAACATGAAAATTATGATGCTAATGGAATGTGACATGGAATAAAAACATATTACTATAAAGTTTAATCCAATGTACATGGTCTATCACATTCTCAAGATATGACATCAATTGGATATTACAACAATCGAAAATTATACCAATTGAAACCAATTGAATTTGAAAACATGATTAAGAGCAAGGATGTGACAAACACAAAATTCCATTAAGCATCATAAATGGATATTCATCACTTTTAAAGATATAACTAATGAGCATAGTGATGAACATGAGAAATTGCATAAAAAGATATAACTTAAAAGAACATGCAATTTACAAAGTGTCAAGATCATATGAATTCAACATCTATGAAATCCATCAAACAATAGATATAACTATGAAACACAAGGAATGGATTTCAAAGAGGTTCATATGATTAAGCACACTATTATGAAGTTGAGACATGTATAAAGAATGATACCAATAAGAAAAATACACATGAATCAACAACATAACCATCCATAAAAAAAAAAATGACTAGAAAGCATAAAGGATGGATTTTTGAGCTCTAGTATGGTATCTTCAAATATAACTAAGATCACAACCATACATGGAACCATATAGACATTTGCATATAACAAGAGTATAACTAAATGGACAAACATGCAAATTGTCTATCACAACATTCATTTCCATTTAAGTTGATATAACCAATTGCATAGGAAAATGAGAACATGGAACATGCTTTGATGATTATAACTAATAATGATTTAGAGCATTTCCATTCATACAATCTTTAAATCATTTCAATAAACAAAATCAAACAATGAGCATAAAAAGAATGATTTTGAAGATAATCAATTTTCAACTTGCATTTAATAACATATAACTTATTTGAAACACATGCAAGTTGACTTTATAAAACAATAATTTTCCATTAGAAAGTATAACTTAGAAAAACAATGGAAAACTTTAAATTGCTTCAAATCATTTGATTTACCAAAAAGATCTAACTATAACATCCATCAAATGATTTTCCAACATCAATTGATCATGAAAAATCTAGCTAAGAAAGCTTTTGAAATCACAATCAATTGATCATGAATAGAAATGCAATGCAAGAGATATAACTAAATGAGAGCAAAAAGCAAATCTATCATGATGAAATTATAATCAAATGATTTTGAAAACCATGATTTGTAACTAGTGAAGTACATGAAAACAAAATCAATTGATTACAAATAAACATTGCATTTAAAGAAATGTAACTAATGAAAGAACATAAATGCAAATGATCATGACCAACAAAAAGATTTAACTAAAAAGGATAGGTTGGTCAATGAGGTTCAAGGCCTTAAGGTTTGACTAAGTATATAACTTTAGGAATCTACCTAAGGTCTTGAGAGGGTTGATCTTTGAGGTCTAGGTTAGAAGTCCCACCAACTATAGGAGATTTGACTTGATAAATTTTCAATTTAGACTTATCACCATTATGTTTAGATTTAACTAAATTTAGCTTGGGTTGGTGAATAGTCTTTTAAGGTTGGTGAGTTTGTTTCTTAGGGGATTGAATTCTTTTCTTCTTATTTTCTCCCTTTAATTGACTTTTGAATTTTAGATTTAACTTTGCAACTTTATTCAAAAGTTTTTTCATATGATGACTTAAGGGAGGTAGATTGAGAAGCTTTTCGTTGATAGATTCTTTTATAATTGGTTTAACTTGTTTAACCTTTTTAGAATCTATCTTAGGAGACTCCTTTTTAATTGATTTAACTTGTTTAATCTTCTTGGAGTCTTCTTTGATTTTTAGTGTCTTACCCATCATAGAGTTTGATTTTACTTTCTTGGGTTCAAAGATGGGTTTAGACACATGTCTTCTTCTTAGTTTGCACTCAAATTTGAAATGCCCTTCATTACCACAATAATGACATTTAGATATGGGCAAGGAAGTATGAGTGCTAGAGAATGATGACTCACCTTTCACAAAAGTGTTGGTGAATTTAGGGTCATGTGAAATATTCTTATTATAACCAAGCCCCGTCCTATCTCTTTGTGATTTACCCAATTTAAATAACTTTTCAAATTTTTCTTCACTTTGGGTAAATTTGCACTCATACTTTTGTTTGTAGCTTTCAAGTTGAGTGACTTGGTTTTTAAGGGTTGAATTTTCATTTTTAACTTTTGTTAGTTCATTTTCAAATCCCTTAAATTTGTTTAGTTCTTCATGGGCAATTTTTAACTCAAATTTAAGTTCATTAATAACATTAGATCTAAGTTCTAAAGTTTTTATCTTATTTTGAGCATTAGATAAATTTTCCTTAGAAGTAGTCAACTTAAATTCTAGGTTGTTAATGTTTTTGTCTTGCCTTTGTAATTGATCTCTTAGTTTTGAATTTTCCTTATTAAGATCATCACATCCTATCTTTAATTCATTTAGTTCATCTTGAACATTAGATAGGTTATGTAAAGAGATCATGAACTTAAATTCTACACAATTTATTAATTCTTCTTTGTCTCTAAGTTCATCTTTTGAAGAGACTAATTCATTGTTTAGTCTTTTAGATTCTTCTCTTAATTTTTTATTTTTCTTATCAAGCTCTATGGAAAATGTATATAATTCCTCATAGGCTTGTTGAAGGTCATCTTCATTTTCATCATTTTCTTCCTCTTTTAATTCAAATTGAGATTCATTAATTTGAAGGTTTGAATCTCCAATAGAAAGAAGAAAGAGGGGTCTAGAAGAATCTACACAAGAATCTAAACAACCTAACATAGTGGGATCCATTCTAATGATTTTCATGAAAATATAACACTAGGGTTTTGACTCTAAGTTTTTCTATACCTAATCAAGAGTTCCAAAAACACTTGATCCTAATAAAGAGCACGAGGCTCTGATACCAATTGAAAGTCTGGGATCCTTATCCTAAGAGGGGGGGGGGGGGGGTGAATAGGGTGAACTACACTTAATGACTAATTATGGCCAATTTTAATTTCTTAACAATCAACTAGTCACATGTGATGATTAACATACAATATGCGGAAGCTTAAACAAATCAATCACCACAAAACAAACACCACTACACAAGGATTTATAGTGGTTCGGCCTCAATGCCTACATCCACTATCGGCTTGTAATCCAACACCCCACCGGATTTCCACTATTTATGCTTTTGAAAAAGGCTAAGCAATAACCTCTACAATATGCTTTCCAAGGCTAAGCAATAACCTCTACAATGTTATTTTTCTAGGCTAAACAACAACCTATCCAAGATGCTTTTCTAGGCTAAGCAATAACCTTTACACAATACTTTTCTTAGGCTAAGCAATAACCTTTACAATAAAGAGATTTTCCCTCAAGGTAGTGTCTTCACAAAACATTCTAAGAGAGTACAATTAAGCTCAATTACAATGCCTCTTAATTAGGCGGATATGAAATTGAAAATCTAACTCACACAAACACTATATGAATGCAAAGGTGTATGTTCATGATGTGTATATGTGATAACTTCAATCAAGTTAAAATTAAGCCCAATTAATATTTGCTTAATGCATTTAAAAGTTTAAGGCACACAAAAGATTTGATGGAAGTGAAAAATGCAAATCACATGTATAAATACTAACTTGTTGATGATATAAAAATCAAAGGCTCACAAGTTGTATGAAACTATTTAAGACTACACATGTGATGCATGTGCAATGTTGTTTTCAAAAACAAAGTAGTAAAACTAAGGTTCAAATGAATGAAAACAACAATTTGATTCAACCAAGTAAATGAAAGATGTTATAAAAGAAATCAAAGGATTTGACAAAACATGTTTTATAAAGTTTTAAAACAAACTTGGTTTGAAATCAAGGGTGAAGAATCCAATCCAACTTAGATCAAAGATTAAATGAAGAATGGATTCAACACATCATAGTTATCATGTTAAAAATCATTTACCAATAATTTAAACAAAGCATATAACATATGATAAATAAAAGTAAAGCTTACTTAGAGATTTAACGTCATTAATCCAAGCTTTAGCTTTACTAATGACTCCTTGGTCTCTCTTACTTCATTCCCCTTTTTCTTGCCTCCAAACACCTCAAGGATGGCTTCGATGTTGCACCCTTTGGCAAAGGAATGAGCTTCATTTTATAACCAAAAAATGCCCAACGGCTAGTCCCCGGTCGACCTACCCTTGTGCCCGGTTGACCTGGCCTTCAACGGTAAAAAGTCTGACCGTTTGAAAAAGCAGCCAACAGCTCTTTTCCTGGTCGACCTGCAGTGTGGCCGGTCGACCGGGTCCATGGCTCGGTCGACCGGCCACACCGCGGGTCGACTGGCCTGGGACCTTTTTCCCAAAAATTGTATATCTAAAGTATTTTCTTGTGGGAACTTTTGGGCCATTGAATCAAGCATGGAAACATGATTTAAATCATTCTAAGAGTTTTAAAAACATGAATCCTAAAATGCCTAAGATGATTTGAATGTTTTTAAAACCAAAGGCTTGCTTGATTCAAAAAGATTCTTTTCAAAACAAATTGCATCCAAGTTTAAAATCAAAACATGCATGAACCAAGATTTTTACAAGTCTTAAAAGCAATGCATGTGTAAATCAAGATTTCAACATTTTCTAAAACAATGCATGTGTGAAAATTCAAATGATGATTAAAGTGATAATGCATCCATCAAATTGCAATATACAAAATCCCTAACAGTGTTTACAATCTGGGAGGCATGAGTACTCTTAGAATATTTTATTTATATTTAATCAGGTGGTGGGACCCAATCGGATCATAGATGTGGCCCGATCATATGGCCGTACGTGGCTGGACGACTTAGTTGGTGGAGTTGATTTGGGACCGGGTCAGTGGAGCCCACTATCTGGACGTCCTTGATGAACCCGGCGAGAAGATCATAATTTTGAGAATGGGTTCTGTGTAACCGGTTTTGTTCATGAGGGTAAAGGTTGTAGAATGGTTTGACTTGGACTTGAATGGGAGAAAAAGAGTTTTCCCATGTGACAGCAAACAGAATATTAAGTTCTGTTAAATTATTCACCCTTCCCTTTAGTTTCTACGAATTAGATGAAGGCCCTGGTTCTTTTATAAATCCAAAATAAACCCTTTGACTATTTGAATGTAGAAAATGTTTTGGGATGAGGCCTTAGGTTTTCTAAAATTATAAATTAAGGATTGTTACTTTTTATTATTATTTGCAAATTAATTTTTAATGGTATCTTGGATTTTTTAATGTGTCAAAATTATATGTTTGTACTTTATTAATTGTATTATTGGACCTAAGTAAATACCGTCTGGGCACATGGTATTTTACTAATATAGGGTTTAGTACTTCATATGACCTCGGGCAAATCCTAATGGATTCGAGTTCAACCCATCTCTATTGGAAAACCCTTAACTGGGTCTATGCACCATTAATGAAGAAGGGATGCGTTGATCTTATATTTATTAGAGATTCTCATGGTTGTTGGGTGCGAAGCCTTATGTTTGACCTTAGGATCGATTTGTATCTATGTCTAAACCTTCGCATACATATATAAATGTTGGTTTAGGATGTGTATTCCTTTAGATGCATACCCTATTGTGTGTTATGGACTATAAAGCGGCTTGGCAAATTTTGTATGATGATTTGATTATGATATGGATTGTGAAATGGCCAGCACTTTACTTTGACTTAGGACTCTTGTGTCGGAGCTTTATTATTCAGGTCTATTATGCTTATATATTTATGTTTATGTGGGTCATTTGTGGACGACTGCAGATCGATATGTGGACGGTTGATCACCGATGTGTCCAGATCACTTATAATCCGCTTTGAATGTGAACAGGTTATCCTGATTTGTTTTATTTGATCGGTTTATGACCACCGACGATGTGGACGGGCTTTCCTGATTTATTTAGGGCTGACCACCCACAACGGGGACACTTGTCTTCGTGTGAATTATATTGCTCCATTTATTTATTTGGATTTATGTCATACGTTCGTTCGTTTTATATCTTTGTCTTTATTCCTATGTGATCTCACTTATCTTTACTCATCTCGTTATCGTATTTAATTTCGAATTATGATTATGTACTTGCTATTTACTTTGTAATATTTGGTGCATAGGTACCGAGCCCTACTTTACCGAGGAAACGGAGGAGGATCAAACGTTTCAAACGTTTGAGCCAACTGATGAACCTGAGTGGGATGCCAGAGATGGCTTCGGAGCCGTTGAGCTTGCATTAGAGAGAACGTCATCTTAGCATCTCTTAAGATGAACTTCTTTTAATGATAAACTTTTCCTTAGTAATTGTTTGATTTATTCTGCAACTTTAATTATTAATGTTTATTTGATTTTCGTGTTGGATCTCATTTATAAACTTTGAATACCAATTGAGTAAAGCTTCCGTTGCATTTAATGAAATTTATTTTGACTCACCACGGTTTGTTATGTGGGTCCACTTTTGGAAGCTTGTGTTGTATTAAACACAGGAATTTGAATTTAAATTTAAAATTTTTCACGTTTTTCCCAATTCTTATTTTGGGGACGTGACAGTGAGTGCAGACCACGATATGAAACACATTTTCTGTGTGTTCCAGCCATTCATCAGCCTACATCACATTTTCACTCCCATAGAATTCGGTGGCTCCCCTCTTGCGGAACCTATCATAAGTGGCACGAGAGTCATGCTGTTATACCACTTGAGTCTCAACATGGTGTTGTTGTTGGACTAGTAATACAGGTGGAGTCTGTATCTGAGCCTGCATCTAGCTCTGAACTTCTAACATAGCAGCCATTTGGGTTTGCATACCCATTTGAGCTTCTTGGCTCTTGGCTAACTGGGCTTGCATGCCCATTTGTGCCTCATAGCTCTTAGCTAACTGGGTTGGTATGCCCATTTGTGCCTCATGGCTCTTGGCCATCTGCTCGTTGCTTCGGGCTAACTGCTCCAGTATAGTAGTAAACCCGGTGTCGCAACCCCGGACCAAGACCCGGGCCAACGACGATGATTAATTTGAAGTTTATATTCGATAATAATTTCTCATAGGTTCCCGCGGTGAGGATTCTGAGATACGGGAAATCTAGCTCACACGATCAAGTATGTGGAAGCGTGTAGCAAATCACATCACAACAAGTCATGAATAATAATTTATTCAAGTACATGAGTAAAATAGCATCAAGACCAAGATTTCATAACTAGGAAATATAATCTGACATTCTCATCGTACTTCAAGTCATAAGGTTAAGCAAAAGTATGTTAAGTTTGTTACATATCAAAATAAGAGGCAAACAAAGGCCAATACAATACAAAAAATATACAAAATCCAAAACATGATAAATCGAACTCAAGACCCTGCCCGACGTCTAGATGACGTCGTCGGGCTACCACTCACGAGATGGTGGTGGCTCAACAGCCTCTTCTGGACACTCCTCCTCAAAGGCAATGTCGCCTGCACCTGGGCACCAAAATAACAAATGTCAAACACAACGGTTTGGCAGGTAATCAATTTAGGCATGAGCATGAAATAACAAACATTTAACGAAAACATGTTAAAACAATTTATTGAACTTCAAACAATTGCTTGGCTAAGATACATTTCGAGATAGAAACATGCTAGTATGAATACATATTATATCATAAATAGTAAATCCACAAAGAACTCATCCTTTCTCTATCATGTATAATGAAAAGAGCAAGCACGCACGACGAGCACGATGTACATAATATAAACAAGACACGATTCCCACAAATACGAGATTCCGGCCGCGAAACCGGACACACACGATGTGTAATAAAATACACGACTAATCTGCAGATAGTACACATGTTTAAAGACCCCCAAAAAGTAGATTAGACTAAAAGGGCAGTCTAAGCTCAGTGGTATTCACTTAAATTCATGAATGCATAAAATACACGAAAACACTGTCTGAACACGTTGAGTTAAAAAGGGAAAATCACTTATCAAAACAAGACAAAGCACGACTAGCAAAAGGTATAATTATATGCACAAGAGTTTAGAAGTGATCCCCTTTTTAATACTTAAAACAATCTTCAAACAAACTTGTACTCAAATCTCAAAACGAATATTTGATGTTCTTTCTTGTATCAAAAACGGAAATTCAAACATGAAGTCCTTCAAGTATATATTGAGGCCATTCATTGACCTTTGTACAATTGGGACCTAAATGTCAGAAATAAATATAAATTGGCGTCCCCGAAGTTAGAATACATTTTGGATCTCCTATGGCACATGTCAATTTAAAATCCTCAATATAATCTATTTTTCAATCTTCAAAAATTATACAATTAGGATAAAAGTTTCAAAACTGGGAATTGACAGTTCGCTCGAGCGAACCATCAGGTCGCTCGGGCGGACAATCTTCTGTCTTCAACCTGGCCAGACGGTGGACAGTTCCCTCGAGCAGACAGTTCTCTGTCTGTGCTCGGACCAGGCAATGGCCTTGTCGCTCGAGCGAACAGGCTTCTGCCTGTGCTCGTTAAGTGCAAAAATTGCACTTCTTTTGCATATATTCTGATTTCTTCTCCACTTCTTCTCATTCCTAAACCACCTGCACTTCCTTGAGCCTTCATGCTCTCCGAAGGGTAAACCACACATTTTCAAATCATTCAACTCACAAATTAAAATATTCTATTTCCATTCTCTTTCTAAACAAATCAAGTCCAGAATTTCTAAAATAAAGCATAGGCTCACAAATAAATGGAAATGTGGGTGTTTAAGAAAAACCCTTAGCACTAATACATATAGTTGAATGTAAAGTACATAAGAGAGTTTAAAAAACATAGGATGAAAACTTAATATCAACGTATGAAATTTCATAACTAGTTTTGCAATCCACAACAAACATACAACCTTAAACCCATAAAGATTACTTGCCTTTGCCCAAATGTCAACAATATCTTCTTCTTCAAGCACACCTATCCAAGAGCTAAGCTTAACACTACAAAATTCCCATGAAAACCATTCAGAACTCATCCAAACTTGCAAACAAGAAACCCATTTCAAAATGGGTGTTAAAAGCTAGAAAAATGAGATCCTTAGGAGTCAAAAGGACTCCATTGAAGAGATGGGTTGGAGTTCTTACCTAGAGGTGTCCAAACAAGAAGCAAAGAAGAAAATGGAGAGCTTGCCCAACTAGAAACCCCAAGAAAATAGTATCAATAGAAAGCTTGGGATGAGAGGAAGAAAATGGTGGTCTTAGATTTTCATTTGGAGACCTCTGGCTTGGTGTACAAGAGAAAGAAAGTGAAGAGGAAAATGGGGTTTTTCAGCCCCAGGTCTTGAAGTTGCAGGGATTTGGGAATGGATAGGAGGGAGAAGAAGAAAGGTAACTTAAGTATCTTGGAAATGGGGCCCAATCGGTCTAATTCTTGCATCGAAGAAAACATGATCTTGCCGGCCTCGGATGAAGTTGACGAAAAAGGATAAAATGATCCTCGAAAATCCTAGTTTTTGAAAATCATATTTTTATATGGTTTTGAGATTTCGAAAAGTGTGTCCAGATTTTGGTGTGAAAAGACAATTTTACCGTTTTGGGGTAAAACTTGAGTTTCTGGGCTTCAAACATGGACGGGCTAAAAATAAAAGTTGTAAATAATCATAAAACCATTCAAATGAAATGAAAATCACGATTAACAAAAAAATCAACACGATCCTCCCACGCTTGCATGTACACCTAGGCCTTCCCGAGTGTGTCTAACTAACATAAAACATTTTTAAAATTCCCAAAGCTATAGCCAGGAATAAAAGTAATTATTTTCTAACCCAATGGTAAATAAACCTATTTATGACTAAGCGCACACTAAGTATACACTAATCGGGTTAATCTTGGGTTGGGGTCTAACACCTAGCATCAGCATCAGATATACGAGGGAAAGGTGTAACAACCTCTACGAAGTCATCATTTCCAGATCCCGATCCAGATGCTATGTTGTAAACAGTACGAAAGGTAAGATTACATGTCAACACTTCCATCACATATATATCACATATAGTGGAAGCAGTAAACACAAATCCTAAGTTGGATTTGGTACGAAACTTAACGTTCCTCATTTCGTTCTTACATTGCTAAGTCTTTTAATAGTTTATTAACCTAGCTTTTTAACTAGTCTCTCATACCATACAATAAGTATGACACGGCCCGGGCCCGAGATCCTATCAATCTGGACTAACCACGGGTCGCGAGTGTATCATACTTACTCCTATAAACTCCGAATTAACCAAAGTTAAGACGAAATCCACAAGGGATAACAATCATACATACCTGTCAAATGTACATTTTCGCGGAATATATATACATTGACGATTGCGTAAAATATACAAGTACTTTACATTAGATGTAAAGTTCAATATACACATTTTATTTCCTATCAAAACCATCCATTGCACATTCAAATACAATGCTGGTGGCATCTACATAGTATTCAAAATGCCTATACAAAAGTGTTTATCAAAACATTTCCAAAATGTTCTATTCATTCGCACTCCAATCTGTTAGATTGTATGGACTCAATCCATCAAAAGATGTAATAAAATGATTAATTTCTTTATTTATAAATAATATCATGCTTTCCTTTCATGAGATGAATGGTGTTTTTACTACTTTATGCACATGACCAATACATATGACATAATGGTTCATGAGTTGAACCGGGTCCCATTAGTATATTAGATATGATATATGTGTTTGGATGAGATCCATACACAAGAGACATGTGTCACAAATCTTATACTTAAATATCTTCACAGCTGGTGATGAGACTGGACATCTCACCTGATAAGGTTGCAGCACTTTGATCACTATGAGATAGTGCGATTTGTCTCGATCATCAGAATGAAAGATTCTGAATCATGGTGCTGGTACATTAGATGTATCGAAGGACCATGAGTAGCACCTTATGGAATATTGTCTCGAGTTGTGACATTGATGAACTCAAGTTTCTATCTATTCATTTGCTTTGAGTCACCAATGAGTGAAGCCAACTGTAGGTCAACACCTTAGTGTCTTGGGTAGGTGGTAGTAGGACTGTTGGAACATTCAATGATCAAGATGAAATCTATCTTAATTATCCCCTTGTGCAAATTAATGGATTTGTCATTAGTACGTGCGCACCATCTCGATTAAGAGTTAATTGGATGGTACTGATGATCACTTTGATTAATTTGGGGCTCAAGGATAATAAGATGCGGATCTAAGTTTGGAAGAGACGGACTTGATTCAATTGATCAATGGATATTGATAGAGGGGCCTACTTATGGTAATTGGGAAGTTTAGGGTCTTCATTGTAACTTATTCCTAAGATTGGAGTGCAATTGCATTTATATAGTGGTGTTATTTACAATTAACTATGGGCCCAGATTGTACATGAGATGAGGGGTCGTGGTGTCCCAGTTGGAGTCAGCTTTCTATGGAATCCCTAGTGATCCTCAAGCTAGCCCAAGTTATCGTAAAGATACTAATCTTACTTGAACTCTAAAAAGAAGGAATTAGAAAGCTACTATTTCTAATTGAAGTGAGACTTCTAATAGTGGTAATAGTGGGTTACTAATTTGTGTCGAAGTGAGACTTCTATTTCAAATAGTACAAGAGGAGAGAAGGATGTTGCTTAAAGTTATAAAAAGGGAAGCAAGGGGGCTGGGATGTCCACTCTCTTGGATCCACGCCCAGCCCTCCTTTTGTGCAAGAGTTGCACATGCTCTTTCTCCTCTTCCTCTTCTAGTTCTCTTCTAGTTTCTTTAAGAGCTTCTAGTTGTTTTCTTTAGGAGATCCCACCTGAAAGTCCGGGATCCTAACCCTAGAGGGGAGGGGCGGGGGCGGGGGCAGGGGGGGGGGTGAATAGGGTGATCTACAAATAATGACTAATTATGGCCAATTTAAATTTCTTAACAATTAACTAGTCACATGTGATGATTAACAAACAATATGCAGAAGCTTAAACAAAACAATCACCACAAAGCAATCACCATAACACAATGATTTATAGTGGTTCGGCCTCAATGCCTACATCCACTACTGGCTTGTGATCCAACACCCCACCGGATTTCCACTATTTATACTTTTGAAAAGGCTAAGCAATAACCTCTACAATATGCTTTCCAAGGTTAAGCAATAACCTAACAATGTTGTTTTTCTAGGCTAAATAACAACCTATACAAGATGCTTTTCTAGGTTAAGCAATAACCTTTACCCAATGCTTTTCTTAGGCTAAACAATAACCTTTACAATAAGAGATTTTCTCTCAAGGTAGTGTTTTCACAAAACACTCTAAGAGATTACACTTTAAGCTCAATTACAATGCCTCTAAAATAGGCGGATATGAAATTGAAAAACAAATTCACACAACACTCTATGAAATGCAAAGATGTATGTTCATGATGTGTGTGTGTGTGTGATAACTTCAATCAAGTTAAAATGAAGGCTCAATTAATGTATGCTTAATGCATTTTAAAGTTTAAAGCACACAAAGATTTGATTGAAGTGAAATGCAAATCACATGTACAAAATACTAACTTGTTGATGATATGAAAATCAAAAGCTCACAAGTTGTATAAAATTAATTATGTCTAAACATGTGATGCATGTGCAATGTTGTTTTCAAAAACAAAGGTTTAACTAAGGTTCAAATGAATGAAAACAACAAAATGATTCAACCAAGTAAATGAAACATGTTATAAAAGAAATCAAAGGATTTGACAAAACATGTTTTATAAAGTTTTAAAACAAACTTGGTTTGAAATCAAGGTGAAGAATCCAATCCAACTTAGATCAAAGATTAAATGAAGAATGGATTCAACACATCATAGTTATCATGCTAAAAATCATTTACCAATAATTTAAACAAAGCATATAACATCTGATTAATAAAAGTAAAGCTTACTTAGAGATTTAACTTCATTAATCCAAGCTTTAGCTTGACCCCTTGGTCTCTCTTGCTTCATTCCCCTTTTTCTGGCCTCCAAACACCTCAAGGATGGCTTAGATGTTGCACACTTTGGCAAAGGAATGAGCTTCATTTTATACCCAAAAAGTGCCCAACGGGTAGTCCCCGGTCAACCTGCCCTCTACCCGGTTGACCTGGCCTTCAACGGTCATAAATCTGACCGTTTGAAAAAGGGCACAACGACTCTTTCCCGGTTGACCCGCAGTGGGCTCGGTCGACCGGGTCCATGGCTCGGTCGACCGGCCACACTGCGAGTCGACTGGCCTGGGACTTTTTTTCCAAAAATTGTATATTTAAAGTATTTTCTTGTGGGAACTTTTGGGCCATTGAATCAAGCATGGAAACATGTTTTAAATCATTCTAAGAGTTTTAAAAACATGAATCCTAAAATGCCTAAAATGATTTGAATGTTTTAAAAACCAAAGGCTTGCTTGATTCAAAAAGATTCTTTTCAAAACAAATTGCATCCAAGTTTAAAATCAAAACATGCATGAACCAAGATTTTTACAAGTCTTAAAAGCAATGCATGTGTAAATAAAGATTTCAACATTTTCTAAATCAATGCATGTGTGAAAATTCAAATGATGATTAAAATGATAGTGCATCCATCAAATTGCAATATACAAAATCCCTAATACCACCCATCTCTTTTAGAGAAGAGATCTGATACGGGTCATAGCGTGGAAGACTAAGAGGTCTTGGAGATCCTAAGTTGCTTACAAAGAAAGAGTTTCTTCAACTAGCAAGTCTTCTTCTCCATTAAAACATTACCGGGCTCCAAAGGTTTAATCTGCTTCTCCTTTTATTGTAGATTATTTTGGTTGCATGGTACTGTTGATTTCTATCTTTTAGATAGGTTGTATTGCTGTACATGATTGATGAGATTGAGTGATTGCATCCTGGATGTGGTTTATGGCCATATAGGTACTTGATCCTTGAGTCAAGTGGGTCAAAAGTTTTGAAAACCTATCCACGAAGCCCACCTACTTCCAACACAATCATGTCCATTCGATTAAACCTCCTAAAGGTATCGGATAAGCCTCCTCCGCTGGCAGCTCGTCCTCTATATGATCGGCAATGGCAACTGGGCCTGTAATGACAACAATAACACCATGAACGCGACGGTTCAACAACGTATACACAGATTTATGATAATACATGCTATCTTTCATGATAATCTGTTCAATTCGACAGTTAACCAATTCTATAGCAGTTATCAATTCTAGACAATTCAGCTCATTAACAGTACCTATGCATGTGAGTCAATTAATATCAAGTAATATCAATTACTAGATTGGCAACTACAATAGCATTTGTTTCAATTCAATTCAGTTCTTCCAAAAGGAAGCAATCATTATTTCACATTCATTCGTTCCATTTGTTCACATTCAATTCATTGAGTACTTATTAGGTGGCTTATCAAATGGGACTTTTCAGTCCATAATATGTGGCTCTTTTAATTCAACAAATTTTTTATTACGTGACTTATCAATTTAGTGACTTTTTAATCCATACTGTGTGGGATCTACCAGTGTCTTGATCAGAGATCACTGGCATCGCCACGGAGCTCCAGAACACCCCATCTGTTAGACCCCAACCCAAGATTAACCCGATTAGTGTATTCTTAGTGTGTGTTTAGTCCTAAGTGGGTTTAGTTACCGTCGGGTTAGAAAGTAATTAGTTTTAGTCCTAGACTTAGCTTTGGGAGTTTTGAGAACATTTTATATTAGTTAGACACACTTAGAAAGGCCTGGGTGTATGTGCAAGCGTGGGAGAATCGTGTTGATTTTTGTTTTAATCGTAATTTCGATTTCATTTGAATGGTTTTATTAATCCATACAACTTTCGTTTTCAACATATTTGTGTTTGAAGCCCAGAAACCAAAGTTTTGGCCCAAAAGGGTGAAACTGTCTTTTCACACCCAAATCTGGACACACATTTCGAAATCTCAAAACCTTGTCAATATTATACTTTTTGGAAACTAGATTTTTCGAGGATCATTTTATCCTTCTTCTTCGACTTCATCTAGGGCCCGCAAGACCATGTTTTAACCTTTACAAATTTCAGATATCTTGGGGCCCACTTCTCACCTAACACTAAAGCCTCATCTCCCTCACTCACATTTCAGAAATCTCCCCTTGCAACTTTCAAGACCTAGGGTTGAAAAACCCCTTTTTTCCTCTTCACCTTCTTCCACTTGCATGTATGAGCTAGAGGTCTCCAAATGAAATTCCAAGGCTATCATTTTCTTCCTCTCATCTCAAGCTTTCCATAGATACAAATTTCTAAAGATTTCCATCTAAAAGACCTCTCCATTTCCTTTCTTACTTCTCGTTTGGGCATCTCTAGGTAAGGGCTCCAACCCATCTTTTCAATGGAGTCCTTTTGACTCCTAAGGATCTTATTTTTCTAGCATACAACCCCTATTTCGAAATGGGTTTCTTGTTTTCAAATTTGGGTGAGTTTTGAATGGGTTTCATGGGGATTTTGTAGTGTTTGGCTTAGCTCTAGGATAGGTGTACTTGAAGAAGAAGATATTGTTGGCATTTGGGCAAAGACAAGTAATCTTTATGGGTTTAAGGTTGCATGTTTGTTGTGGATTGCAAAACTACTTTTGAAATTTGCATACATTGTTATTAAGTTTTCATTTAATGTTTTCTTAGTTTCTCTTATTTGCTTTTCATTCAACTATATGTATTAGTGCTAATTGTTTTTCTCAAACATCCACATTTACATTTATTTGTGAGCCTATGCTTTGTTTAGAAATTCTGGATTTGGTTTGTTTAGAATGAGAATGGAAATGTAATGTTTTAGATTGTGAGTTGAATGATTTGGAAATGTGTGATTAATCCCTTGGAGGCATGAAGGCTCAAGGAAGTGCAGGTGGTTCTGAAATGAGAAGAAGGGGAAAAGAAATCAGAAAATATGCAAGAAGAAGTGTAGTTTCTGCACTCAGCGAGCATAGGCTGAAGCTTGTTTGCTTGAGCGGCCCCTGGGTTCGCTTGAGGGACCAGGCCACTGCCTGGTCCGAGCGCAGACAAAGAATTGTTTGCCCGAGAAACTTTATGGTCCGCTTGAGCGAACGGTCTTGCTCTAGAGAATTGTCCAGATTACTCGAGCGATCTATCAATTTTCAATTTTGGGCTTTTATCCTATTTGTATAATTTTTGAAGATTGAAAACTAGACTATGTTAAGTACTTTAGCTTGACATTGTGTAAATGGAACTCCGAAATGTAATTCAACTTCGGGGACACCAATTCATTATTTTTTTTCGACATTTGGGTCTCAATTACACAAAGGTCAGTGAATGGCCTCAACATATGCTTGATGAAATTTTTTGTCTGAACTTTGGTTTGATACAATAAGGAACATCGTGTACTCGTTTTGAATTTCAAGTTTAAGCTTGTTCGAAGATTTGTTTCAACTTTCAAGTGGGGATCACTTCTTAAGTTGTGTGCATATATATTATGCCCTTTTGCTAGTCGTGCCTTGTCTTGTTTTGATAAATGATTTCCCCCATTATTTCGATGTGTTTATATCGTATTTCACATATTTTATGCATTCATGAATTCAAGTGAATATCACCGAGCTTAGATTGTCCCTTTAGTCTGATCTACTGTTTGGAGGTCTTTACACATGTGTACTATCTGCGGATTAGTCGTGTATTTTATTACATATCGTGCGTGTCCGGTTCCGCAGCCGGAATCCCGTATTTGTGGGAATCATGTCTTGTTTATATTATGTATATCGTGTTTGTCGTGTGTGCTTGCTCTTTTCATTATAAATGATATAGAAAGGATGGGCTCTTTGTGGATTTACTATTCATGGTATAATATGTATTCATGCTAGTTTGTTTTTATCTTGAAATGTACCTCAGTCAAGTAACTTTTTTAAGTTCATTAAATCACTTTAATATATTTTCATTAGACATTTATGATTCACACTCTTAACTAAATTGATTATCTGCCAAATCGTTGTGTTTGATGTTTGTTATTTTGGTGCCCAGGTGCAAGCGTCATTGCCTTTGAGCAGGAGTGTCCGGAGGAGGCTTTTGAGCCACCCCCAGCTCGTGAGTGGCAACCCACGACATCATCTAGACGTCGGGCGGGATCTTGAGTTTCGAATTATCGTGTTTTGGGCTCTTGTATATTTTTGGTTTTGTATTGGCCTTTGTTGGTCTCTAAATTTGGGATGTTATAAACTTAACATACTTCTTGGTTAATCTTGTAACTTGAACTATGATGGGAATGTCATATTATATTTCCTACTTAGGATATCTTGGTCTTGATACTATTTTACTCATGCACTTGAATAAATTGTTATTCATGACTTATTGCGATGTGATTTGCTACATGCTTCCGCATACTGATAGTGTGAGCTAGATCTCCCGTGTCTCGGGATCCTCACCGCGGGAACTTGTCGGAAATTATAAAAATGTAAACTTCAAATAAATTATCGTCGCGGGCCCGAGTCTCAGTCCGGGGTCGCGAAAGGACTGGTATCAGAGCGGGACTTGTTTCAGGCACTTAAAAGAAACTAGAAAGGTCTTAGGATCGTGGCGAGGATTCGTGTCAAACCCTAACCCAGGATTAACCCAATAGTGTTTTCTTAGTGTGTGCTTAGTCTTAATCGGGTTTAGTTACCGTGGGTTAGAGTGTGATTAGTTTTAGTCCTGATCATAGCTTTGGGGAGTTTCGAGAACGTTTAGTGTTGACTAGGCACACTCAGGAAGGCCTGGGTGTACGTGCAAGCGTGGGAAGATCGTGTTTGGTTTTGTGTTAATAGTGAATTTCATTTCATTTGAATGGTTTTATGATTATGTACAACTTTCGTGTTTAGCCCGTCTATGTTTGTAGCCCAGAAATTCAAATTTTGGCCAAAAAGGGGTCAAATAGCCTTTTCACACTTAAATCTGGACACAATTTTTGAGATCTCAAAACCGTGTCAAAAATATACTTTTCAGAAACTAGATATTTCAAGGATCGTTTTATCCTTCTTCGTCGACTTCATCCGAGGCCCGCAAGGTCATGTTTTCCTTGATACAAGAAGGTTCTCTAATGGGCCCCACTTGCAAGCACTTAAGCCTTTTCCCTTCTCTCCTTCTCCATTACTCAAATCCCAGCAACTTTCTTGACCTAGGGCTGAGAAACCCTCTTTTTCTCTTCATCTTCTCCTCTTGAATGCATGAGCTAGAGATCTCCAAAAGAGATTCCAAGACCATCATCTTCTTCCTCTCATCCCAAGCTTTTCATTCATGCTATTTTTGTTGGATTTCTAGTTGGGCAAGCTCTCCATTTCCTTCCTTGCATCTTGTTTGGGCACCTTTAGGTAAGAGCTCCTACCCATCTCTTCAATGGAGTTCTTTTGACTCCTAATGATCATGTTTTTCTAACTTTCAACACCCATTTCGAAATGGGTTGCTTGGTTGCATTTTTGGGTGAGTTTTTGAATGGGTTTCATGGGGTTTTTGTAGTTCTTGGCTTGGCTCTTGGGTAGGAGTGCTTGAAGAAGAGTTTTGTTAGCACTTGGGCAAGGCAAGTAATCTCTTTAGGTTGTTTGTGCATGTGTGTTCATGGATTTGTCATTTGGTAATAATGCTTTGTTTTACTAGATTTTCATGTTGTGATTTTACTTTAGAAATTGCAAGCATGCCAAATAGCTTTCCAAACTTTCAGATCTCATCATTTTTAATTAGGCCTTACCTTTTTGAAGTTTGGATTTGTTATAATAATAATGGGATTGAATGATTATGAAATGGGTTTTTATATTGATGGCTTGTTTAGGTTTGAAATAAATGCACCATAGTGAGTCTTGATAGCTTGTTATATTCATGAATCAAATTGCTAATCAGGTTGGAAAGAATGTAGAAAAGGAAGGGAGAAATGGATGGACCACTGAACTGCAGAAATCAGAACTGGAATCTGTTTCCGCAGTTCACGCGGTCAACCTGCCAAGGGGCGCGGTCGACCGGGAACACTGGATTAGGTCCCCAGTTGGATGACCTGATGCACTGTGGGAACTACTGTTACGCAGTTCACGCTGTCGACCGGCCAAGGGGCGCGGTCGACCGGCGACACAGGGTCAGGTTCCCTAGAACCTGACCAAAACACTGTGCACCCATTTAAAGTTACAACTGCAGGTCGACCGGGCCTTGGCCGGGTCGACCGGGCTCGCTATGTACGCGGTCGACCGACCTAGGGCCAGGTCGACCGGGCCAACTGGAATTTTCCCTTTTTGAGAGGATTTTTACCCATTTACATATTCTTTAAAATTTTGAAAACTAGGCTATATTAAGGGCTTTAACTTGACATTGTGTAATTGGGACTCTAAGATATGTACCAACTTCGGGGACACCAATCCTTGTATTTTAATAATAGAGTTCCAATCACACAAGGGTCAATGAATAGCCTAAGCTTGTACTTGATGAAATTATCGTGTTTTGAACGTTGATTTAATACCGCAAGTAATATCGTGTACTCGCTTTGAAGTCAAGTTTTAAGCTCGTATCGAAGATTTGTTTCAAGTATTAAATGGGGATCACTTCTTAAGTTTTGAGCATATATGTTATGCATTTTGCTAGCCGTGCCGTGTCTTGTTTTGACAAGTGATTTCCCATTTTATTCAAACGTGTTTTGTATCGCGTGTTTTATGCATTCATGAATTCAAAGTGAACACCACAGAGCTTGGACTGCCCTTTCAGTCTGATCCACTGTCCGGGGGTCCTTAAACATGTGGACTATCTGCAGATTAGTCGTGTATTTATTACACATCGTGCGTGTCCGGTTCCGCGGCCGGAATCCCGTATTTGTGGGAATCGTGTCGTGTTATATTATGTATAATCGTGCTTGTCGTGCGTGCTTACTCTTTTCATTACAAATGATAGAGAAAGGATGGGTTCTTTGTGGATTTACAATTTATGATATATATTATGTATTCATGCTAGTTTGTCTCCGATTTAGAAAAGTGTTCCGTAAGTATTTGTTTTAAGTTCAGTAAAGTGTTTCTTTATGTTCTCGATTAAACATGGATTTTCATGCTTTCACCTAAATTGTTTTCTTGCCAAACCGTCGTGTTTGATGCTTGTATTTTGGTAACCAGGTGCAGGAGGTTATCCCTTTGAGGAGGAGTGCCAGGAGGAGGCTGTTGAGCCTACCTTAGCTCGCGAGTGGCAACCCGATGATGTCATCTAGACGTCGGGACGGTTCATGAGTTCCGATGCATCACTTTTTGGGCTTAAATATTTTTGGTATTGTATTGGCCTTTGTTGGCCTCTTATTTGGGATTGTAACAACTTAACACACTATGTTAACTTTGCAACTTGAACTATTATGGGAATGCCTTGTTATGTCTCCATTCTGATATTTTAGTCTCGATGACATTTATGTTCATATTCTGTTATGATTTATTAAGATGTGATTTGCTACACGCTTCCGCCTATTTGATCATGTGAGTTGGTTTCCCGTGTCCTCGGAACCCTCACCGCGGGAACCTGTGGGAGATTTAATCATCTTACCCCATCAACTGCACCGTCGCGGGGCCCGGGCCTTGGTCCGGGGTCGCGACAATTCGTGAGTTCGTTAGATTCGTTTAGTGTGACATCTAGGAAACAATCAAACCTTATTTATTATGTACTAACACTTTGTTTACAGCATCATGCCTCCAAGAAAAGCTCCTAATCACAATGCTCCGGGTAGTAATCAGAATGAGACAGGTCCGATTGGTACACCCACAGCTACTTAGTTTCAAGAACTCATGTAGGCCATGTTAGAACAGCAGAGGCAAGCCAATGAAACACAAACTAGATTTCAAGAACATATGGCTAAAAAAGATGAGGAAATGACTCAAGTTCAGAGGCAACTCTTGGATGTTCTTTTTAGAATAGGCCGCAAGTTCTACCTATAGCCCCGAATATTGTTACAACAATAGGGAACATGACCCTAATCTATTATTTAAGAGGTTCAGGAAGAGAGTACCAAAAGAGTTTTCAAGTCACGAAAACCCGTTAGTAGCAGATGACTGATTGGCAAACACCGAAGAAATCTTTGATGTCTTCACATACACAGGAAGATAGAAGGTCAACTTCATAGCTTCTTTATTCTATGGACTTGCAGACCAGTGGTGGCAAACAGTCAAGGACCCATATATGACAATGGGCAATGAAGAGGCATGGGCATCATTCAAAATTCAATTTCATGACAGGTACATACCATCCCATATCAAGAGACAGAAAGCTATTGAGTTCCAACAACTTAAATAAGGTAGCATGACGGTTCTAGAATATGTCACCAAATTTGAGAGACTAGCCAGATATGCCACCAAACTTATTGACACCGAGTAGAAGAAGATAAACAGGTTCTTATAGGGATTGAATCCTATTATCATGAGAGATACCATAGGCGTAGTTCCACCAGCTACCTATGATGAAGCTGTCAAACGGGCATACAAATTTGAAGATATTAATAACATGATCATTCAAGATAGGAAACAACACTATCAGCAACAGAATCAGAAGCAACATCATAATAAGAAACCAAAGCAGGAGCAAAATCAAGAAAGACAAGGTTGTGCTCACTATGGCAAGAACCATGAAACTCATGAATGTCACAAGGCCACAGGTGCTTGCTTCAAATGTGGAGCAATGAACCATGCAATCAAGGATTGCCCTTAACTTCAGACTCAAGCCAACAGGAACCAGCAGCAGAGGCAAGTAGCTCCTCAAAACCTGGCACCAATCCAGAATCAAGTTAGAGCACCTCAGCAGCAGCAGTAGCAACAAGAAAGACCACTAGCACAAAATCAGAATATTCGTCCTCCTCAGCAAAATAGGAATGTCCAAGGCAGGCATAACCAGGCACAAAACAGGCCACAACAGCATGGACGTTTGTTTAACCTAAATCATGCGGATGCTGAAACTGCAAGAGACGTGGTAGAAGGTAAACTTCTTGTTTGTAGAGTGGAAGCATAGATTTTATTTGATCCTGCATCAACACACTCACTTTTATCTCCAATTTCTACCAAGATGATTGATGCACCACATAGTCAATTGGATTATATTTTGATTGTTACAACACCAGTAGGTAAACATGTTGAGTGTATAACCTATTACCCTAACTGTCCGATTTTGTTATGAGATATTAACTTACTAGCCAACCTTATTGTGCTTGACATGCATGATTTTCACATCATCTTAGGTATGGGTTGGTTAGAAGCATATCATGCCACCATGGATTGTTTTAGCAAAACCACAACATTCATATTACAAGGAGAACATGCATAATTGATGTTTCAGGGAAATAGAAAACAAAGTAGAGCGGGATTTATTTCAGTGCTCAAGGCAAGCAGATTGTTACAGAGTGGATGTGAAGCTTTTATAGAGTTTATCACGGAGGATAAACGATCCCAAGGGGTGGAGGAAACCCCCATCGTGTGCGAATTTCCGGATGTTTTTCCGGAAGAAATCCTGGGATTGCCACCAATCAGGGAAGTTGAATTCACTATTAAGCTTCTTCCAAGGACAACTCCAATCTCTATTGCACCTTATAGGATGGCTCCAGCATAATTGGGTGAATTGAAACTTCAGTTGCAAGAATTGTTGAGCAAAGGCTTCATTAAGCCAAGTGTTTCACCATGGGGAGCACCATTTTTATTTGTAAAAAAGAAAGATGGAAGCTTGAGAATGTGCATTGACTATAGAAAACTGAATTAGGTGACCGTCAAGAACAAGTACTCGTTGCCAAGAATAGACGAATTGCTTGACCAATTGCAAGGAGCAGCGTACTTTTCCAAGATAGATTTGAGGTCTGGGTATCGCTTGTTGAGAGTTAAAGATTCAGATGTGCAGAAAACAACTTTTCGAACAAGATATGGGAATTATGAATTCTTAGTGATGCCCTTTGGATTGACAAATGCACCCGCAGTCTTTATGGCCCTCATGAACAAAGTATTTGCACAGTACTTCGATCACTCTACAATATTGTTTATTGATGACGTCCTCGTTTATTCCAAGAGTAAAGAGGACCACGAAGAACACTTGAGGACATCATTGCAGCTCTTGAGGGACAACCAGTTAAATGCAAAGCTCAGTACATGTGAGTTTTGGTTAGAACAAGTCGCTTTTCTAGGCCACATCATCTCAAAAGAAGGTTTAGCAGTTGATCTAGCCAAGATAGAAGCAATTGTTGACTGGAAGAGACCGAACACTGTGACTGAAATCAAAAGTTTCTTGGGGTTAGCAGGCTACTATCGAAGATTTGTCCAAAGTTTCTCATCCATTGCAGCACCATTGATAAAACTGACTCGGAAGAATGTCCCATTTGTTTGGACCGAACAGTGTGAAACAAGTTTTCAAGAGCTGAAGAGAAGATTAACCACAGCTCCAATCCTCACATCACCATCGGGCAGCGGTGGATTTATTGTTTATACGGATGCTTCAAATATGGGACTGGGTTGTGTATTGATGCAAGATGGCAAGGTAATTGCTTATGGCTCAAGGCAGTTGAAGGATCAAGAGAAAAACTATGCAACTCATGACTTGGAATTAGCAGCAGCGGTATTTGCTTTGAAGATGTGGAGACACTATCTCTACGGAGAGAAATTCGAAGTCCATTCCGACTATAGGAGTCTGCAATATTTCTTCTCACAGAAGGATTTAAATATAAGACAGAGACGGTGGATGGAATACATCAAAGACTATGGCTTTCCAATCAAGTATCATACATGCAAAGTGAACTTAGTAGTTGATGCATTGAGCAGAAAATCAGTAACCATGGCCAGCTTGAGAGGAGTTAGTGTTTTCCAACAGTTTGAAGAGTTAGGTGTGGAAGTACGACCCTAAAGTTAGGTGTAATGTTAGCAAATATGACAGTGTCTAAGCCTAATTTTATCCAGAAGATAAAGGACAGTCAGTTGCAAGATCCAGATTTGGCAAAGATTGTGGAACATATCGCAGAACGTCCATATTTCAGGATTTCGGATGGTATATTGTATTTCTGTGATCGATTGTGTGTGCGAAATGTAGATGACTTGAAGAATGAGATGATGATTGAAGCCTACAGCACAAGATACTTCAAGCATTCGGGTAGCACGAAGATGTATCCGAATTTGAAGAATAGATTTTGGTGGAACAACATGAAAACAGAGATAGCAGCTTTTGTATTTCGTTGTTCAACTTGCCGGTTAATTAAAGCAGAACATCAGAAACCCCCAGGATTACTACAACTGTTGGAGATTCCGGAGTGGAAATGGGAGCACATCACCATGGATTTCGTCTCCGATTTGCCAAATACTAAGAAAGGGAATAATGCAATATGGATTATTGTGGATTGTCTCACAAAGTCCGCTCACTTCATTCCAATGAAGACAGGGAATATGATGCATATGGAACCACTTGCAAAATTATTTGTTGATGAGATTGTTAGTAAACATGGTTAGCCCGTCTCCATCACTTCAGACAGAGATAGCAAACTTGTTTCAGGGTTTTGGAAAACTCTTTTTGAGTCCATGGATACCAAACTCCAGTTTAGCAAAGCGTATCATCCGTAGACCGATGGTCAGTCAAAATGGATGATACAGACTCTTGAAGACATGTTACGTGCTTGCGTGTTAGATTTCAAGGTTCAATGGGACGAATACTTACCACTTTGTGAGTTTGCTTGCAACAATAGCAACCACTCTAGCATCAGTATGGCACCTTTCGAGGCACTCTATGGCAGAAGATGCAGGACTCCAGTATGTTTGGAAGAAGTAGGTGTATGCAGTTTTCATGGACCGACGATAGTTGGAGAGACAAGTGACAAGGTTAAATTGATTCAGGAACGTTTGCAGATCGCCCGAAGTAAACAGAAGAGTTATGCTGACACTCGCCGAAGAGAATTGCAGTTTCAAGTAGGTGACAAAGTGTTCTTAAAGGTCTCACTAGTTAGAGGAACTCTGAGGTTCGGACAGAAGGGCAAATTGTCAAAAAGATTTATTGGTCCATATGAGATTTTGAGCAAGATTGGGGACGTTGCTTATAGACTTACGTTACCTCCGGAACTCTCCGGGGTACACAACGTATTTCACATTTCCATGCTCAAGAAATATGTTCATAGTCCTTCTCATATATTGCAGATGAGCCTTTAGAGATTCGAGAAGATGCGTCGCATGTGGAAAAGTCGATCAAAATCATTGATACCAAAGAGCAAGAATTGAGAAATTGAATTATACAATGGGTCAACGTATTTTGGGAAAATCACGAACCAGAAGAAGCCACATGGGAATTGAGAGATCAAGTTCAGAGGAAGTATCCACACTTGTTGCCAAATGTAAAAGTTTGTTTTATTTGGTGGACCAAATATCCTAAGGGGTGGAGGATGTTAGACCCCAACCCAAGGTTAACCTGATTACTGTATTCTTAGTGTGTGCTTAGTCCGAAGTGAGTTTAGTTACCGTTGGGTTAGAAAGTAATTAGTTTTAGTCCTGGACTTAGCTTTCGGAATTTTGAGACCGTTTTATGTTAGTTAGACATACTCATGAAGGCCGGGTGTACGTGCAAGCGTGGGAGAATCGTGTTGATTTTTGATTAAATCATGATTTCTATTTCATTTGAATGGTTTTATTAATCCCTACAACTTTCGTTTTCAACATATTTGTGTTAGAAGCCCAGAAACCCAAGTTTTGGCCCAAAAGGGTAAAATTGTTTTTTCACACCCAAATCTAGACACACATTTCGAAATCTCAAAAATCGTGTCAAAATTATACTTTTTGGAAACTAGATTTTTCGATGATCATTTTATCTTTCTTCGTCGACTTCATCCAGGGCCCGTAAGACCATGTTTTAACCATTACAAATTTCAGACATCTTGGGGCCCACTTATCACCTAACACTAAAGCCTCATCTCCCTCACTCACATTTCAAAAATCTCCCCCTGCAACTTTCAAGACCTAGGGCTGAAAAACACCTTTTTTCCTCTTCACCTTCTTCCACTTGCATATATGAGCTAGAGGTCTCCAAATGAAATTCCAAGGCTATCATTTTCTTCCTCTCATCTCAAGCTTTTCAAAGATACAAATTTCTTAAGATTTCCATCTAAAAGACCTCTCCATTTCCTTTGTTGCTTCTTGTTTGGGCATCTCTAGGTAAGAGCCCCAACCCATCTCTTCAATGGAGTCCATTTGACTCCTGAGGATCTTACTTTTCTAGCATACAACCCCCATTTCGAAATGGGTTTCTTGTTTTCAAATTTGGGTGAGTTTTGAATGGGTTTCATGGGAATTTTGTAGTGTTTGGCTTAGTTCTTGGATAGGTGTACCTGAAGAAGAAGATATTGTTGGCATTTGGGCAAAGGCAAGTAATCTTTATGGGTTTAAGGTTGCATGTTTGTTGTGGATTGCAAAACTACTATTGAAATTTGCATACATTGTTATTTAGTTTTCATTCAATGTTTTCTTATATTCTCTTATTTGCTTTTCATACTTCAACTATATGTATTAGTGCTAATTGTTTTTCTCAAACATCCACATTTACATTTATTTGTGAACCTATGCTTTGTTTAGAAATTCTCGATTTGGTTTGTTTAGAATGAGAATGGAAATGTAATGTTTTAGAATGTGAGTTGAATGATTTGGAAATGTGTGATTAATCCCTTGGAGGGCATGAAGGCTTAAGGAAGTACAGGTGGTTCAGGAATGAGAAGAAGGGGAAAAGAAATCAGAAAATATGCAAGAAGAAGTGTAGTTTCTGCACTCAGCGAGCACAGGCAGAAGCCTGTTCGCTCGAGCAACCCCTGGGTTTGCTCAAGAGACCAGGCCACTACTTGGTCCGAGAGCAGAAAGAGAATTGCTTGCCTGAGCGACCTTATGGTCCGCTCAAGCGATCTATCAATTTTCAATTTCGAACTTTTATCCTATTTGTATAATTTTTGAAGATTGAAAACTAGACTATGTTAAAGACTTTAGCTTGACATTGTGTAAATAGAACTCCGAACTGTATTCAACTTCAGGGACACCAATTCATTATATTTTTTGACATTTGAGTCTCAATTACACAAAGGTAGTGAATGGCCTCAAAATATGCTTGATGAAATTTCGTGTCTGAACTTCGGTTTGATACAATAAGTAACATCGTGTACTCATTTTGAATTTCAAGTTTAAGCTTGTTCGAAGATCTGTTTCAAGTATCAAGTTGGGTTCACTTCTTAAGTTGTGTGCCTATATATTATGCCCTTTTGCTAGATGTGCCTAGTCTTGTTTTGATAAGTGATTTTCCCCTTTATGTCGATGTGTTTAGATCGTATTTCACGTATTTTATGCATTCATGAATTCAAGTGAACACCACTGAGCTTGGACTGCCCCTTCAATCTAATCCACTGTCCGGGGTCCTTAAACATGTGAACTATCTACAGATTAGTCGTGTATTTTATTACACATCGTGCGTGTCCGGTTTCGTGGCCGGAATCCCGTATTTGTGGGAATCGTGTCTTGTTTATATTATGTATATCATGTTTGTCGTGTGTGCTTGCTCTTTTCATTATATATGATAGAGAAAGGATGAACTCTTTGTGGATTTACTATTCATGATATAATATGTATTCATGCTAGTTTGTTTTTATCTTGAAATGTACCTCAGTCAAGTAACTGTTTTAAGTTCATTAAATTGCTTTAATGTATTTTTATTAGACATTTGTGATTCCACACTCTTACCTAAATTGATTATCTGTCAGACCGTTGTGTTTGATGTTTGTTATTTTGGTGCCCAGGTGCATGCGTCATTGCCTTTGAGGAGGAGTGTCCGGAGGAGGCTTTTGAGCCACCCCCAGCTTGTGAGTGGCAACCTGACGACGTCACCAAGACATCGGGCGGGATCTTGAGTTTCGAATTATCATGTTTTGGGCTCTCGTATATTTTTGGTATTGTATTGGCCTTTGTTGGCCTCTTATTTTCGAATGTAATAAACTTAACGTACTTCTTGGTTAATCTTGTAACTTGAACTATAATGGGAATGTCAGATTATATTTCCTACTTATGATATCTTGGTCTTGATGCTATTTTACTCATGCACTTGAATAAATTGTTATTCATGACTTATTGTGATGCGATTTGCTACACGCTTCCGCATACTTGATAGTGTGAGCTAGATCTCCTGTGTCTCGGGATCCTTACTGTGGGAACCTATGGGAAATTATAAAAATGTAAACTTCAAATTAATCATTGTCGCGGGCCCGGGTCTCGGTCCGGCGTCGCGACACCATCCATCTACTGCAGTAGGATTGTTCATTAATTCATTGTTACATTTGGTAACTTGTTCATTATTCATTAATTCATTTAGTATTCAATTCAGCTCAATAATGAGCTTAAGAAATTACTATGTAGTGTCAGACTCATATATCAAATCAAATCGGCACTTCTATCTGAGTCTAATCCAATTCTAATCAATTATCTAAACCAAATAATTGAGTGAAATGCTCGTTATTAATGTACATGTTACTGTAGATGACATTACTTTAATGGAATTTGTACATTAAGATAATATTAGCTAACACTTATGAAGGTTTAGATACCACTAACACTAGCCTTAGTGACTAGGCTTTTATTTCAGAAAAATCAGACTTCAATATGAAATTTTCCTCAAGTTCGGTCACTTTGGCGGTTACCTGTCGGTTAACCGCATTCTAGAAGGCAGCTAACTGAATTAGATTCAGTCAGCTTTCCAGAACCTTGCAATTTCTAATGCGTTTTCTTAATGCGGTCACCTGTTCGGTCACCTACTCGGCTAGCCAAATTTTCAAATTTGGCTAGCCAAACCCATTTCGGCTACCTTGTAGTTAGCTTTCCAGAAGCTTGTCTTCTGATGGAA
This sequence comes from Camphora micrantha, assembly GCA_003546025.1. Taxonomy (NCBI): domain Eukaryota; kingdom Viridiplantae; phylum Streptophyta; class Magnoliopsida; order Laurales; family Lauraceae; genus Camphora; species Camphora micrantha. The sequence goes on from QPKB01000009.1 coordinate 19,900,024, forward strand.
ATTACTGACCTAAACTCAGTCGACTTGCGGTCACTTTGCGGCTAGCTGAATTAACAAGTTTGGCTAACCAAAATTTGGCGGTCAGCTCACGGTGAACTTTCCAGAGGCTGACATTTTCTGAGAAAATCATTAAGATGAGTTCGGTTAGCTGGCAGTCAGCCGAACTGCTCCAAGAACTTCATTCTAGAGCTTTGGAAATTCTGAAGCAGGATTTGGAATCTGAGCTCCTTGAGCTCAAATCACTTCAATAACATCCTAGATCATAGAAATGAGTATACTTGCCTTAATAAAAAATTAATTGACACAAAGCCCTTTGTTTAGATTGATTTGAGGTGGAAACTTCTCAACTTGAAGTTTCTTTTCAAACCTATTTCCATGAAAACATACAAGATACCAGTCTTATGAGCTATATGAGCTAGAAACCATTCCAATGTACTCCATAGAACTTGGAAAACTCTTGAACAGTTTAAGCTACTTACTTGTAGTTCAAAGTAAAGGAAATCTTGAGTTCTTCTCAAGTTTTAACTTTAAACAAATGGAAGGAGAAGATGGAGAAGATGAAATCCACACTTCACTTGGATCCTCCAAGCTCACACTTGATGGAGAAAAGTACAGAAGAAGAAGAGAAGAAGAAGAAAACAGAGTCTAGGGTTTTGATTTAGAGATGAGTGAACTTAAATGAGTTCACCTTACCTTTATAAGCTCCTAATTTGCAATTAGGCCCTCCACTTCTCAAATAATTTCAATTTGAGTCAAATGAAGGGTCATTTGATCCATTTCTCGTCGAACGACTTTGAGTCTATTATGAAAGTTATCGTACTCGTCAAGATACGCGTGTTAGTATCAAGAGTTTCCGTATTCAACAAAATACGCGAAGATTCGTATTTACGAAAAAGTCTTTAGTTCTCTTAGTTTAAGTCTAAAATCCATTCAATTCATTCAATGTCCTTCATTATCATTTCTTTAAGCCTATATAATTCATTTTACACTAATTCAAGTCCATTTGGCCATAAACCATCATTAGCTTAATTAAACATAGTTACTTAGCTTAATTTTCAATCAATTAGAGTTAATTTCATTTAACTCGGGACAGGGTCTAACATTGTCATTAGCTCTTCACCCTATTTCTTACGTGTCATGGTATTACCCACAAACTTTCTTGTCTTCTTACTCATGCTCAAAACAGGCTTGCAAAAGTAACCACCGCCACTTGGTTGAAACCGAGCTAGCTCTTCTAGCTCGTGCATCTGTTGCTTCACATTTTTAGGTAGATGTCTTAGATATTGCTGCTTACTTAATCAACTGCATCCCAACACTGGATCTGTTAATAATCTCTGGTGAGGCTTTTTTGTAAGGCACCAAACTACACGTTTCTTCGTGTTTAAGGTTGTGCATGCATGTCACGCCCCCAAAAGTGAAACTGGGGTTATGCGTGAGATTAGGGCCAACTAAAACTTTTCTGACATTAAACAAATGCAACGTGGCCCCAATCATGTCCCATTTGGATCGAAGACCACTGTGAAGTGTAGACATTTCCTCAATTATAAATGTAACAAATAGCGGAAGCTTCATAATGCAAGTGGTATCTTAAAGATGTATAGTTTAAGAGCAAGTACTAAATACATTAACTAAGTTCAAGTTGAGACTGTTAACCAAAGTATTAATTACAGCATTAGGCCACACCAAAACTCGGGCCTAATCAAAATGAATAAGAAACCAAAAGATGAAACTAGTCCAAAAGATGAAGGCACTCATGGACGGGGTCACTACGGCTATACAAGGTCGTCCGTACTGTAGTCTAAGAGGTCATCAGACCGATTTTCCTGAATCGCCTCCGCTGCCTTCTCTTCCTCGGAGTAGAAGGGCTCGGTACCTATGCACCAAGAGTAGCATCATCAGACACGAAGGTCGGCAAGAATATAGATATATAAATCACCAAAGATATGCAGACTAAAGAGTAAACGAGTAGACAAGATCATAAGAAATGCATAGCATTCGAATCATAGAACAAACTAACAAAACATTATCAAATAGGTAGTTCACATAAGCTAATCACCACAGGATAGTTTCACATGACCCTCCTGGTTCAACATGAGAGCTGTGGTAGAGTAAGCAGTAGGCACAGGATGAAAACTCGGCAAGCAATCAGATGATACCCTTAAAACAAAATAAATAAATAAAACATCATACTTCTTTCAGAATGGGTATCTGATGGTGTACGTCCATCTAAAATATAAAAAGTCATACTGGCCAGATGTTCAATCCAAAGTCCTCACACAAATGGTGCCCCAAATGTGTTGGGCGTCAACAGCTGAGTGGTGCCTAACACAACAGTCCTAAACATATAATAGTGAGGGACTAGACTTTCTTGCGTAAGCAAGATTTATCAATCAAAGAGAAACTACCTTTCCATCATCAAATCAATGACAAATCATCAAACTTCATGAAACATCATCATCATAGGTAGTTCTTAACAAGCTTTTACAATCAAAGCTGTCTAGTCTCAACATTTCAATCATACTTAGAAACAAATGGAACATCAAAGGGTCCTAAGTTCATCTTCTAAGTTCATCATGTGATCCCAAACAAATCAAAATAAACGAGGCTAAAGAACATGGACATTTCATGCGAAAAGTACCAAACGGTACAATTCAGAATCTTAAGTGATAAACAATCCAATCCTAAGTCATTGTTATCCCCGGAGTCTCGTACAACCCTACTCAGTCAACGTAAAGAATTAGAGTTCGTGATACCAGAACGAAACCTCTTCGTGCATAGATATAAGGAGGGTATCCTGTTATCCCATTCCATACAAGATTGAGATGAGTTGAAACTCGAGAAAACGAAAATAACTACGAGAATTATCGGCTCAAGTCATTCTTCGTACATAGTCAAATGAGTCCAAAAAGGGTAGCTGAGGTTCCACTTAAGTCCGTCGAAGATTGGGTGAGAAACACCCTGAAACATGGGATTTTCAGTTGTCTCGGTCGACCTGGCCATTGGCCCGATCGACCCCACACACAGGAGCCCGGTCGACCTGAGAAAGTTAGGTCGACCTCCTCCATGTGTACCGGTCGACCTGGCCCAGGCTCGGTCGACCGGCAGTTGTAAGTGAAAATGGGCAACAGTGTTTTGTTCAGGTTCCAGAGAACCTGACCCTGTGTGGCCGGTTGACCGCGTGCACTGCGGAAACAAAACCCAGGTTCTGTTTCTGCAGTGAATGGGTCCAAATCCATTCCTTTCTTCTTGAACTTGATATACAAACAAAATAAAGGATATATCAAGTCCATTCTAATCCCAACAATCCTTCTAATCAAACCATTAACATAAAAATCCATTTCATTAGGCTAACAACCTAATTATCATGTTTTTAAACCTCTAGAGTATCCATTGAGCAATTAACATCTAAGACATGATTTTTCCATACGAATCAAGGAAAACAAGCATATCAAGCATAAACACATTTATCTACTTGTCGCGACCTCGGACCGGGTCGACGGCCTAATCCGGGATCGGGACTAGTGTGCATGTATGATTGTGCATGAATTAATTTAAACCCAAAACGTATACGAGTCCTTCAAAGAATGCAACTCGTACACGCGATTTCCCACAGGTGTCTGCGGTGAGGATATCACATCAACATGAATATTTCTTTTATGTGCGGAAGCGTGTAGCAAATCTATTTCATACATTCATGTCTAAGATAGCAAGATTAACACATGTTTAATACTAGTATCAAAATGAGCAATGATCATTAAAGCTATAACCCCAAAAGAAAGTTAAGGTTTACAACAATATAGTTTAATTACATTGTCCCCAAAAATAGAGGCCAACAAAGGCCAATATGAGTAAAATAACAAATTCCCAAAAGAATGGTTAGACACTCTCCCCAAAATGTTACGCAGCTAAAGCACCCGAATGTCTAGACGACATCATCGGCGTGCCACCCAACTAGACATTGCGGTTCGCCGACCGCCTCCTCAAGCTCCTCCTCGGGGAGACCAACAACGGGACCTGAGTACCAAAGCAAAAGGTCAAACACGACGGTTTGGCAAACGGGCGAGAAGATAAATCAATAAAGAAATTACCTTGGAAAACATTTAAACCTGTCAAAGCAATAGTTTCATAAAACGATAGAATCATTTATTCCAATACATATGCAATATAAAACATGTAAGGTATCCAAAGAAACGGGAAACAGACAAGGTGGCAACCACACATAGCTAAGTCCTCTATCACCGAAGTGACATGAGCATATCGGGATGTTGTCTCAGTCACCGAAGTGAGGAGATGCAACATAAGTAACATATACATATACATACTATAATACGGGACGGGACCACGGTAGCGAACTGGGTATCGGGACAAGACTACGGTAATAATCGGGTAGCGGGATCCAAACTGCAGCTAGCGGGACGGGAAAGGGTCTCCAAGTCGGTGGATCAAACCGGCAAGGAAAGCCAAGCTTAGTGGTGCCGACTCATAGGTCAAATAATGTAAAACAAGACATGTACAAATCATATGTGATGCACTTAAATAAACGGGCGGGACGGGGTGCTCAAAAGCACTAATTTCATTTTCAAACGGGAAGTGCATATCGGGGCTAGCAAAAGCTCTAGTTGCAAATTTAATGTTTTCGGGAATGATAAATCACATTTCTTGAAATTCGGGACAAGTATCGGGATTTGATATAAACCAAGTGAATAAAGACCCCGTATGTCGATTGTAATGATCACTTGGTACTCCTTGAGTTTGGAGACATCCCGGGCTCTTTATACACGTTAGGATTTTCAAGGGACTTCGAATAAAAGCTTGTGGTTTGGTTTCTTTCTCCAATAGGCTTCGTATATCGCCTCATAAACCTCCAAAATACCAAGGGATTCCCTTAAAAACCTTTCCCGAGCCGTAAAAGTGGTCTATACTCGGGAGGGGGTGCGCTCGAGCGAACAAAGGTGCGCTCGAGCGGACCTGGGCTGCGCAGGAAAATGGGCGGACAGAGCGTCTGCGCGCTCGAGCGGCCAATAATGCGCTCGAGCGGCCAATCGCGCGCTCGAGCGGGCAGGCAATTTGCTGCCCGAACTGCAGTCAGAATGACCGCGCGCTCGAGCGGCCGATCGCGCGCTCGAGCGGGCAGGCAATCTGCTGCCCGAACTGTAGTCAGAATGACTGCGCGCTCGAGCGGCCTGATGTCCGCTCGAGTGGGCAATCATTTTTGCTGCCCGAAAATGGCCATCCTGGCCTTCTTCACTTCTTCCCCCTAAACATTTTTCCCGCAACAAAGGCCTCCTTGCCTCCCAATAACAATCATTAATTTTCTTTCAAATACCACAACCTTATTCTCTACTTCCCATTACATCCAAATCAAACTCCTCCATTCACTCATATTTGATCACCAAAGAAAGAGAAACCAACACCCATAAGATTCATCTACACTTTAATAACATAAAGGATACATTTATCAAGGTGCATAATAGAAAAATCAACTCCTAGTTATGCATTTCAAAAGTAATAGAAATCAAGGTAAGGAAGACTATGAAAACACATGTAAAAATCATTAGGAATAATTACTGTAAAAACAAGAGATTTCCATGAAACATGTAAATGTTCAAAACTTATCCATTCATCCACTTGCCTCAAGTCCAAAGCTAAGCAAAAGGTCCTCTAACACCCTCTCAAGCACAAAATCCACAATCTCTACAAAAACCCCAAGACAAACCCTAAAATGGGTTAAACAAGGAAATAGGAAGAGAGAGCTTCCAATAATGGAAATGGAGCTCCTCTAAGATCATAAGGACACAAATCTAAGAGATTAGTGGGAGAGCTTACTTGGAAGGTCTTCTAATGGCAAGTCTTAGCTCAAAACGAGTCTTGGAATGGGTGGTTTCCTTCAACAATGATATCAATAGAGAGCCTTGAAGGAGAGGAAGAAGATGGTGATCTCCATTATGATGTGGGTGCAAGCTTGGTGAGGGATTGAGATGAAGAGAGCAAGAGAAAGAAGAATAATGAGGAAGAAGAAACCCTAGACAAGAAAGTTGTTGGAAAAGAGAAGGAAGAAAAGTTGGGTTCTATATATAGCATTTGCAAGTGGGCTCCACCACTTTAGAATTTTGAAAGGTTGAAATAGTAGTTTTCGGGATCTCGGATGAAATCGACGAAGAAGGAGGAAATGATCGTCGAAATTTCTACTTTCCAAAAAGTATATATTTCGCGGGTTTCGGGAATATTAAATTTTTGGTCCAGATCAAGTGTAAAAAGACTATTTTAACCTCAAGCAATGGAAATCGGGTTTCGGGATTCGGGACGGGAGCGGGATCAACATGAAAGTTGAAGGGGTTTACAAAATAAGTAAATCGGGATAAAACACCAAATCAAAAGAATCTCAAGTAAACCCCCAAGTACACGCAAGTCATAAAAAGGTACTCCCAAAGGGCCCTACTAATTCCAAGGCACTCAAAATTCCCTAAAGCTATGACAAAACTATTCTAAACCGACTAAACCAAAATCCACTAAACCAAATCAAAACTAACACGCAACTTAATCAACACTAATCGAGGTCACTCGGGTCGGCGTCTTACATCCTCCACCCCTTAGGATATTTGGTCCTCCAAATAAAACAGAAAACTCACCTCAGGTTGGAGATGTGGGTACTTCTTCTGCACTTGGTCTCGTAATTCCCATGTTGCCTCTTCCGGTCCATGATTCTCCCAAAGTACCTTTACCCACTGAATAGTCCGTGTCCTCAATTCTTGTTCTTTAGAGTCGATGATCCGAATAGGCTTCTCAACGTAAGTAGTATCTTCTCTGATCTCTAACGGCTCATGCTGGAGTGCATGTGAAGGATCGGGGACGTACTTCTTCAACATAGATACATGGAAGACGTTGTGTACACCAGATAGCTCGGGTGGTAAGGCTAATCTATAAGCCACGTCACCAATCTTGCTCACAATGTCATAAGGTCCAATGTATCTCCTTGACAACTTGCCTTTCTGCCCAAATCTTAAAGTTCCCCTAGTAGGTGATACCTTCAAGAAAACCTTGTCTCCTTCTTTGAACTGTAAGTCCCTTCTGTGAGAATCTGCATAACTCTTCTGCCTACTCCGGGCTACTTCCAGACGTGCCTGAATCTGTCTGACCTTGTCACTGGTCTCACTTACCGTAGTTGGTCCATGGAAACTGCGGGTACCAACCTCTTCCCAACACACAGGTGTCCTACACCTTCTGCCATACAATGCCTCGAAAGGCGCCATTCCAATGCTCGAGTGGTAACTGTTGTTGTACGCGAACTCACACAAAGGTAGAGTCTCGTCCCATTGAGTTTTGAAGTCTAACACACAAGCACGGAGCATATCCTCAAGAGTCTGAATTGTCCTCTCTGACTGGCCATCTGTCTGAGGGTGATAAGCTCTGCTAAACTGTAATCTTGTACCCATAGACTCATGCAGTGTTTTCCAAAATCTTGAGACGAATCTGCTGTCTCTATCAGATGTGATGGAAACTGGCTGACCATGTCTGCTGACAATCTCACTAACAAACAACTCTGCCAATGGTAGCATGTGCATCTTCTTCCCAGTCTTCATCGGAATGAAATGAGCTGACTTGGTGAGATGGTCCACAATGACCCAGATAACGTCATTTCCTCTGCTAGTCCTCGGTAATCCCGAAATGAAATCAATGGTTATATGCTCCCATTTCCATTCCGGAATCTCTAACGGTTGTAACAACCCTGGAGGCTTCTGGTGCTCTGCTTTAATCAACTGACATATCATACACCGAGAAACGAATGCTGCTATCTCTCTCTTCATGTTATTCCACCAAAATCTGCCCTTCAAATTCTGATACATCTTCGTGTTGCCTGGATGCACAGAATACCTCGTACTGTAAGCTTCGGTCATGATATCATTCCTCAAATCTTCGATGTTTGGCACACACAGACGATCACGGAAGTACAAAACTCCATCCACAATGCGAAAGTCGGGACGATCTGCTATCTGCATTGAAATCTTGGCCAACTCTGGATCTTGCAACTGACTGCCTTTAATCTTCTGGATGAAGGAAGGCTCTGACACTGACATGTTAGCTAATAAAACACCCTTCTCTAGTGGCTGTAAATCTATTCTCAACTCCTCAAATTGCTCAAAGATACATGTGCCACTGAGATTTGCCATGCCCACTGATTTCCTGCTCAAAGCAACAGCAACTACATTTGCCTTCCCCGGATGATATTTGATTGGAAAATCATAAGCCTTGATATACTCCATCCATCTTCTCTGCCTCATGTTCAATTCCTTCTGTGAGAACAAGTACTGTAAGCTGCAGTGATCGGAGTAAACTTCAAATTTCTCTCCATAGAGATAATGTCTCCACATCTTCAATGCGAAAACAACCGCTGCTAACTTAAGATCATATGTTGCATAGTTCTTCTTATGATCTTTCAACTGACGGGATCCATAAGCTATAACTTTCCCTTCCTGCATCAACACACAACTAAGTCCAATGTTCGAAGCATCGGTAAAGATGGTGAAACCGCCGCTTCCGGATGGCAAAGTAAGGACTGGTGCTGTGGTTAATCTCTTCTTAAGCTCTTGGAAGCTAACTTCACACTTGTCTGACCACACATATGGCACATTCTTCCTTGTCAACTTCGTCAAAGGTGACGCAATCGACGAAAATCCTTGTACAAACCTCCGATAATAGCCTGCCAATCCTAGAAAGCTCCTGATCTCTGATACATTCTTCGGTCTTTCCCACTGTACCACTGCCTCTATTTTGGATGGATCTACTGACAAACCTTCTCTAGAGATAATGTGCCCCAAAAATGCTACTTGTTCCAGCCAAAATTCACACTTATTGAGTTTTGCATACAGCTGGTTCTCTCTCAGAAGCTGCATAGCTATTCTCAAGTGCTCTTCATGCTCTTCTTTGGTCTTGGAGTACACCAAAATGTCATTAATGAACATCACTATGAATTGATCTAGGTACTCTGCGAATATCTTGTTCATCAATGCCATGAACACTGCTGGTGCATTTGTCAAACCAAATGGCATCACCAAAAACTCATAGTGCCCATATCTAGTTCGGAAAGCTGTCTTCAATACATCTGACTCTCTGACTCTAAGCTGGTGGTAACCAGATCTCAAATCAATCTTCGAAAAGTAAGAAGCACCTTGTAATTGATCAAAAAGTTCATCTATCCTTGGCAATGGATACTTGTTCTTGATGGTCACTTGGTTTAATCTTCGGTAATCTATGCACATTCTCATGCAACCATCCTTCTTCTTGACGAACAACACTGGAGTTCCCCATGGCGAAACACTAGGTCTCACAAAACCTTTGTCCAATAATTCTTGCAATTGTGTTTTCAATTCTCCCAATTCCGCCGGAGCCATTCTATAGGGTGCAATGGATATCGGAGCAGTCCCTGGTAATAGCTCGATAGTGAAATCAATCTCTCTAATGGGTGGTAAACTTGGAATCTCCTTCGGAAAAACATCCGGGAATTCCCAAACAATTGGGATATCCTCCACCCCTTGGGACCGTTTATCCTCCGTGATAAACGCCAAATAGGCCTCACATTCACCCTTCAGAAGTCTATCAGCCTTCAACGCTGAAATAAACCATGTACTAGGATTACTCCTGTCTCCTCGAAACATTACTCCTGCTGGTGTCTCTTCTAATTTGAAGGTGAGGGTCTTATGGAAACAATCCATTGTAGCATGATACCCTGCTAACCAATCCATCCCTAGGATGACATCAAAATCAAACATCTCCGACAAGATGAGATTTGCTGGTAACTCTAACCATCCTATCATGACTAAACAACTAGGGTAAAAAGTCCTACATATAACTTCTTTACCTATGGGGGTAGCCACAGTCAATAAGAAATCCATATCTCTAGCATGCATATCAATCATCTTTGCAAATCTGGGAGAGATAAAAGAGTGGGTAGAGCCAGGGTCAAACAAAACCCTAGCTTGGAATCCACAAACAAGAAGTGTACCTTTCACTACATCTCCAGATGCCTCTGCATCAGCTCTATTGACCGCATAAATCTGTCCTCTCTGTTGTGGCCTATTCTGAGCTTGCTGTGGCCTGCCTGCATTCCTATTCTGTTGTGGAGGACGCTGATTCTGATTCTGTCCTTGCTGACGGGCTTGCCTCTGCTGCTGCTGTGGCCTATACTGCTGCTGCGGTGCTTGCTGCTGTAGGGGTCTAGCTTGGTTCTGCACAACCATTGCATTCTGAGGTTGTGCTGGACGCTGTGCCCCTTGTTGCTGCTGATTCAGCCTATTCTGCATTGGACAGTCCCTCATCTGATGAGCCATGGAACCACATTTGAAGCATGCTCCTGTGATGGTACGACACTGGGCACTCTCGTGGTTCTTCCCACAGTGTGTACACACCAAAGGATTCTGCACATTCTGCTCTTGCCTCCACCTCTTGTGCTGGTGATTCCTTTGCTGGTTGTTCTGCTGTTGCTGCTGTCCTTTACCCTGAAGTCGGAGGATCTTGTGGTGGAAATTCTCAAATTTGTAAGCCCTCTTGACTGCCTCCTCAAAGGTTGTAGGTGGTACAACCTAGGTAGCATCCCGCTCAATGATGGGATTCAATCCTTCAAGGAACTTAGCTATCTTCTTTTCCACTGTATCCACTAGTTCAGGAGCATATCTAGACAATCTCTCGAATTTAGTGAGGTATTCGAGGACTGACATATTGCCCTGGACAAGCTGCTGAAATTCCACTGCCTTCTGCCTCCTGATATGAGTGGGCACATACTTGTCCCCAAACTGCCTCTTGAAACTAGCCCATGCCACTGCATCTGCCATGTGCCTGTATTCTTCCCTCACTGTCTTCCACCAGATATCTGCTGAACCGGTGAAGAGAGATGTTGCAAGCTGGACCCGTTCTCTTCCTGTGCACTAGAAGATCTCAAAGATGTTCTCCGTGTGCTCCAGCCAATCATCTACAGCTAAGGAATCCTCTGTCCCGAAGAATTCTTTCGGGCCTCTCTTCCTGAACTTCTCAAACAAGGCATTTGGGTCATGCTCCCTTTGATTGATAACTATGGCTGGTTGAGCTTGCACGGGCTCGGGCCTCCTCTGTAATACTTCTAAGAGTTGCCTCTGCATGTTTGCCAACTCCCTGGCATGGTCTTCATCTTTCTTCAGCATCTGTTCTTGTAACCTTGTTTGATTCTCATTAGCCTGCCTTTGTTGATGCAACATAGTCCGCATCATTTCTTGAAATTGATTTTGCATGGTATTGTCGGGAATGTCTTCTTGGATTGGCCCTGTATGCTTACTGTTACTTGCGGTGGGATTGTCGTTTACTGGCCTTTTTCGAGGTGGCATAATGCTGCAAAACAATTTGTTAGCACAAGATAATACAGTAAGGGTCACACAGTCCTCACACGATACTAACTAACGAAAACTCTAACGAATCCTCGCCACGTCCTTAGGATTTCTAATTTTTTTTAATTGCTTGAAACACGACTCGCTCTGATACCAGTCTGTCGCGTCCCCGGACCGGGTCGACGGGCCTAATCCGGGATCGGGACTAGTGTGCATGTATGATTGTGCATAAATTAATTTACACCCAAAACGTATACGAGTCCTTCAAAGAATGCAACTCGTACACGCGATTTCCCACAGGTGTCTGCGGTGAGGATATCACATCAACATGAACATTTCTTTTATGTGCGGAAGCGTGTAGCAAATCTATTTCATACATTCATGTCCAAGATAGCAAGATTAACACATGTTTAATACTAGTATCAAAATGAGCAATGATCATTAAAGCTATAACCCCAAAAGAAAGTTAAGGTTTACAACAATATAGTTTAATTACATTGTCCCCAAAAATAGAGGCCAACAAAGGCCAATATGAGTAAAATAACAAATTCCCAAAAGAATGGTTAGACACTCTCCCCAAAATGTTACGCAGCTAAAGCACCCGAATGTCTAGACGACATCATCGGCGTGCCACCCAACTAGACGTTGCGGTTCGCCGACCGCCTCCTCAAGCTCCTCCTCGGGGAGACCAACAACGGGACCTGAGTACCAAAGCAAAGGGTCAAACACGACGGTTTGGCAAACGGGCGAGAAGATAAATCAATAAAGAAATTACCTTGGAAAACATTTAAACCTGTCAAAGCAATAGTTTCATAAAACGATAGAATCATTTATTCCAATACATATGCAATATAAAACATGTAAGGTATCTAAGGAAACGGGAAACAGACAAGGTGGCAACCACACATAGCTAAGTCCTCTATCACCGAAGTGACATGAGCACATCGGGATGTTGTCTCAGTCACCGAAGTGAGGAGATGCAACATAAGTAACATATACGTATACATTCTATAATACGGGACGGGACCACGGTAGCGAACCGGGTATCGGGACAAGACCACGGTAATAACCGGGTAGCGGGATCCAAACTGCAGCTGGTGGGACGGGAAAGGGTCTCCAAGTCGGTGGATCAGACCGGCAAGGAAAGCCAAGCTTAGTGGTGCCGACTCATAGGTCAAATAATGTAAAACAAGACATGTACAAATCATATGTAATGCACTTAAATAAACGGGCGGGACGGGGTGCTCAAAAGCACTAATTTCATTTTCAAACGGGAAGTGCATATCGGGGCTAGCAAAAGCTCTAGTTGCAAATTCAATGTTTTCGGGAATGATAAATCACATTCCTTGAAATTCGGGACAAGTATCGGGATTTGATTTAAACCAAGTGAATAAAGACCCCGTATGTCGATTGTAATGATCACTTGGTACTCCTTGAGTTTGGAGACATCCCGGGCTCTTTATACACGTTAGGATTTTCAAGGGACTTCGAATAAAAGCTTGTGGTTTGGTTTCTTTCTCCAATAGGCTTCGTATATCGCCTCATAAACCTCCTAAATACCAAGGGATTCCCTTAAAAACCTTTCCCGAGCCCCAAAAGTGGTCCATACTCGGGAGGGGGTGCGCTCCAGAGAACCGAGGTGTGCTCGAGCGGACCTGGGCTGCGCAGGAAAACGGGCGGACAGAGCGTTTGCTCGACGCTCGAGCGGGCTGGCAATCTGCTGCCCGAACTGCGGTCAGAATGACTGCGCGCTCGAGCGGCCTAATGTCCGCTCGAGCGGGCAGTCATTTTTGCTGCCCGAAAATGGCCATCCTGGCCTTCTTCACTTTTTCCCCCTAAACATTTTTCCTGCAACAAAGGCCTCCTTACCTCCCAATAACAATCATTAATTTTCTTTCAAATACCACAACCTTATTCTCTACTTCCCATTACATCCAAATCAAACTCCTCCATTCATTCAAATTTGATCACCAAAGAAAGAGAAACCAACACCCATAAGATTCATCTACACTTTAATAACATAAAGGTTACATTTATCAAGGTGCATAATAGAAAAATCAACTCCTAGTTATGCATTTCAAAAGTAATAGAAATCAAGGTAAGGAAGACTATGAAAACACATGTAAAATTCATTAGGAATAATTATTGTAAAAACAAGAGATTTCCATGAAACATGTAAATGTTCAAAACTTATCCATTCATCCACTTGCCTTAAGTCCAAAGCTAAGCAAAAGGTCCTCTAACACCCTCTCAAGCACAAAATCTACAATCTCTACAAAAACCCCAAGACAAACCCTAAAATGGGTTAAACAAGGGAATTGGAAGAGAGAGCTTCCAATAATGGAAATGGAGCTCCTCTAAGATCATAAGGACACAAATCTAAGAGATTAGTGGAAGAGCTTACTTGGAAGGTCTTCTAATGGAAAGTCTTAGCTCAAAACGAGTCTTGGAATGGGAGGTTTCCTTCAACAATGATATCAATAGAGAGCCTTGAAGGAGAGGAAGAAGATGGTGATCTCCATTATGATGTGGGTGCAAGCTTGGTGAGGGATTGAGATGAAGAGAGCAAGAGAAAGAAGAATAATGAGGAAGAAGAAATCCTAGACAAGAAAGTTGCTGGAAAAGAGAAGGAAGAAAAGTTGGGTTCTATATATAGCATTTGCAAGTGGGCTCCACCACTTTGGAATTTTGAAAGGCTGAAATAGTAGTTTTCGGGATCTCGGATGGAAACGACGAAGAAGGAGGAAATGATCGTCGAAATTTCTACTTTCCAAAAAGTATATATTTCGCGGGTTTCGGGAATATTAAATTTTTGGTCCAGATCAAGTGTAAAAAAACTGTTTTGCCCTCAAGCAATGGAAATCGGGTTTCGGGATTCGGGACAGGAGCGAGATCAACATGAAAGTTGAAGGGGTTTACAAAATAAGTAAATCGGAATAAAACACCAAATCAAAAGAATCTCAAGTAAACCCCGAAGTACACGCAAGTTATAAAAAGGAACCCCCAAAGGGCCCCACTAATTCCAAGGCACTCAAAATTCCCCAAAGCTATGACAAAACTATTCTAAACCGACTAAACCAAAATCCACTAAACCAAATCAAAACTAATACGCAACTTAATCAACATTAATCGAGGTCACTCGGGTCGGGGTCTTACACTACTTGCCTTAGATGAAGAGCTTGATATAGAAAGGAGAAATTTGGGGAAAAAACTCTCATTAAGCTCAAACTTGAGTAAATGGGTTCCAAACTCAAAACCTCTCTACAAATGAAATGCAAGGGGAGGGGTGAACTCATCTAAACCATTTCTAAGCCAAAGGAAGAAGATTAGTTAGACCTAAAAGCTTGAGATGCTTACCTTGGAATGAGTTGGCAATGAAAAGCTTAGAAAAGTGAATAGTTGTGATCTTGGAAGCTAGAGGAAGAAGATGGGAGGCTTGGTCGTCGACGCCGGAGCTCCGGTGGCCGTTGGCAGTGAGGAGGCAGTGAAGGGGCTGGGGCTTGAGGAGGCACGATGAATGAGAGAAGAGATGAATGAATGGGATGAGGGTTGGGGTTATATTAGGTTAGATAAATGGGTATTTTAAGTTTAGTCCTTAGTTTACTAAATGTGAGTATTTGGGCCTCTTCGACGCGTCGAATCGAAATGCGACAGAAGACTAATGTTCGTAAAATGTCGAGACCTACCCGATGCACCCAAACTCACAAAAACTCATAATCTCATAAAAATCCCTGAAAACTTCCCAAATTGCAAACCAACCCCCTATTCTACCCAAGCGCACTCCGAATCACGCGAGACTTCACACGCGAGATCCACACGTCAAATCCGACTTGCTAAAACTCTAAACACACTTACTAACTAATCAAGAAATTAATTAAAATTAATAGAAGATTAGGATACGGGATGTTACAATGCATGCTATGCGAATCTCAAACCTTATAATAAAAACGAACCTCAACCACAATTAGTTCGTTGTGTTCTCCTTGGGTATTTTGATGTTCACAATGTGTACAAGTGCCTTCACAAAGAAATGGGTCGTCTATATATTTTTGGAGATGTAGTTTTTAATTAACTAAATCATCCCTTCTTTACATCTCTTATTTCTGCTGCATTCACACCTTCCTCTTCTTCTAGCTGCATGGGCCTATTTCCATTTACACTTTTCCCCATGTTTTTGAGGGGGCGTTTGTCTCAACTACACTATCGAAGGAGCACAAACCTGACAATTCCTCTGATCGTGTTGTCTCCCAATAGACAACCAGTTTGCCATCTTCATCATCTTTGGCCATTGTCTCAGGTCTTCTAATACCTCTCACCCAATGGTAACACCCACTTGTGATCACACTAGGCATCCTAAGGCTTACCTGAACTTTATTACTTAGTAGCCCCTAGCTTGTGGGCTAGTTGCCCATAGCACTTTAGATGATGTCGAACCAACTTGTTTCACTTTGGCCAATAAGCTTCCTAGGTGGAGAGCCGTTATATATAGAAGATGATTGTAATGCATTGATAATGGAACAAGGAAACATTTTCCCTCTCGTTCTCACATGAGTTTAATTGGCTGCGATAAAAAAAGTTGATGGATCGATTGACTGGTACAAGGTTCGCTTGGTAGCCAAAGGTTTTCATCAACAACTGGAGATTGATATTGATTTCCATGAAACCGTCAGCCCTGTGGTAAAACTTGTTACCATGCGACTCATTTTGAGCCTAGATCTCACAATCAGGTGGCCTCTACGTCAATTATGTTGGAAATAGGTGGGCCTCGTAGATGGGATTTCAAAACTTTTGACCCTCTTGACTCAGAGATTAAACACCCATAAGGCCATTAACCATATCCAGGATGCAATCCCTCTGTCTCATCAATCATGTACAATAATAAAACAAGCAATACCATGCAACAAAATAATCTACAACAGATAGAGAAGCAGATTATACCTTTGCAGCCCGGTTGTGCTCTAATAGAGAAGGAAACTAATTTCTTTGTAAGCAACTTTAGATCTCCAAGACCTCTTAGTCTTCCACGCTATGACCCGTACCAGATCTCTTATCTAAAGGAAATGGGTGGGATCTCCTAAGAAAACAACTAGAAGTTCTAAAGGAAACTAGAAGAGAAGTAGAATAGGAAGAGAGGTATGTGCAACTCTTGCACAAAAGGGGCTGGGCATGAATTCCAAGGTTGTGTACGTCCCAGTCCCTTTGCTACTCATTTTATAGCATTAAGCAACCTCCTTCTCTTGTACTAATTTTAATATAAGTCTTACTTCCACACAAAATAGTAACCTTACTATTACCACTAATAGAAGTCTCACTTCAAATAGAAATAGTAACTTCCTAATTCCTTCACCTTAGAGTTCTAGTAGGATTAGTATCTTTCCAATAACTTGGGCTAGCGTGGGGACCACTAGGGATTCCATAAAAAGCTGGCTCCAACTGGGACACCGTGACCCCACATCTCATGTGCAATTCGGGCCCACAGTTAATTGCAAAATAACACCACTATATAAATGCAATTGCACTCCAGTCTTAGGAGTAAATTACAATCAAGACTCTAAACTTCCCGATTACCATAAGTATGCCCCTCTATCAATATCCATGGATTAATTGGACTAAAACTGTCCCACAAATTTAAATCCACATCTTACTATCCTTGAGCCCCAATTAATCACAGTGATCATCAGTACCATCCAATTAACTCTTAATCGAGATAGGTGCGCACTTACTAATGACAAATCCATTAATTGGCACAAGGGGATAATATGGATAGATTCCTTCTTGACCATTAAATGTTCCCACAGTCCTACTACCACGTACCCAAGACACCGAGGTGTTGACCTACAGTTGGCCTCACTCATTGGCGACTCAAAGCAAATGAATAGATAGAAACTTGAGTTCATCAATGTCTCAGGATTGAGAGCCTATTGCTAGGGAATTATGAGAGCAAACCTTAAACTCGAGACAGTATTCCATAAGGTGCTTTTCATGGTCCTTCAATACTACCAATGTACCAGCACCGTGATCCAGAATCTTACATTCTGATGATCGAGACAGATCACACTATCTCATAGTGATCAAAGCGCTACAACCTTATTAGATGAGATGCCCAGTCTCATCACCGGTTGTGAAGATGTTTAAGTATAAGATTTGTGACAAATGTCCCCCGTGTGTGGATCTCATCCATACACATATATCATATCTAATATACTAATGGGACTCAGTTCATCTCATGAACCATTTATGTCATATGTATAGGTCATGTGCATTAAGTAGTAAAACACCATTCATCTCATGAAAGGAAAAAATGATTTTATTGATAAATAAAGAAATTAATTAATTTATTACATCATCTGATGGATTGAGTCCATACAATCTAACAAATTAGAATAGAAAATGCATTTCCATGGGTTTGTACATGAAGTGGTATACATGGTTCGATCACCCAGTTTCATGGACAAACAACTTCTCAATTATATTTGTAAGTTGCGCAAGGCTTTGTATGACCTCAAAAAATCCCCCGAGCTTGGTACCTTTGGCTTAGCTCTTTTCTAATCTCTATTAGTTTTCTCCATTCTCGAGTCGATACATCTCTTTTCTACAAGAGAACGGGAATAACATCGTTCATCCACTATGTCAAAAATCACCAAAAATGACGTTCTTTGACCGTCGTTTTTCATGAAAACCGACGGATTTAGCCGTCGATCCGGCCGTCAAAATTTTCAGAGTCGTTTTTTAAAATCGACGGCTATCGGCCGTTGGGAAATATTAAAAAATGACGGCTTATAACCGTCGGAAATAACCGACTGCACACTTCCGTCGTTTACTGCTTTACTTTTTAGGAAAAAAATATTTTTTTAAAAAAACATGACGGGCTTTGGCCGTCGTTTTCAATTTAAAAAAAAATATTATTCTGATTTTTCTAAAGAGTGACTTTTGGTAGATGAAAGCACTTTTCTTTTTCTTTTTTTACTTTTTTTATAGCTGAAAGAGGGATTAGATTAATTAAGAGACACTGATAAAGTGGATCACCAAGCCAGTGTCCTCAAACAGAGTGTTACCCACTAGGGTTACAGGGTTACATAAGCATATGGCTAAACGAAATGATAGAACATTGAAGAAAAAGAAGAGAGAAGATGCTAGAGTCCCAATGGGATATTCTTTGAAAGAGAGAACATAGCCCACCGTAAGCAACGTTCTTCACCAACTATGAGGGGATCCTTATGAGAAGCAAAAGTGGAGCGGTACATCATGATCTCCATGTTCTGGTTGTAGTTGCGACATCTCCCGCAATGCTGCAGTAGAAAGTTTCAGTGAAGGCTGCAGCTTTACTTTGCTCTTCTTGATACACAACCTACAGAGGAGGTGGAAGAGATGTAGCATGGAGAGAAACAAGATGAAGGCACCGAAATAAGTACAGAGAAAATCATCACCTGAAGTACTAGAAAAAACACAGAGAAAATGATCACTTGAAGTACAAATCATAGAAGGAATTGCAATAAAAGCATACAAAACAATAACTCATAAAAATCCAGAAATACCTTAGGTGGGTCATAAAAGTTGCCCACATTGAGAATCACCATATCTGCCCATCATCGGTCAATTTGCCCCAACAATCCTAGAACTGGAAAAGAAATAGTTTCCATGATACAAGTCATGGAAGCCCTTTGGTAACTCCACTCAACGTTTGATGATATGGTTGGGGCTGATCATAAATTGAGACAAAAAATGCATAATAAACAAATTAAATCAATGACCAATATACAAGTGATGAAAGGTTATTTTTCTCTATAAAAGAATAAATAAATGTACACATTTAGAAACATCAGTGAATAGGAAAGGTTCCTTTCAGCTACTGTGATGACAGTACCATTCACAATGTGGAATTACCTACCAACATCTTCATGATCTACCAATCCTTACAACTTAGATAAATACAAAAACAATAACAGTAGCATTTACAAAGAAAAATTATCAATGGCCAGCATCATGATTTTGTCGAGGAAAACAATAAACATGTCCTCTAAAATAGAAAATGACATCTTACTATTCTTATTGATTACTATCAACATGGTCCATGGATGAATTAAGTTGAGAGATGATTCAAACAACTGCAGCAGTTACTTGGAACTTCCCACATTATTTATACTAAAACGATGTGGAACACCAAAACAGTTCTTCATTTAGTTGAACTGAGCAATTAACATATCATCACTGTATGCCTCTTCAACTAAAAGGGAATCACATCCTTAAGCATATCCAAAAATTAATTCCTGCAGTCCTCCAAACATGAGAATCATATCCTTCACAAACTAAAGGGGAAGCAAACAAATTAAAAGATATAAAGAAAGGCATAGGGACAAAGCTAAAGAAAAACACATAACATTATAATCAAAATGCCTGTGAAGGACATAGCATCAGAATTCAATACTTGCAGTATCCCAAAGGCCTGAGTTGACAATGTTCCCATCCCCAGCAATATTAGCACTGAAGTTGGCAAAAACTATGGGTACATAATCCTATCAATAATACCCAAAAGCATAAGAGAAAGTTAGAAAAAAAAATCCATGACTCCCTGTTCAGACCTAAAAAAAAGGGTTTCTAAAAAACGTTTGAATCTTTAGACAAAAATGGGTTAAAAGCGGTGCCAAACAAGTCCCTAACTATTTAATATACATATGAATGAACCAAATAAGCAGACAATGTCAAGATAAAATACATTTAATTTCCAGAAGATTCAAGTTTTTGAAAATAGAAGCAAAAAGAAAAAAAGTCAAAAGGCAGAGAAAACAAATTCCCCAATAAGAGATTCAAGGATCTAAACCAAGACAAATGATTACCCAAACAGGAAAAAGGAAATATAAAACCAAAAGGACAGATTCTGTGACATGGGTGTTGAAGAAAGTTACAGTAGGAAACTTGTTGCTGGTGTAACAAATGAGCATGCATGTCTTCCCAACTGCTCCATCTCCAACAGTCACACATTTAATGAACTTTGAAGCATTCATCCTCTCTACTCAACAGAAAGCAAGTTTCACCAGCAGTAGCTCTAGAAAAAGCACTAGTAGTAGAAGGAGAATATATGGGACTACAAAAGATAAGAGAATTAAGAGATTGAGGAACTAGAGAGAGAGAGAGAGAGAGAGACTTCTTCTTGTCTTCTGGGTTTTGAAGAAGAGCATAGAACCCATATCTTTCAATTCTCCCTAAAGTACATAATCCATACAACCCATGAACTTAAATGTAATAATCTTAAGACAATTCATGAACTTAAAAAAACAGGATCAAAGTTCGTATACTCATTAACCATTTCCATTTCACAACAGAATTCAAATATATCACAAACACAAACAAACTATAAAAAATGTCTACTCTGTCTTACCACTCTGCAAATGTGAGGTTCCAGAACAGGCACCAACCATATTTTCTTATAATTCAAAGCCAATTCCTTCCATCAGAAGGGGATAAAAGTGAAGGATTCAACATGAAGACTCACTAGGGTAACTAACACAAAGATTCTCCTTTTTGACAGCAAATGAAGACCAGCCATGGTAAATGAAATCCTATAAAAATGATGTTCCCATATACTTCTCCACCATAAACCCTTTTTCACTAATCACATCTTCTAAAACCCCTTAGATTAAAAACCCTTTTACTGTTACTTCCATGAACTCTTTCTGAAGCAAAAACCAGGTTTCCTAGAATTTTTATCTTCTTCTTGTCCCCTTTCTCAATCATTATCAGCAATCAAAAGTCCTAAACACCCCCACCAAAATAATAATTCAAAAACCCTAATGTGATGTTCAATTCTCTGTTTTGTTGAAATTCCAAGAACATCCAAAAGCGCCCAAAAAGAAAAATCATGGAAATAAAACAAACGTAGAAAGAGAGGAGACGTAAGAAGAGGGATTAGGGTTCCATCCCATCAGCGAGTCGACCCTGCCGGCGATAAGCAGAAGTGCGAAGGCGATGACAACGGCAAGGAGGAGCTTAACCTTAGCACCGCCGCGAGAACTCTGGATCCGCCGCAGCAGAGGTAGCTATGGTAAGCGCCTCTGTTGGCGGCCTTCTTATTAGCCGGAGAATAGAGATCGCTACTGCTGGCCTGTGCGAAGACCCCATCTCTGAGTGCTATGATGGATGCCATGCCGAGCCTATTGATTGAGAGAGAGACAGAGGAAGAGACGGTGTCAATCTCCGCTACCCTACCGGTGGATTAGCAGAGAAAGAGGAAGAGAGATGATATCAATCTCCGCTGCCACGCCCATCGATTGGGGGAGAGTGAAGAAGAAGAGACTATAGACGGAGGGGGAGAGAGGGCTAAAAGTTTATTAAGGTTGGAGTGCAGGAATGAAATGCTGGGCGAGTTTTTTGTTTTCTTTTTTTTTTCATTTCACATTTCTGATGGTTTTGGGCCGTCGATAGTCTTATTTATCCGTCGAAAAATGAATGACAATCCACGTCCGTCGATAAACCAAGCCCTTAGGTGTAGGGCTTTGGTGTTTTTGACGTAGTGATCATATATTCTTGTTTCCCAAATCATTAGACGCTAAATTTTCTATTAAGGATTAATTAGCCTCTCTCCACTTCTTTCTTGATACTGAAATCATTACACCGTCGACTAAGCTTCAATTGTCTCAATGCGAGTATATTCATGATTTCCTTTTTTTTTTTTTTTTTTTTTTTTTGAAGTTAGAGTTTTTGAAAGGTAAGGATGATTAGAGATAAGCCTGTAAGGACGCCAGTGGCATCTAGTAGCAAACTCAGCCAATTCTTTTGATCCTCTTTCTCTGATCCGGATTTCTACTTGTCGCGACCCCGGACCGAGGCCGCGGCGGTTAAAGTGCGATTATAAGATTATTTGAAAGATGATTAAACCTCCCACAGGTTCCCGCGGTGAGGGTTCCAAACAAACACACATGGAACAACCAACTCACGTGATTAAGTATGCGGAAGCGCGTGGCAAATCACATCTTAACATGTCATGTCATAATAGGAAACATAATGACATCGAGACATAAATATCAAAATGAAAACATAACGAGGCATTCCCATAATAGTTCAAGTTGTAAAGTTAACAAGGTAAGTTAAGTTATTACACTTCCCAAAATAAGAGGCCAACAAAGGCCAATACAATTCCCAAAAAGTATATCAAAATCCCAAAATGTAATCCATCGAGCTCGAGACCCATCCAAACGTCTACATGACGTCGTCGGGTTGCCACTCACGTACTAGGGCAGGTCCAACAGCCTCCTCCGGGCACTCCTCCTCAAAGGGAGGGTCTCCTGCACCTGGTCACCAAAATACAAGCATCAAACACGACGGTTTGGCAAGAAATCATTTAAGTGAAAGCATGTAAAACAAGATTAAATCGAGGATATACTGAAATACTATATTGAAGGTAAAACAATACTTACGAACACTTTTCTAAATCGAAGACAAACTAACATGAATGCATAACATATATATCATGAATAGTAAATCCACATAGAGCCCATCCTTTCTCTACCATTTATAATGGAAAGAGTAAGCACGCACGACAAGCACGAATATACATAATATAGCACGACACGATTCCCACAAATACGGGATTTGTGTGTTTTTTTTTTGTGTGTTTTTTTTTCCTTTCTGTGTTCTTCTTTCTGCTTCTTCTAGCTGCAGCTGGTCTCTCCATCTCTTCTGGATTTGCTGTAGTCTTTTGTGCACACTTTTGGGAAAGTATAATTTGTGAATCTTTTAGTCTCATTGTCTGCACACCAAGTGTTTGACAAAATTGCCTAAACCAAATTTTCAAATCTTTTAAAGCATTTGTCTTGGCTGTCTAGCTTGTGTGAGCTTCTTCTCTTCTAGAATCTTCTTGAACATCCATGGCTCGCACGAAACAGACGTTTAGGAGGCCTAGCAAAAAGTCCAAGACTGGACAAGCTTCCTCCTCTCATCGATCTCCCTCGTCATCTCCCGAGGCTCCTGCTCCTCCTGCGGTAATTCGATTCAATCCTATTCATGCTCCATCGTCAGTTATCAAATCCTTTAGGAGCAAGGGAATCATTGTTGAGAAATTTTGTGTCATTGAAGATCTAGTGGACTATCAAGTCCCTGCTCTCCTTGAAGCCATTGGCTGGGGGTCTGTCTTGACCTGGAGTGGCAACACATTTGCCTCCTCCGTCCATGGCCTCTATGAATCTATATGTGCCACTTCTGCAAACTCCTTCACCATTAGATTCATGCATGGTGAAGAAGTAGTCACCATTGACACCATCTCTTCCATCTTGGGTATTCCCAGGTCTACCGGACCCAAGTTCATTTCAGATGTATTACCCCTTGATGAGAGAGACACTGTCACCTCTGCTCTCTGTGGTCACCCTGAGGACTGGTCAGCCAAAAACTTTCTCCAGGCCTCATCCATGATTCCCCCTCTTCGGATTATTTATAGCATTTTCACCCACTCCATTTACCCGAGGAAAGGGAACAGGACTGAGGTTACGTCATATATGGCAAACCTTCTCTACAATGTTATCTCAGGTGTCCGTATGTGTCTCCCTTCGATTATCATGCACCATATTATTAGAGTGATCACAGGCTCTCAGCCCTGTGCAGCTCCTTTTGGGTTCCTGATGACCCAACTCGCCAGTTCTTATGGAGTGATTCATCCAGCTTCTGAGAGACCAGAGACCACAACAGTCTTTAACAAGACTAATATTCTCTTGATGAGGCTGCCTCCTCTACAGCGAGTGAACCCCGTAGCAGAAGGAGATGCGGAGGTAGAGGCTGCAGATATAGCAGTTGCAGATCCTGGAGATGATCAGCCACCTCCAGAGCCTGTTCAGCCTCCTCCAGAGCCGTTTCAGCCCCCATTTACTTACTCTTCTTGTTATGATGATGGCTATGATGTTTTGTGTTTATTATCTTAGTTTAATTCAATCACAGCATCATCAACCCATATACATGATAGTCTGTTCTGCATTTTATTTTCTAAATTCTATTGATAACAGGTGCTACTGAAAGGTATTTCTTTTCTCATGTATACAGGTTCCTTTGCAATTCAATGGCAAAGGGGGAGAGAATATCAGACATAGGGGGAGAGAAGATCAAACAAAGGGGGAGTGAAGATCCTATCTTGGTATCAATCAAAGGGAGAAATTAAAGAAGATCGGATCTATCTAAGGGGGAGATCTGTCCAAGGATCTTAAAAGAGTTCAGAGTGCTTAACAAAAGCTTAGAGCATGGAGAAAACTCTAATGAAGTGGGAGAAACCAAGGTTAAGCTGCTCTCCAGAGACTTCAAGACTTGAAGCCCTAGAAGTGTTGTGATCAACTGAATTGCCATCAAATTGCAAAGGGGGAGATTGTTAGGATTTTTGTATTGCTAATTTGATGGAAAGCTCGATCTCTTTCAGTCATTTGATCACACACACGTTCAGCTTAGTCTGGACCTTGAAACCCGGATCTCAGACTTGAAAAAGCTATTGTTTTTCAAAAACTACATCCTGCATGTTTTTAGAACTCAAATTGTATTTTCGAAAACCTAAGTTCTTCGTGCATGATTTTGAAAAATCAAGTTTGGAATCGAGGTTCTTGTTTTGCATACAAACTCCTTTTTTAGAATCCTTTTTGTATGCATAAAACATGTTGGCTAAGAGTTCACTTTTCAACAAATCATTTTCTCAAAATTTCATCTGAACTCAGCCTTGGCCTGTGTAGCCGGTCGACCGCCCCTCCCACCCGGTCGACCGCGCACACTGAAAACAGGGTCTTAAAAATCTGTCCATTTTCTGTCAGATCCTGTGTGGCCGGTCGACCGCGCAGTTGGGCCGGTCGACCGGGCTTATAGCCGTTGGGCCATATGACCGTTGGACCCGGTCGACCGCGTGGGCTTGAGGTCGACCGGGCCAACTAGCCGTTGGGCTGTTTTTTGTATAAAACTCCTTTCTTTTCCCTTCTTTCAAATGGCTGTTGGAATGCAATTTTTGAACCATTTGGAAGCCTAAAGAAGAGGAACAAGCTAGGATAGCTAGAGGCTTTTTGGAAATCAAATGTTTGAGATTTAAAGAGGTATAACTTTTAAGTTAACTTTGATTTTCATTCCATTTAAAGTCATGCATGTTCAAATCTTTGTAATTTCATATTTGCATGGTTTCTAGCCTTAGTTGAGATGTTTTGCAACCACAATATAACCTTGGAATTTTAGTTTGGTTTGCAAACATCCTCATCCAAATTACATGTGTTTTTAAACCTTAAAACTTCATACAACTTGTGTAACATATCTTTCCAAGTTGTTTGAATTCTACATGTGATTGGTTTATAACTTCAATCATCATTTTCAGTGCTTAGATTTTCAAATGCATCAAGCATTCATTTGTGAGCTTCTTTTAGAAAATGATTGAAGTAAACATTCATACACTTTGAACACACACCTTTGCTATTAGTTTGTGTATGTTTTGTTCTTGATTTAATCTTCAGTTTCTTTTTTACTTCTCTTCTTGTTATGATGGATGGCTATGATGTTTTGTGTTTATTATCTTAGTTTAATTCAATCACAGCATCATCAACCCATATACATGATAGTCTGTTCTGCATTTTATTTTCTAAATTCTATTGATAACAGGTGCTACTGAAAGGTATTTCTTTTCTCATGTATACAGGTTCCTTTGCAATTCAATGGCAAAGGGGGAGAGAATATCAGACATAGGGGGAGAGAAGATCAAACAAAGGGGGAGTGAAGATCCTATCTTGGTATCAATCAAAGGGAGAAATTAAAGAAGATCAGATCTATCTAAGGGGGAGATCTGTCCAAGGATCTTAAAAGAGTTCAGAGTGCTTAACAAAAGCTTAGAGCATGGAGAAAACTCTAATGAAGTGGGAGAAACCAAGGTTAAGCTGCTCTCCAGAGACTTCAAGACTTGAAGCCCTAGAAGTGTTGTGATCGACTGAATTGCCATCAAATTGCAAAGGGGGAGATTGTTAGGATTTTTGTATTGCTAATTTGATGGAAAGCTCGATCTCTTTCAGTCATTTGATCACACACACGTTCAGCTTAGTCTGGACCTTGAAACCCGGATCTCAGACTTGAAAAAGCTATTGTTTTTCAAAAACTACATCCTGCGTGTTTTAGAACTCAAATTGTATTTTCGAAACCTAAGTTCTTCGTGCATGATTTTGAAAAATCAAGTTTGGAATCGAGGTTCTTGTTTTGCATACAAACTCCTTTTTTAGAATCCTTTTTGTATGCATAAAACATGTTGGCTAAGAGTTCACTTTTCAACAAATCATTTTCTCAAAATTTCATCTGAACTCAGCCTTGGCCTGTGTAGCCGGTCGACCGCCCCTCCCACCCGGTCGACCGCGCACACTGAAAACAGGGTCTTAAAAATCTGTCCATTTTCTGTCAGATCCTGTGTGGCCGGTCGACCGCGCAGTTGGGCCGGTCGACCGGGCTTATAGCCGTTGGGCCATATGACCGTTGGACCCGGTCGACCGCGTGGGCTTGAGGTCGACCGGGCCAACTAGCCGTTGGGCTGTTTTTTGTATAAAACTCCTTTCTTTTCCCTTCTTTCAAATGGCTGTTGGAATGCAATTTTTGAACCATTTGGAAGCCTAAAGAAGAGGAACAAGCTAGGATAGCTAGAGGCTTTTTGGAAATCAAATGTTTGAGATTTAAAGAGGTATAACTTTTAAGTTAACTTTGATTTTCATTCCATTTAAAGTCATGCATGTTCAAATCTTTGTAATTTCATATTTGCATGGTTTCTAGCCTTAGTTGAGATGTTTTGCAACCACAATATAACCTTGGAATTTTAGTTTGGTTTGCAAACATCCTCATCCCAATTACATGTGTTTTTAAACCTTAAAACTTCATACAACTTGTGTAACATATCTTTCCAAGTTGTTTGAATTCTACATGTGATTGGTTTATAACTTCAATCATCATTTTCAGTGCTTAGATTTTCAAATGCATCAAGCATTCATTTGTGAGCTTCTTTTAGAAAATGATTGAAGTAAACATTCATACACTTTGAACACACACCTTTGCTATTAGTTTGTGTATGTTTTGTTCTTGATTTAATCTTCAGTTTCTTTTTTACTTCTCTTCTTGTTATGATGGATGGCTATGATGTTTGTGTGTTTATTATCTTAGTTTAATTCAATCACAGCATCATCAACCCATATACATGATAGTCTGTTCTGCATTTTATTTTCTAAATTCTATTGATAACAGGTGCTACTGAAAGGTATTTCTTTTCTCATGTATACAGGTTCCTTTGCAATTCAATGGCAAAGGGGGAGAGAATATCAGACATAGGGGGAGAGAAGATCAAACAAAGGGGGAGTGAAGATCCTATCTTGGTATCAATCAAAGGGAGAAATTAAAGAAGATCAGATCTATCTAAGGGGGAGATCTGTCCAAGGATCTTAAAAGAGTTCAGAGTGCTTAACAAAAGCTTAGAGCATGGAGAAAACTCTAATGAAGTGGGAGAAACCAAGGTTAAGCTGCTCTCCAGAGACTTCAAGACTTGAAGCCCTAGAAGTGTTGTGATCGACTGAATTGCCATCAAATTGCAAAGGGGGAGATTGTTAGGATTTTTGTATTGCTAATTTGATGGAAAGCTCGATCTCTTTCAGTCATTTGATCACACACACGTTCAGCTTAGTCTGGACCTTGAAACCCGGATCTCAGACTTGAAAAAGCTATTGTTTTTCAAAAACTACATCCTGCGTGTTTTAGAACTCAAATTGTATTTTCGAAAACCTAAGTTCTTCGTGCATGATTTTGAAAAATCAAGTTTGGAATCGAGGTTCTTGTTTTGCATACAAACTCCTTTTTTAGAATCCTTTTTGTATGCATAAAACATGTTGGCTAAGAGTTCACTTTTCAACAAATCATTTTCTCAAAATTTCATCTGAACTCAGCCTTGGCCTGTGTAGCCGGTCGACCGCCCCTCCCACCCGGTCGACCGCGCACACTGAAAACAGGGTCTTAAAAATCTGTCCATTTTCTGTCAGATCCTGTGTGGCCGGTCGACCGCGCAGTTGGGCCGGTCGACCGGGCTTATAGCCGTTGGGCCATATGACCGTTGGACCCGGTCGACCGCGTGGGCTTGAGGTCGACCGGGGGCCAACTAGCCGTTGGGCTGTTTTTTTTGTATAAAACTCCTTTCTTTTCCCTTCTTTCAAATGGCTGTTGGAATGCAATTTTTGAACCATTTGGAAGCCTAAAGAAGAGGAACAAGCTAGGATAGCTAGAGGCTTTTTGGAAATCAAATGTTTGAGATTTAAAGAGGTATAACTTTTAAGTTAACTTTGATTTTCATTCCATTTAAAGTCATGCATGTTCAAATCTTTGTAATTTCATATTTGCATGGTTTCTAGCCTTAGTTGAGATGTTTTGCAACCACAATATAACCTTGGAATTTTAGTTTGGTTTGCAAACATCCTCATCCAAATTACATGTGTTTTTAAACCTTAAAACTTCATACAACTTGTGTAACATATCTTTCCAAGTTGTTTGAATTCTACATGTGATTGGTTTATAACTTCAATCATCATTTTCAGTGCTTAGATTTTCAAATGCATCAAGCATTCATTTGTGAGCTTCTTTTAGAAAATGATTGAAGTAAACACATTCATACACTTTGAACACACACCTTTGCTATTAGTTTGTGTATGTTTTGTTCTTGATTTAATCTTCAGTTTCTTTTTTACTTCTCTTCTTGTTATGATGGATGGCTATGATGTTTTGTGTTTATTATCTTAGTTTAATTCAATCAC
The DNA here is from genome assembly GCA_003546025.1 of Camphora micrantha. Classification (NCBI taxonomy): domain Eukaryota; kingdom Viridiplantae; phylum Streptophyta; class Magnoliopsida; order Laurales; family Lauraceae; genus Camphora; species Camphora micrantha. Next base: position 19,929,134 of record QPKB01000009.1, read on the forward strand.
AGCATCATCAACCCATATACATGATAGTCTGTTCTGCATTTTATTTTCTAAATTCTATTGATAACAGGTGCTACTGAAAGGTATTTCTTTTCTCATGTATACAGGTTCCTTTGCAATTCAATGGCAAAGGGGGAGAGAATATCAGACATAGGGGGAGAGAAGATCAAACAAAGGGGGAGTGAAGATCCTATCTTGGTATCAATCAAAGGGAGAAATTAAAGAAGATCAGATCTATCTAAGGGGGAGATCTGTCCAAGGATCTTAAAAGAGTTCAGAGTGCTTAACAAAAGCTTAGAGCATGGAGAAAACTCTAATGAAGTGGGAGAAACCAAGGTTAAGCTGCTCTCCAGAGACTTCAAGACTTGAAGCCCTAGAAGTGTTGTGATCGACTGAATTGCCATCAAATTGCAAAGGGGGAGATTGTTAGGATTTTTGTATTGCTAATTTGATGGAAAGCTCGATCTCTTTCAGTCATTTGATCACACACACGTTCAGCTTAGTCTGGACCTTGAAACCCGGATCTCAGACTTGAAAAAGCTATTGTTTTTCAAAAACTACATCCTGCGTGTTTTAGAACTCAAATTGTATTTTCGAAAACCTAAGTTCTTCGTGCATGATTTTGAAAAATCAAGTTTGGAATCGAGGTTCTTGTTTTGCATACAAACTCCTTTTTTAGAATCCTTTTTGTATGCATAAAACATGTTGGCTAAGAGTTCACTTTTCAACAAATCATTTTCTCAAAATTTCATCTGAACTCAGCCTTGGCCTGTGTAGCCGGTCGACCGCCCCTCCCACCCGGTCGACCGCGCACACTGAAAACAGGGTCTTAAAAATCTGTCCATTTTCTGTCAGATCCTGTGTGGCCGGTCGACCGCGCAGTTGGGCCGGTCGACCGGGCTTATAGCCGTTGGGCCATATGACCGTTGGACCCGGTCGACCGCGTGGGCTTGAGGTCGACCGGGCCAACTAGCCGTTGGGCTGTTTTTTTGTATAAAACTCCTTTCTTTTCCCTTCTTTCAAATGGCTGTTGGAATGCAATTTTTGAACCATTTGGAAGCCTAAAGAAGAGGAACAAGCTAGGATAGCTAGAGGCTTTTTGGAAATCAAATGTTTGAGATTTAAAGAGGTATAACTTTTAAGTTAACTTTGATTTTCATTCCATTTAAAGTCATGCATGTTCAAATCTTTGTAATTTCATATTTGCATGATTTCTAGCCTTAGTTGAGATGTTTTGCAACCACAATATAACCTTGGAATTTTAGTTTGGTTTGCAAACATCCTCATCCAAATTACATGTGTTTTTAAACCTTAAAACTTCATACAACTTGTGTAACATATCTTTCCAAGTTGTTTGAATTCTACATGTGATTGGTTTATAACTTCAATCATCATTTTCAGTGCTTAGATTTTCAAATGCATCAAGCATTCATTTGTGAGCTTCTTTTAGAAAATGATTGAAGTAAACATTCATACACTTTGAACACACACCTTTGCTATTAGTTTGTGTATGTTTTGTTCTTGATTTAATCTTCAGTTTCTTTTTTACTTCTCTTCTTGTTATGATGGATGGCTATGATGTTTTGTGTTTATTATCTTAGTTTAATTCAATCACAGCATCATCAACCCATATACATGATAGTCTGTTCTGCATTTTATTTTCTAAATTCTATTGATAACAGGTGCTACTGAAAGGTATTTCTTTTCTCATGTATACAGGTTCCTTTGCAATTCAATGGCAAAGGGGGAGAGAATATCAGACATAGGGGGAGAGAAGATCAAACAAAGGGGGAGTGAAGATCCTATCTTGGTATCAATCAAAGGGAGAAATTAAAGAAGATCAGATCTATCTAAGGGGGAGATCTGTCCAAGGATCTTAAAAGAGTTCAGAGTGCTTAACAAAAGCTTAGAGCATGGAGAAAACTCTAATGAAGTGGGAGAAACCAAGGTTAAGCTGCTCTCCAGAGACTTCAAGACTTGAAGCCCTAGAAGTGTTGTGATCGACTGAATTGCCATCAAATTGCAAAGGGGGAGATTGTTAGGATTTTTGTATTGCTAATTTGATGGAAAGCTCGATCTCTTTCAGTCATTTGATCACACACACGTTCAGCTTAGTCTGGACCTTGAAACCCGGATCTCAGACTTGAAAAAGCTATTGTTTTTCAAAAACTACATCCTGCATGTTTTTAGAACTCAAATTGTATTTTCGAAAACCTAAGTTCTTCGTGCATGATTTTGAAAAATCAAGTTTGGAATCGAGGTTCTTGTTTTGCATACAAACTCCTTTTTTAGAATCCTTTTTGTATGCATAAAACATGTTGGCTAAGAGTTCACTTTTCAACAAATCATTTTCTCAAAATTTCATCTGAACTCAGCCTTGGCCTGTGTAGCCGGTCGACCGCCCCTCCCACCCGGTCGACCGCGCACACTGAAAACAGGGTCTTAAAAATCTGTCCATTTTCTGTCAGATCCTGTGTGGCCGGTCGACCGCGCAGTTGGGCCGGTCGACCGGGCTTATAGCCGTTGGGCCATATGACCGTTGGACCCGGTCGACCGCGTGGGCTTGAGGTCGACCGGGCCCAACTAGCCGTTGGGCTGTTTTTTGTTGACACCAAAAAATGTCACTATGTTCCCTTCAACACCAAAAAGCTACATGGAGCCACATCCTGCCATAAATAGGAAGGCGCCACTTCAAGCACCAGATCTTGTCAGAATCAAACAAAAACTGCAAGATCCTTCAAAGCAGCCAAAAGAGGGGTACACATGAAGTTTTCGGGCCATTTCGACATCATTTGGCCTAACTTCACTCCTCCGACAGCCAGACAGGAGCTCCCGGCAGCGGACAGTGTCGAAAGACTTCAAAACTTCGATCAGAGCCTACGGATGGTCTCAAAATACCTCCAAAAGGCCCCCTGCCAATTTTCAAGTCAAACGGACGACGTTTGACCCTTCATCAACTCTCAGGAAGCAAAAACAGGCCATACTCGGCAGCGGAGCACCCCGGAATCATGGCATTCAAATTGGAGCTAATGGATCATCTCAAAATGACTCCAATAGGTCCCCTGTCAAATTTTAGGTCAAACGGACATCGTTTGGCCCTAGTTTCAAAGCTCGGCATTTCCTCGAGGTGAAATCAAGGCGAGCGTTTGCGGGACCCCCAAAGGCTTCAAAAACTCAAACTAAAGCCATGGTTGGTCTTACTTACTACTCAGGAGGCTCCCTGTCAATTTCAGGTCAATCGGACATCGGTTGACCACAAGTCAAAAGCTCGCATTTCTCTCATGGCGAAATTAAGGCAAGCGTTTGCGGGACCCAAAAGGCTTTCAAAACTCCAACCAAAGCCTAATGGTTGGTCTTTATCTAATCTCAAGAAGCTCCACGTCGAATTTCAGGTCATTCCGAATCGTTTGGCCTAGTTTCAACGCTTGACAAAAAATCGGCAAACCGCACAACAAAGTCTTCGGCTTTCCAGAAAAAATGGAAACTTTGTGCTCCGATTTCCCATGGCTTCTCGACGGGATTTCTCCAAGGAAAACAGGCCAATAAATGAGGGGAAATGTCAAGAAAAAT
>QPKB01000009.1:19932800-20219604 GCA_003546025.1 Camphora micrantha
AACATCCAACCCCATGCACCAAATCAAGCCACAATTCTTGAAATTGACATTTCCACAAAAAAACCAAACCACTCCCATGGATCCAAAATTGTCCAGAGAGTGACCAAAAACCAAACCATGGTCCCCTAACTTGCCACATACAACTTGTTAGGTCACAAGGCCGAAACCAAAAACCAAAATCCCGACCCCCTAACTCGCCACATACAGCCTGTTAGGTCACAAGGTCAAAAACCAAAAAACCTTCTTAACCGCCTAATGTGCCACATAAAGCCTTTAGGTTCACAAGGTTAAAAGGGAAAACCCAAAACCCAAAACCCACACCCAAATGTCATTTCAAAATCCATGCCTTGAGACGGTACATGACCCCTCTCATTACCACGAAATCCCTTGGAAGCTCGAAAAAGCAACTCCATCAAAAGAAAAATGCTCAAGACTCTTGGTCAAGCAAGAAGATCTCCTTCAAATTCTCTTCGAGGCACACCGACTGCTACAGCTGCGCAAGAGCATTTGAAGAAAAGAAACTCCAGAGAAATCAGAAGAACCTCTGCCAATTTGAAGAAAAGAAACTCTGCTGCAAGAGCAACTACAAGGTGATTGAAGCACCCTTGGGGGGCCACCCCCCCAAGGACCTCCCTTCTTCTACCAACATGGCTAAAACGTGGCTTTTCAGCCCGTTTACTTAGCTTTTTATCGGATATAAGACCTTCTCTTGGTCTTTGTCCTTTAAAAATCTGAGGTTAGAAAGCCGAGCCAAGAATCCAAGCATCGTGTTCTCATCTGCATGGACGATGGAGGAGCCCATACATGACTCGCGACCGTCGATCTGAACGTGTCCCCACAATCGAATGAGAAGTCAGATTCCTTTTCTTGATTTCTATTGTACTTTATTTTTCTTTTAGAGACAAAAATCACAATTCTTGTCTTTCATAATGGATGAGACTTGTAAATCGCCTTTTACGGTAAAATTGCCTTTCACGGCAACAAATGAAATCGCCTTTCACGGCATTAAAAAAAAACCCAGTCTCTTTTCTTAAAATATGTGTGCAATGGAAAACTAGAAAAAGTTTCATTTCCCCTTTCTACTTGTGAAGGTGGATCTTCTGATCACCGTTTCTAAATTCCAAGTAGAAAAGTGAAATTGGCATACCCGTACAAAAAAAAAAAAGATGTTGAAACCCTTTACCTTTTTCTTCTCCTCCCCTCCGCCGCACCCCGAAAGAACCGGCAGCGGAGGCAGCGGGAGAGAGGGAAGGAATCGGGTCCATCAGTTTTTTGTATAAAACTCCTTTCTTTTCCCTTCTTTCAAATGGCTGTTGGAATGCAATTTTTGAACCATTTGGAAGCCTAAAGAAGAGGAACAAGCTAGGATAGCTAGAGGCTTTTTGGAAATCAAATGTTTGAGATTTAAAGAGGTATAACTTTTAAGTTAACTTTGATTTTCATTCCATTTAAAGTCATGCATGTTCAAATCTTTGTAATTTCATATTTGCATGATTTCTAGCCTTAGTTGAGATGTTTTGCAACCACAATATAACCTTGGAATTTTAGTTTGGTTTGCAAACATCCTCATCCAAATTACATGTGTTTTTAAACCTTAAAACTTCATACAACTTGTGTAACATATCTTTCCAAGTTGTTTGAATTCTACATGTGATTGGTTTATAACTTCAATCATCATTTTCAGTGCTTAGATTTTCAAATGCATCAAGCATTCATTTGTGAGCTTCTTTTAGAAAATGATTGAAGTAAACATTCATACACTTAGAACACACACCTTTGCTATTAGTTTGTGTATGTTTTGTTCTTGATTTAATCTTTCATTTCAGCCTAGTTAAGAGGCAAATGTATTGAGCTTAAATTGTATCTCTTTGAGTGTTTGTATAGACACTTCTTTGAGAAGAAATCATTTATTGTAAAGGTTATTGCTTAGCCTAAGAAAAGCACATTGTAGAGGTTATTGCTTAGCCTTTGAAAAGCATCTTGTAAAGGTTATTGCTTAGCCTAGAAAAGCACATTGATAGGTTGTTGTTTAGCCTAGAAAAACATCATTGTAAAGGTTATTGCTTAGCCTTTTGGAAAAGCATAAATAGTGGAAATCCGGTGGGGTGTTGGAACACAAACCGGTAGTGGATGTAGGCATTGAGGCCGAACCACTATAAATCATTGTGTTATGGTTGCATGCTTGTGGTGATCTCTCTTGTTAGCTTCTGCATCTTGTTTGGTAAATCATCATTTGTGACTAGTTGTTTTCATTAAAGTTAAAATTGGTCATAATTAGTCATAAAGTGTAGATCACCCTATTCACCCCCCCCCCCTCTAGGGTTAGGATCCCGGACTTTCAACTTCTTCCCAACAAACCGGAGTTCTGCATCTTCTACCATAGAGAGCCTCAAAAGGTGCCATACCAATACTAGAATGGTAGCTATTGTTGTAAGCGAACTCACAAAGTGATAAGCACTCATCCCATTGAACTTTGAAATCCAGCACACATGCACGCAATATGTCTTCAAGAGTCTGTATCGTCCGCTCTGACTGACCATCTGTCTGAGGATGATACGCTGTACTGAACTGAAGTTTGGTACCCATGGACTCAAGAAGAGTTTTCCAAAACCTTGAAACAAATCTGCTGTCTCTATCTGAGGTGATGGAAACGGGTTGACCATGCTTACTCACAATCTCATCAACAAAAAGTTTGGCAAGAGGTGCCATATGCATCATGTTACCAGTCTTCATCGGAATGAAGTGAGCAGACTTGGTAAGACGGTCTACAATGATCCATATTGCATTATTCCTCTTCTTAGAGATAGGCAATCCGGAGACGAAATCCATGGTGATGTGCTCCCATTTCCACTCCGGAATCTCTAATGGCTGTAGCAAACCTGGAGGTTTCTGATGCTCTGCTTTGATCAACTGGCAAGTCAAGCAACGAGATACAAATGCTGCTACTTCCCTCTTCATGTTGTTCCACCAAAATCTATTCTTCAAGTTCTGATACATCTTCGTGCTACCCGGATGCATGGAGTATCTTGTGTTGTGGGCTTCAGTCATAATCTCTTCCTTCAGATCATCCACATTCGGTACACACAACCGATCACGAAAATACAATACTCCATTCACCAACTTGAAGTCTGGACGCTCTGCAATATGATCCACAATCCTAGCCAAATCTGAATCTTGCAACTGTCTGTCCTTGATCTTCTGGATGAAAGTAGGCTCAGACACTGTCATATTGGCTAACATCACACCCAACTCTAGGGTCTGCACTTCAACACCTAGCTCTTCAAACTGCTGAAGAACACCGGCCCCTCTCAAACTGGCCATGATCCCTGACTTCCTGCTCAACGCATCAGCTACAACATTCACTTTGCCTGGATGGTACTTGATTGGGAAATCATAGTCTTTGATGTATTCCATCCATCTCCTCTGCCTCATATTCAGATCCTTCTGAGAAAACAAATATTGCAAACTCCTATGATCTGAATGGACCTCAAATCTCTCTCCATAGAGATAGTGCCTCCACATCTTCAAAGCAAAGACTACCGCTGCCAATTCCAGATCATGTGTTGCATAATTCTTCTCGTGATCCTTCAACTGCCTTGAGCCATAGGCAATCACCTTGCCATCTTGCATCAACACACAACCTAATCCCACATTGGAAGCATCTGTAAAAACAATGAATCCACCGCTGCCCGATGGTAATGTGAGGATTGGAGCTGTGGTTAACCTTCTCTTCAACTCTTGGAAACTTGCTTCACATTGTTCCGTCCACACAAATGGAACATTCTTCCGGGTCAAAGTAGTCAAAGGTGCTGCAATAGTGAGAAGCCTTGAACAAATCTTCTGTAGTAGCCTGCTAATCCCAAGAAACTCCTGATTTCTGTCACACTGCTCGGTCTCTTCCAATCAACTACTGCCTCTATCTTGGCTGGATCCACTGCTAAACCTTCTTTTGAGATGATGTGGCCTAGAAAAGCAACTTGCTCTAACCAGAATTCACATTTACTGAGTTTTGCAAACAACTGATTATCTCTCAAAAGTTGCAATGATGACCTCAAGTGTTCTTCATGATCCTCTCTACTCTTGGAATACACAAGAACATCATCAATAAACACTACTGCAGAGTGATCCAAGTATTGAGCAAACACTTTGTTCATGAGAGCCATGAAGACAGCCGGTGCATTGGTCAAACCAAAAGGCATTACTAGGAACTCATAATGCCCATACCTCGTTCGAAAAGCCGTTTTCTGCACATCTGAATCTCTGACTCTCAACTGATGATACCCAGATCTCAAATCTATCTTGGAAAAGTATGCTGCTCCTTGCAATTGGTCAAACAATTCATCAATCCTAGGCAAAGGGTACTTGTTCTTGACCGTTACTTGATTCAATTTCCTGTAATCAATACACATCCTCAAGCTTCCATCCTTCTTCTTCACAAATAGAACTGGTGCTCCCCAAGGTGAAACACTTGGCCTAACAAAACCCTTGCCCAACAACTCTTGCAACTGAAGTTTCAACTCACCCAATTCTGCTGGAGCCATCCTGTAAGGTGCAATCGAGATCGGAGCTGTCCCTGGAAGAAGCTCTATAGTGAACTCAACTTCCCTAATTGGTGGTAATCCCGGGATTTCTTCTGGAAAAACATCCGGAAATTCACACACAACGGGGATTCCCTCCACCCCTTGGGACTGTTTATCCTCCGTGATAAACGCTACAAAAGCCTCACATCCACTACGAATCAACCTGCTTGCCTTAAGCACAGAAATGAATCCTGCTCTAGACGGTTTCCTGATCCCCTGAAATATCAACTCTGCTTGCTCTCCTTGCAATCTGAATGTTATGATTTTGCTAAAACAATCCATGGTGGCATGATATGCTTCTAACCAATCCATGCCTAAAATGATGTGAAAATCATGCATGTCTAGAACAATAAGATTGGCTGGTAGATTTACATCTCCTAACAAAACTGGACAGTTAGGGTAATAGGTCCTACACTCAACCTGCCTACCCACTGGTGTTGTAACAAGCAAGATAAAATCCAGTTGACTATGTGGTGCATCAATCATCTTGACAAACATAGGAGATATAAATGAATGTGTGGATCCAGGATCAAATAAAATCTGTGCTTCTACTCCACAAACAAGAAGTTTACCTTCTACGACATCTCCTGCAGCTTCAGCATCTGCACGGTTGAGGTTGAATAGACGTCCTTGTTGCTGTGGCCTGTTCGGAGCCTGATTCTGCCTGCCCTGGACATTTCTATTCTGCTGAGGTGGACGCACATTCTGATTCTGCCTTGCTTGCTGCTGTTGCTGAGGTGGCCTGATCTGATTCTGATGTGGTGCCTGATTCTGAGGAGGTGCTTGCCTCTGTTGCTGGCTTCTGTACTGCTGATTTTGAAGCTGTGGGCAATCTTTAATGGCATGGTTCATTGCCCCACACTTAAAGCAAGCTCCCGTGGCCTTACGACATTCATGGGTCTGGTGGTTCTTGCCACAATGAGCACAACCTTGGGCCACTATATTCTGCTCTTGCTTTGCCTTCTTGTTATGGTGCTGAGATCTCTGATTTTGCTGCTGGTAGTGCTGCTTCCTGTCTTGAATGATCATGTTATTGATATCTTCAAACTGGTATGCCCTCTTTACAGCCTCATCAAAAGTAACTGGTGGAACTACCCCAATTGTATCTCTCATGATAATGGGATTTAGTCCCTCCAAGAACTTATTGATCTTTTTCTGCTCCGTATCAATAAGCTCTGTAGCATACCTAGCAAGCCTCTCAAACTTAGTGACATACTCCAACACTGTCATACTGCCCTGTTTGAGCTGCTGGAACTCAATGGCTTTCTGTCTCTTGATGTGTGATGGAATATACTTGTCTTGAAATTGGGTTTTGAAGGCTGCCCATGCTTCCTCATTTGCCATGGCCATGTAGGGTTCTTTCACTGTTTGCCACCACTGGTCTGCCAACCCATAGAACAGAGAAGCTGTAAGGTTCACTTTCTGCCTGCCTGTGCAAGTGAAGACATCGAAGATCTTCTCAGTATTAGCTAACCAGTCATCTGCCACTAGAGGATTTTCATTGCCTGAGAACTCCTTGGGTGCTCTTTTCCTAAACCTCTCAAACAATAGGTTGGGATCATGCTCCCTATTGTTTATGACGATATTCGGAGCCACAGGTGGAGCCTCATTCCTGTTCTGAAGAACCTCTAACAGTTGCCTCTGTACTTGTGCCATCTCTGCATCTTTCTTAGCCATTTGTTCTTGAAATCTGTTTTGGGCTTCATTTGCTTGTCTCTGTTGTGCCAACATAGCTTGCATGAGCTCTTGAAACTGATTTGCTGTAGGTATTGGATTCTGATCATTCTCATTTTGGTTACTAGCAGAAGCATTGTTCGGTAGAACTCTTCTAGGAGGCATTGCTGTAAAACAAAATGTTAGTACACAATAAATATAGTCAAATGGTTTCCTAGACGTCACACTAAGCAATTCTAACGAATTCACGAACTCTCACCACGATCCTAAGATCTTTCTAGTTTCTTTTAAGTGCCTGAAACAAGTCCCGCTCTGATAACAGTCCTGTAGCGACCCCGGACCGAGGCCGCGGCGGTTAAAGTGCGATTATAGGATTATTTGAAAGATGATTAAACCTCCCACAGGTTCCCGCGGTGAGGGTTCCAAACAAACACACATGGAACAACCAACTCACGTGATTAAGTATGCGGAAGCGCGTGGCAAATCACATCTTAACATGTCATGTCATAATAGGAAACATAATGACATCGAGACATAAATATCAGAATGAAAACATAACGAGGCATTCCCATAATAGTTCAAGTTGTAAAGTTAACAAAGTAAGTTAAGTTATTACACTTCCCAAAATAAGAGGCCAACAAAGGCCAATACAATTCCCAAAAAGTATATCAAAATCCCAAAATGTAATCCATCGAACTCGTGACCCATCCAAACGTCTACATGACGTCGTCGGGTTGCCACTCACGTACTAGGGTAGGTCCAACAGCCTCCTCCGGGCACTCCTCCTCAAAGGGAGGGTCTCCTGCACCTGGTCACCAAAATACAAGCATCAAACACGACGGTTTGGCAAGAAATCATTTAAGTGAAAGCATGTAAAACAAGATTAAATCGAGGATATACTGAAATACTATATTGAAGGTAAAACAATACTTACGAACACTTTTCTAAATCGAAGACAAACTAACATGAATGCATAACATATATATCATGAATAGTAAATCCACATAGAGCCCATCCTTTCTCTACCATTTATAATGGAAAGAGTAAGCACGCACGACAAGCACGAATATACATAATATAGCACGACACGATTCCCACAAATACGGGATTTCCGGCAGCGGAACCGGACACGCACGATGTGTAATAAATACACTACTAATCTGCAGTTAGTTCACATGTTTAAGGACCCCCAGACAGTGGATCAGACTGAAAGGGCAGTCCAAGCTCTGTGGTGTTCACTTGAGTTCATGAATGCACAAAACACGCGAAACACGATTCAAACATATCGAAAATAAAAGGGGAAATCACTTATCACGACAAGACGAGGCACGACTAGCACAATGCATAATATATATGCTCACAACTTATAGAAGTGATCCCCATTTAATACTTGAAACACATCTTGAAAATACTTGAGACACATCTTGAAACACATCTTGTAACGAGCTTAAAGACTTGACTTCAAAACGAGTACACGACATAACTTGCAGTCTTAAATCCACTTTCAAAACACGATAATTTTATCAAGTACATGCTTAGGCTATTTATTGGGCATTGGTTGATTGGAACTCTATAATTAAAATACAAGGTTTGGTGTCCCCGAAGTTAGTATATAGCACGGAGTTCCATTCACACAATGTCCACTTAAGGTCCTTAATATAGCCTAGTTTTCAAGTTTTAAAAGAAAATACAAATGGGCAAAAATCTCAAAAACAGGGGAAATTCCAGTGTGCCCGGTCGACCGCGCCCTTGGCCGGTCGACCGCGTACACTGTGAGCCCGGTCGACCGCCAAGTCCCGGTCGACTCAAAGTTGTAACTTTTATTCCATGAACAGTGTTTTGGTCAGGTTCCAGAGAACCTGACCCTGTGTCGCCGGTCGACCGCGCCCTGGGCCGGTCGACCGCGTGAACTGCAGGGACAGAAAATCCCGCAGTGCAGCAGGTCTTCCAACTGGGACCAAATCCAGTGTCCCCGGTCGACCGCGCCCCTTGGCCGGTCGACCACGTACACTGCGGAAATCAGAACCCAGTTCAGATTTCTGCAGTGCACTGGTCCTTCTTTCCTTCCTTTCTTTTCTACAATCTTTCCAACCTAATTAGCAAACTAAATACATGAATGTAACATGTTGTCAAGGCTCACATTGGGCATTCATTTCATACTAAAACAAGTCATTGACATGGAAACCCATTTCAAAACCCTTGAAACTCTTTCTTATCAAAACAAATCCAAACTTCAACCAAAACAAGACTTGATTAAAAGATATGAAATCTGAATGTTTGCAAAGCTATGAAACATGCTTGCATTATCTAAAGTAAGATCACAATCATGAAAGCCTAATAAATCACAACCTTAGTACCAAAATACAAATCCAAGAACACACATGCACAACAACTTAAATAGATCACTTGCCTTAGCCAAATGAACACAAGTTCTTTCTTCAAGCACTCCAAACCAAAGGTCAAGCCAAGAACTACAAAATCCCATGAAAAATCCATTCAAAACTCACCCAAAAACACAACCAAGCAACCCGTTTAGAAATAGGTGCTAAAGGTTAGAGAAACATGCTCTTTAGGAATAGAAAGAACTCTATTGAAGAGATGGGTTGTTGCCCTTACCTAAAGGTGCCCAAACGAAATGCAAAGAGAGAAATGAAGATCTCTTCCAACAAGAAACTTCAAGAAAATGGTACCAATAGAAAGCTTGTCTTGAGAGGAAGAAGGTGATGGTCTTAGAATTTCATTTGGAGTCTCCTAGCTCAAACAATCATGAAGAGAAGGAGAAGAGAAAAGAGGGTTTTCTCAACCTAGGGCAAGGAAAAGTGCAGAGATTCTATTGTGGAGATGGGGAAAGGGAAAGGGAAAGGGAAAGGGAAAGGGAAAGTAGCTTAAGTGCTTGCAAGTGGGTCCCCTTTTGTGCAAATCTTGCATGAGTCAAAACATGATCTTATGGGCCTCAAATGAAGTCGACGAAGAAGGATAAAACGATCCTTGAAATATCTAGTTTCCAAAAAGTATATTTTTGACATGGTTTTGGGATCTCGAAAATCGTATCCAGATTTGAGTGTAAAAAGGCTATTTTACCCTTTTTGGCCAAAACTTGAGTTTCTGGGCTTCAAACACAATTGAGCTAAACACGAAAGTTGCACGTAATCATAAAACCAATCAAATGAGATGAAAATCACGATTCACACAAAACCAAACACAATCTTCCCACGCTTGCACGTACACCCAGGCCTTCCTGAGTGAGCCTAATAAACACTAAACGTTCTCGAACTCCCCCAAAGCTATAACCATGACCAAAACTAATCATATTCTAACCCACGATAACTAAACCCAAATCAAGACTAAGCACACACTAAACAAACACTATTGGGTTAATCCTGGGTTGGGGTTTGACACTACTGTTGTACCATCAGTGCACCATAGTATCTTACCATTACAAAATTCGACATTACCTATGCCGTCAACAAGGTCTCATAGTTTATGCAGCACCCCATTGAAGATCTGTGGGTTGCTATGAAACACATATTATGTTACCTAAAGCATACAATTTCCTATGGCCTCTTGCTCTAGCCTATTCTCCGTATGCAACTAAATGGCTTTATTGATGCTAACTGGGTTGGGTGCCAGATGACTGCAAGCCCACTAATCGGTATAATTGTTAGAAGTTTTGTGTGTTGCAATTTGATTGGATTTGGTTATAGTTATAGCTTGATTGTCATGCATGTTTTTAACCTTTAAACTTGATTTTTCATGCATATTCAAGATTTCATTTGAAAGCATTCTATACAACTTAGGTTCTTCTTTTTGAAAAACACTTTGATTTGTGCATTAATCCTAGTGTGCATTTCCATGGCTAAAATCTCCTTTTAGAAAATCCCTTTAATGTCGAAAAGCTAAGAATTTGAGGTTAACCCCCAGCTGAAGTAGGTTAACCCCAGGTAACCGCCAGCTAAAGTAGGTTAACCCCAAAGTAACCCCCAGCTAAAGTAGGCAAACCGCCAGGTTGTTAGATTATAAGGTCTCAATCAAGGGGATGATATAATAAATTGATTTATTTCATTATTTATCAATATAATCATGCTTTACTTTAATGAGATGAATGGTGTTTTATTATTTTTCTTACGCATAACCAATACGAATTACATGATGGTTCATGAGAAGAACCGGAGCCCACAAGTATATTAGATGCACATGTGTGTTGATGAGATCTACATACGGGAGACATATGTCACAGATCTTATACTTAAATTGATTCACAACCGATGATGAGATTGGGCATCTCATCTGATAAGGTTGCAGCATTTTGATCACTATGAGATAGTGTGACTTGTCTCGATCATCAGAATGTAAGATTTTTTATCATAGTGCTGGTACATTGGATGTATTGAAAGACCATGAGAAGCACCTTATGAAACATTGTCGATACTTTAAGGTCTGCTCTCATAATTCCCTAGCAATATGCTCTCAATTCTGAGACATTAATGAACTCAAGTTTCTGTCTATTCATTTGCTTTGAGTCACCAATGAGTGAGGCCAACACCTTGGTGTCGTGGGTACGTGGTAGTAGGACAGTGGGACCATTCAATGGTCAAGATGGAATCTATCTACATTGTCCCCTTGTGCCAATTAATGAATTTATCATTAGTAAGTGCACACCCATCTATATTAAGAGTTAATTGGAGTGTACTAATGATCACTATAATTAATTGGGTCTCAAGGATAGTAAGATATGGATTTAATTGTTAGGAATTTTGTGTATTGCAATTTGATGGATGCATAATCATTTCAGCATCATTTGAATTTTCACATTTGCATTGTTTTAGAAATCTTGAAATCTTGATTTTCTCATGCATTGTTTTAAATCTTGTAAATCATTTGTTTCATGCATGTTTTCATTGGATGCATTTTAATTTGAAAAGAAGTTTTTATGAATCAGGCAAGCCTTTGGTTTTAAATCTTTCAAATCTTTTTAGGCTTTTATGTTTCATGATTTTAAAAGCATTTAGATTGAATTAAAATCATGTTTCCAAGCTTGGTTTAATGGCCCAAAAGTTCCCACAAGAAAACACTTTGAAAAATGTAATTTATGGGAATCTTGGTCCCAGGCTCGGGTCGACCGCACCTTCTACCAGGTCGACCGGGGACACGTGAAAACTCACTTTTTGAGTATAAAAGGAGTTTCATTCCCTTGTAAAAAGGGTTGATCAAATAAGAGAAAAGAGCCTTCCTCAAGGGGTCATTAGTAAAGCTAAAGCTTGGATTAATGAAGTTAAATCTCTAAGTAAGCTTTACTTTTATTTATCATATGTTTCATGCTTTGTTTAAATTATTGGTAAATGATTTTTAGCATGTTAACTATGATGTGTTGAATCCATTCTTCATTTAATCTTTGATCTAAGTTGGATTGGATTCTTCACCTTTGATTTCAAACCAAGTTTGTTTTAAAACTTTATAAAACATGTTTTGTCAAATCTTTTGATTTCTTTTATGACATGTTTCATTTACTTGGTTGAATCATTTTGTTGTTTTCATTCATTTAAACTTTAGTTAAACTCTTGTTTTGAAAACAACATAGCACATGCATCACATGTTTAGACATAATTAATTTCATACAACTTGTGAGCTTTTGATTTTTATATCATCAACAAGTTAGTATTTTGATACATGTGATTTGCATTTCACTTCAATCAAATCTTTGTGAGCTTTAAACTTTAAAATGCATTAAGCATACATTAATTGAGCTTTCATTTTAACTTGATTGAAGTTATCACACACACACATCATGAACATACACATTTGCATTCATATAGTGTTTGTGTGAGTTAGATTTTCAATTTCATATCCGCCTAATTAAGAGGCATATTAATTGAGCTTAAATTGTATCTCTTTGAGTGTTTGTGTAGACACTTCTTTGAGAAGAAATCTTCATCTTGTAAAGGTTATTGCTTAGCCTAAGAAAAGCATTGTGTAAAGGTTATTGCTTAGCCTAGAAAAGCATCTTGTATAGGTTGTTGTTAAGCCTAGAAAAACAACATTGTTAGGTTATTGCTTATCCTTGGAAAGCATATTGTAGAGGTTATTGCTTAGCCTTTTTTCAAAAGCATAAATAGTGGAAATCCGGTGGGGTGTTTAGACACAAGCCGGTAGTGGATGTAGGCATTGAGGCCGAACCACTATAAATTATTGTGTAGTGGTATTTGCTTTGTGGTGATTGATTTGTTTAAGCTTCCGCATATTGTTTGTTAATCATCACTTGTGACTAGTTGTTTGTTAAGAAATTAAAATTGGCCATAATTAGTCATTAAGTGTAGATCACCCTATTCACCCCCCCCCCCCCCTCTAGGGTTAGGATCCCGAACTTTCAATTGGTATCAGAGCCTCGTGCTCTTCATTAGGATCAAGTGTTTTTGGAACTCTTGATTAGGTGTAAAAACCTAGAGTCAAAACCCTAGTGTTATATTTTCATGAAAATCATTAGAATGGATTCCACTATGTTAGGTTGTTTAGATTCATGTGTAGATTCTTCTAGACCCCTCCTTCTTCCATCTATTGGAGATTCAAACCTTCAAATTAATGAATCTCAATTTGAATTAAAAGAGGAAGAAAATGATGAAAATGAAGATGACCTTCAACAAGCCTATGAGGAATTATATACATTTTCCATAGAGCTTGATAAGAGAAATAAAATATTAAGAGAAGAATCTAAAAGACTAAACAAAGAATTAGTTTCTTCAAAAGATGAACTTAGAGAGAAAGAAGAATTAATAAATTGTGTAGAATCTAAGTTCATGATCTCTTTACATAACCTATCTAATGTTCAAGATGAACTAAATGAATTAAAGATAGGATGTGATGATCTTAATAAGGAAAATTCAAAACTAAGAGATCAATTACAAAGGCAAGACAAAAACATTAACAACCTAGAATCCAAGTTGACTACTTCTAAGGAAAATTTATCTAATGCTCAAAATAAGATAAAAACTTTAGAACTTGGATCTAATGTTAATATACTTAAGCTTGAGTTAAAACTTGCCCATGAAGAACTAAACAAATTTAAGGGAATTGAAAATGAACTAACAAAAGTTAAAAATGAAAATTCAACCCTTAAAAACCAAGTCACTCAACTTGAATGCTACAAACAAAAGTATGAGTGCAAATTTACCCAAAGTGAAGAAAAATTTGAAAAGTTATTTAAATTGGGTAAATCTCAAGGAGATAGGACGGGTCTTGGTTACAATAGGAATATTTCACATGACCCTAAATTCACCAACACTTTTGTGAAAGGTGAGTCCTCATTCTCTAGCACTCACACTTCCTTGCCCAAAACAAAATGTCACTATTGTGGTAATAAAGGGCATTTCAAATTTGAGTGCAAACTAAGAAGAAGCCATGTGTCTAAACCCATCTTTGAAATCAAGAAAGGAAAATCAAACTCTATGAAGGGTAAGACACTAAATATCAAAGAAGACTCCAAGAAAACTAAACAAGTTAAATCAATTAAAAAGGAGTCTCCTAAGATAGATTCTAAAAAGGTTAAACAAGTTAAACCAAGTATAAAAGAATCTATCAACAAAAGGCTTCTCAATCTATCTCCCTTAAATCAAAATATGAAAGAACTTTTGAATAAAGTTGCTAAGATAAATCTAAAATTCAAAAGTAAATTAAAGGGAGGGAATAAAAAGAAAAGAAATCAATCCCCTAAGAATCACCAACCTCAAAAGACTATTCACCAACCTAAGCTAAATTTAGTTAAATCTAAATATAATGGTGATAAGTCTAAATTGAAAATTTATCAAGTCAAATCTCCTATAGTTGGTGAGACTTTTAAACTAGACCTCAAAGATCAACCCTCTCAAGACCTTAGGTGGATTCCTAAAGTTATATACTTAGTCAAACCTTAAGGCCTTGAACCTCATTGACCAACCTATCCATTATAGTTAAATCTTTTGTTGGTCATGATCATTTGCATTTTTGTTCTTTCTTAGTTACATTTCTTAAAATGCAATATTTATTTATGATCAATTGATTTTGTTTTCATGTACTTCTCTAGTTACATATCATGGTTTTCAAAATCATTTGATTATAATTTCATCATGATAGATTTGCGTTTTGCTCTCATTTAGTTATATCTCTTGCATTGCATTTCTATTGATGGTCAATTGATTGTGATTACATAAGCTTTCAAAGCTAAGATTTTTCATGATCAATTGATGTTGGAAAATGTTCTAAGCCTTATTGGTTATATTTTTAAAAGCATTTTCCTTGAATTTATTTCCTTGTGCTTAATTATGATTTTATCATTTGAAAGGAAATAATGTTTACAAACAATTTGCATCTTTGCTCATTTAGTTACATTCTTTTTATGCAAATTGATTTTGATGTCTTACATTGCATGGTTGGATATGGTTTCATTGATTTGCATGTTTGTGCCTAACTTGGTATACATTTTCATTAATGCAAATTGATGATTGTGCTTTATAATAAAATCTTTTGTTTTATTATCATTTGAGCCTAATAAGTACATATGTGACTTAATGTGCTAAGTTCATTTGGTATAGACCTCATATCTTTTTCCATTGCATTGTAAGCTTAGTACATTTGCTAAGGGTAGAGATTTTGAATGATAGATTAATGGATCACCTTAGATGAATTGGAATTAATCCCTTGTTCTTAATTGGTAAACCCATATATGAAATCCTTTTTCATCTATATGTGATCTATGATATCTCTCTAACTTCATACCTTCTTGTGCTTACATGGTTGTATTCTTTGTTAATGATATGGTATGAGTTAGATCTTGATTGTAATTGATCTTCTCTATGCAAATGTCAATAAGTTCCATGTATGGTTGTAATTTTAGTTATATTTGAAGATACCATACTAGAACTCTCAAATCCATCCTTTGTACTTTTTAGTCATTCTTTTTTATGGATGGTTATGTTGTTGATTCATGTGTATTTTTCTTATTGGTATCATTCTTTATACATGTCTCAACTTCATGATAGTGTGCTTAATCATATGAACCTCTTTGAAATTCATTTCTTGTATTTCATAGTTATATCTATTGTTTGATGGATTTCTTAGATGTTGAATTCATATGATTTTGACACTTTGTAAATTGCATGTTTTTCTAAGTTATATCTTTTTATGCAATTTCTCATGTTCATCACTATGCTTATTAGTTATATCTTTAAAAGTGATGAATATCCATTTATGATGCTTGATGGAATTTTGTGTTTGTCATCCTTGCTTTTTATCATGTTTTCAAATTCAATTGGTTTCAATTGGTATAATTTTCTATTGTTGTAATATCCAATTGGTGTCATATCTTGAGAATGTGATAGACCATGTACATTGGATTGAACTTTATATTAATATGTTTTCATTCCATGTTACATTCCATTAGCATCATAATTTTCATGTTGCCACCTTTCTTGTTCATATAGGTATATCTCATGACCACCATGTTTATGTGATCATAATATTGGTTGGTTAATAGTTGAGGTCGGCTTCATGTTTGAATTTCATTTCATTCATCTTGCACATGATAGTCACATTTAATGATTGGATGAAATGATTTCAAAACTTTCATAGCATATGATTTTCATAAGTTACATTGATTGATGCTATGATTAGTAAACCCCATAACATCATGGATAGCTCTAATTTGGATTTTCCCTAATAGGTAAATTCCTTAAACTCCATTTTAGAGTGATTGTTTTAATAGTCATATCCTTCAATCTCAATTGGTATATTTGTTTTATATATATATTCCAATTGGTATCCATGATCGCTTTTCTCCATGGCCTTGCTCTTTATATTGGCAATTTGATCATATTGAGCTTTCTAGTTATATGTGTCTAATTCGTTCCTTGAAGTTTTTTCCTCAATTGATAAAACCATCTTCTTCTTGCTCCAAATAGTTAAGCACTTGTCAAAAGTTTGACAAAAGAAGAGAATGGATTGAGGGGGAGTGTAAACCTTCATAGGAAGTGTTAGTTTTTGATCAAATTGACCTTTGTATTGGCTTTGAACCCTTAGAAATTTCTAACCATACATGATGGCCTGTTATGTATTTCATTTTCGTTTTCATTTGTTAACAGGTGCTACTAAAAGGTATTTTCTTTATTTCATGTGTGTAGGTACCTTTGCAATTTAATGTCAAAGGGGGAGAGAGAAAT
This sequence comes from Camphora micrantha, assembly GCA_003546025.1. Lineage (NCBI taxonomy): Eukaryota > Viridiplantae > Streptophyta > Magnoliopsida > Laurales > Lauraceae > Camphora > Camphora micrantha. The sequence goes on from QPKB01000009.1 coordinate 19,949,239, forward strand.
CAAGTTGTCTCAAGAGGGAGAGTATGTTCATACATCCTAAGGGGAGATACTGTATGATCTTCTACAGGGGGAGAGAATGCATATCTTGTCAAAAGGAGAGAGTGCATGGCCAAAGGGGGAGAGTTGAAAGAAGAGAAAGCTTGGGAGCTAAAGAAGATGCTTGGTTATTGAAAAGAAAGCTTGAAGGATGATCAAGCTCCAAGCATCAAGAGGATTGAAGAAATAGAGCCCAAGATAAGAGAAGAAGCATCCAAGAGATTTCAAGACCTGTCCAGCTTAGGGGGAGCTGAAGACTGAGTGTGTAAATTCAGTGTTGAGTAAGTTGCCATCAAATTGCAAAGGGGGAGATTGTTAGGAATTTTGTGTATTGCAATTTGATGGATGCATAATCATTTCAGCATCATTTGAATTTTCACATTTGCATTGTTTTAGAAATCTTGAAATCTTGATTTTCTCATGCATTGTTTTAAATCTTGTAAATCATTTGTTTCATGCATGTTTTCATTGGATGCATTTTAATTTGAAAAGAAGTTTTTATGAATCAGGCAAGCCTTTGGTTTTAAATCTTTCAAATCTTTTTAGGCTTTTATGTTTCATGATTTTAAAAGCACTTAGATTGAATTAAAATCATGTTTCCAAGCTTGGTTTAATGGCCCAAAAGTTCCCACAAGAAAACACTTTGAAAAATGTAATTTATGGGAATCTTGGTCCCAGGCTCGGGTCGACCGCGCAGTGTGGCCGGTCGACCGGCCCAAGGGACCCGGTCGACCGGCCACACTGCGCGGTCGACCGGGAAAGAGCCGTTGGGCCTCTTTTCAAACGGTCAGATTTTTTACCGTTGAGCCCGGGTCGACCGCACCTTCTACCAGGTCGACCGGGGACACGTGAAAACTCACTTTTTGAGTATAAAAGGAGTTTCATTCCCTTGTAAAAAGGGTTGATCAAATAAGAGAAAAGAGCCTTCCTCAAGGGGTCATTAGTAAAGCTAAAGCTTGGATTAATGAAGTTAAATCTCTAAGTAAGCTTTACTTTTATTTATCATATGTTTCATGCTTTGTTTAAATTATTGGTAAATGATTTTTAGCATGTTAACTATGATGTGTTGAATCCATTCTTCATTTAATCTTTGATCTAAGTTGGATTGGATTCTTCACCTTTGATTTCAAACCAAGTTTGTTTTAAAACTTTATAAAACATGTTTTGTCAAATCTTTTGATTTCTTTTATGACATGTTTCATTTACTTGGTTGAATCATTTTGTTGTTTTCATTCATTTAAACTTTAGTTAAACTCTTGTTTTGAAAACAACATAGCACATGCATCACATGTTTAGACATAATTAATTTCATACAACTTGTGAGCTTTTGATTTTTATATCATCAACAAGTTAGTATTTTGATACATGTGATTTGCATTTCACTTCAATCAAATCTTTGTGAGCTTTAAACTTTAAAATGCATTAAGCATACATTAATTGAGCTTTCATTTTAACTTGATTGAAGTTATCACACACACACATCATGAACATACACATTTGCATTCATATAGTGTTTGTGTGAGTTAGATTTTCAATTTCATATCCGCCTAATTAAGAGGCATATTAATTGAGCTTAAATTGTATCTCTTTGAGTGTTTGTGTAGACACTTCTTTGAGAAGAAATCTTCATCTTGTAAAGGTTATTGCTTAGCCTAAGAAAAGCATTGTGTAAAGGTTATTGCTTAGCCTAGAAAAGCATCTTGTATAGGTTGTTGTTAAGCCTAGAAAAACAACATTGTTAGGTTATTGCTTATCCTTGGAAAGCATATTGTAGAGGTTATTGCTTAGCCTTTTTTCAAAAGCATAAATAGTGGAAATCCGGTGGGGTGTTTAGACACAAGCCGGTAGTGGATGTAGGCATTGAGGCCGAACCACTATAAATTATTGTGTAGTGGTATTTGCTTTGTGGTGATTGATTTGTTTAAGCTTCCGCATATTGTTTGTTAATCATCACTTGTGACTAGTTGTTTGTTAAGAAATTAAAATTGGCCATAATTAGTCATTAAGTGTAGATCACCCTATTCACCCCCCCCCCCCCCCTCTAGGGTTAGGATGCCGGACTTTCATTAATTTGGTGGACAGGTCCAATTGATCCATGGATATAGATGGAGGGGCCTACTTGTGGCAATAGGGAAGTTTAGGGTCTTCTTTGTAATTTATTCCTAAGACTGGAGTTCAATTGCATTTATATAGTGGAGTTATTTGCAATTAATTGGAGGCCCGGAATGCACATGAAATGTGGGGTCGTGGTGTCCCAATTGAAGCCAGCTTTCTATGGAATCCCTAGTAGTCCCCACGCTAACCCAATTATTAGATCAATGCCAATTCTACTTGAACTCAAAAGGAAAGGAATTAGAAAGTTACTATTTTTATTTGAAGTGAGACTTCTAATAGTGGTAATAGTAAGTTATTAATTGTTATGGAAGTGAGACTTCTAATAACAATTAGAAAGAAGATAGTTACTAATTCTTATGGAAATGAGACTTCTATTTTAATTAGAAAGAGGAGGTTACATAGGGCTATAAATAGGGGAACCAAACTCCTTGGATGTCCACCTTGGAATACACGCCCAATAGTGTAAGAGTTGTACTCCCTTCTTTTCTCTTCTTCTTCTTGTTTCCTTAGATCTTCTAGTTGATTTTCTATTGTAGATTCCACTATTCTTCTTGAGAAAAGATATCTGAAACGGGTCATAGCGTGGAAGACAACAAGGTCTTGGAGATCCTTAATTCGCTACAAGAAGAATTCTTGTTTAAGATAATTGTCTTCTTCTCCATTAGAGCACTACCGAGCTCCAAAGGTATAATCTACTTCCTTGTATGTTGTGGATTTATTTTGGTTTCATGGTGTTGCTATTTACTATCCTAGGGATAGTGTTTACTAATCTTGATCATGAATTTGAGGTCCTTAGATCCTGGATTGGGTTTTATGGCCTTATGGGTACTTAATCCTTGAGTCAAGTGGGTCAAAAGTTTTTGAAACCTATCTATGAGGCCCACCTATTTCTAACAATTGGTATTAGAGTCATACCTTATCTCTGATCTTGTTAGATCAGTATTCTAGATCTAATCTTTACATGAGATGCGAAGAGGGTAGACCTAGGGCTATGTAAGGATCAGTTTTGGTGTTTTTATGCATATATTATATTTTCTGAATGCACAAGAAGGGACAAGTTCGGGCAAAATTATGGTTGTGGGGGCATTTTCATAATACAGAGATTACCTTAGTTTCGATAAGAGTACCAACTGGGTCTCGGCTTCATCTCATCCTGGCAACAGTGTCAATAAAGATTCTCATAGGACCAAGATCATCCTAGTTTCGGTAAAAGTACCAGCTCGGTATGATCCGATCGCGGTGATATTATTCTAGTTCGGTAACAGTACCAGCTCGGCATAACGCATCTTGGCAACAGTGCCAGATGACGTCTAGCTTACGGTTGTGCTTGGCCTCGGCGCCATCCTCACTTCGGTCGACCGAGATAAGCACCAACTTTCGACCAGTGACAGCTGTCTCACGTTCCAGAACGTGTCAGAAGATAAGAACATGCGCAGGATAAAGATAAGAAGTTATTCTTATCCGGTGATTACGTCCATAATCCCTGACAGATCGGGATAAACTCCGGATAAGATTCAATCATCAAAAAATCATGATGAGATCATGGGATTTTCAGCCTACATACACAAGGGAATAATTCAGAACAGGTACGCACACGCTTACTCATACGCATACATACATCCAAACTCTTTTCTCTCTCTCCTACCCTTCGTTGAGTTATGGAACTAACTTAGGCATCGGAGGGCCTTGCGCTGAGAGCAGCCAGGGTCTCTGAATGCAATTTCCTTCTCCTATTTCAGGTCTCAAACACCCGATCTTTCCCAAGAGAATTTTCATATCCACCTACGTAAGTCCGTACAAATTTAGGCACTTACAATTGGCGCCGTCTGTGGGAAAAAAGAAATCAGATTCATAAAGCATTATGCCTCCAAAAGTAAGAAGGGCGGAGAATCGTCCAAAACCCAACTATCACCACCGGTACAGCCACCACAGTTGCCGCCGGCATTGCAAGAGTAACCGGGCGCTCGCCAGAGGAGATCGGGGGTGAAGTCTGGCCCAACAAGTGAGGAAGTCCAATCAGGTTCATCTTTGAAGGGGTGACGGCACCTCCCCTACAAGATAATCCTCAACAAAAGCGTCCCCAGCGAGATAAATCTCCAGTGCAACCAAGATCTCGTCAATCCCACCATCAGGTTGACGACGACGAAGATGATGACAACCTTTTCCTCGCAGATATCAGGGCTCAAAACCTTGCTATCCAAGAGCAAGAGGAGTTGATTCGTCAACTCCAGTGGTAGCTCTAGGAGAAAACAAAGGCTCCACTTCCACCACCTTGAAGTGGCCGAGCTCCTTCGGCCGAGCAGGATTTGAGGCAAATCTTGAATAACAAGAGGCGCGATGGAGCTCACGATGAAGGCTCGAGTAGCAGCCACTTGTGTGAAGACACAAAGAGGCCGCAACAAAGGCCGAAGGACATTGAAGACCTGAGAGAATGGCTCAACCGACAAGTCAAACAGACAGTCCAGCTGAACATGGAGGTTGTCAGTTTCACCCGGGATTGGTTAAACGCTTATGATTCCGAAGATCTCGGCACATCTCCCTTCTCTCAGGAGATAAGGGATTTTCCCCTCCTAGAAAAGTTCAATGTCTCGAGGTTCATTCTCTACGACGGGACCTTAGACCCTAGAGCGCATCTCCGACACTTTACTCAGCGGATGTCGGTATGGGGGGACATCGGTCATCTGAACTCTAGAGTCTTATCTTCCAGTTTAAGAGACCTCCCCCTGAAGTGGTTATACGCACTACCACAGGGATCAATCTCGAGTTGGCGGAAACTCCGGAGTTCCTTTTGTGGAGAAATTCCAGGCTCATAAGGCCATCCCCAAGGCAGACGATGACCTGAGCCATCAGGATGAGGAGGACCGAGAACATCACGCAGTTTACCAAAACGTTTTGGACTGTTTACAGTCAAGTTGAAGACGCCACGGATAAGGTGGGGATCAAGTCCTCCAAACAAGCTCTACTGCCAAGCAACGAGCTTCGGAAGGTTTTGGTGCGGTTCCCTGTGGTCACTGTGAAGGCACTAATGGCCCGGGTGAACAAGAAGAAGATGAGGACCGTGCTCGGGAAGCTTTGGCCTCTGGCAGGAAGACCGACCCTCCAAGAAGGACAAGAAGCCGTTTCAGAAAGAAGAGGCAAACCGAAATAGAGGCTCTTCGAGTTCGACAGCGGTCTCGGCATCTAGCTCGGGAGGCGAGAAGTCTAAACCAGCCGCTTCCTCTTACAGGGCTGTGAACACAGTGTTCAAGGAGGTCATTTATATACTTTTAGGCAGAATCAAGTCGCAGCCATATTTTAGTTGGCCGCAACCAATGCGAGGAAATCCCTCAACCCAAGATCAGTATATGTTCTGTGCCTATCACAAGAAAAATGGGCATAGAACAGAAGACTGCAAGGCCTTCAAGTCCCACCTCGAGAAGCTCGTCAGAGATGGACACTTGAAGGACTACATAAAAGAGGAGGGCAGAAATAATGACCGATCTCATCAGCGCCGAGATAATGACGGTCAGGATAGCGATGAGCCGGAAGGAATCATTAACGTCATCCACCTAGCTCCCGTGCCTCAAGGGAGCAATCAAGCTCGTGCCGAGGCCCGGAATGTTTCACACAACAAACAGGTGATGACAGCTGAGCTGGAACTAGCTGCGAAAAAAGCTCGGAGGGAATGACCCAAAATCGAGTTCTCAGACAAGGACCTAGATGGGGTCCAGCTCCCCCACAATGACCCTCTTGTTCTGACCTTGAAGTTAAAGAACTTCATGGTAAAAAGGGTTCTTGTGGATCCTGGGAGTTCATCAGAGATCCTCTACTTCGATTGCTTCAAGAAGTTGGGTCTCAAAGAAGAAGACTTACGGGAAGCAGGCATCCCCTTCATAGACTTCAGCTCAAAGCCGGTCTATCCCAAGGGAAAAATCTCCCTCAAAGTCCAAATTGAAGGTGCCTGAATGTTAGCAGACTTCCTTGTGGTGGATGGACCATCCCCATTTAATGCAATAATGGGGAGAAATTGGCTGCACAATATGGAAGCGGTGCCTTCCACTCTTCACCAAAAACTCAAGTTCCCGTTAGAAAACGAGAACGACAGAGTTGAGGTGATTACGGTCAGAGGCGACCAGCACATGGCCAAACAATGCTTGATGGGCGTGGTACCTGGTGAAGCAGAACCAGCACAGGTGCACATGGCCGAGCTGGATAGGGAAGCCGAACTGGAAGATGTCGGCCGAGCTCCGGATCAAAACAGGTGAAGATTGACTCCGACAATCCTGAAAGATATTTCTTGCTCGGAAGCCAACTCACTGAACTAGAGAGGCCTGAGCTCTTAAACTTCTTGTTGTAGAACAAGGAAGTTTTCGCTTGGACACCCTACGAAATGCCAGGTATCGATCCCGAAATCATATGCCACAAGCTGAATGTGGACCCCAAGCATAAGCCTGTCGTTCAGAAAGCTCGGAGAACGGGGATCCCACAAACCGAGGCCGTGATTAAGGAGGTCGAGAAATTGCTGGAGGCAGAGGTGATCAGGGAAGTCCATTACCCTAAGTGGCTGGCCGACACAGTAGTGGTCAAGAAGAAGAATGGGAAGTGGAGGGTTTGTGTCGACTTTACCGACCTCAACAAAGCCTGCCCCAAGGACAACTTTCCACTCCCAAAGATTGACCAGATGATTGATGCCACTACCGGGCATGACAGGATGAGTTTCCTCGATGCCTACCTGGGATACCATCAAATTTCGATGTATGGACTTGACGAAGAAAAGACCGTATTCATAACACCTAGAGGCATATACTGTTACAAAGTGATCCCCTTTGGGTTAAAAAATGCGTGGGCGACTTACCAGAGGCTGGTAACGAAGATGTTCCAGGCCCAACTCGATAAAACTATGGAGGTCTACATTGACGACATGGTTGTCAAGTCTAATCCAACAAAACTTTGGCACCTGAGGCTAGGTCACATAAACCTAAACAGGATTGACAGGCTAGTGAAAGATGGTATATCGCCTTCATTGGTGGTAAAACCAATGCCTGTTTGTGAGTCCTGTCTGGAAAGTAAAATGACGAAAAGACCATTTTCATCAAAGGGCAATAGGGCCAAAGATTTATTGAAATTAGTGCATACTGATGTGTGTGGATCCATAAATGTTAGAGCCAGAGGAGGATAAGAGTACTTTTTCACTTTCACCGATGCTTACTCAAGATATGGATACATATACTTTATACACTGCAAGTTCGTGGCTTTTGAAAAGTTCAAAGAGTTTCGAGTGGAAGCGGAAAAGCAATTAGGTAAAAGTATCAAGACTCTTCGATCAAATCGAGGAGGAAAATATCTCTCTGCTGATTTTATGGAATACTTATCAGAGAATGAGATTCTATCCCAGTTGTCTGCTCCTGGTATGCCTTAATAGAATGGAGTAGTGGAAAGAAGGAACCGGACTCTTTTAGATATGATTAGGTATATGTTAAGTTTTTGAAAATTATTGATATTCTTTTGGGGACATGCCTTGGATAATGCGATGTACATACTAAACCTTTTACCATCTAAGTCTGTACCTAAGACTCCCCGGGAGTTGTGGACTGGGTAAAAAGCCTAGTCTACGACATTTACATATTTGGGGTCGTCCGACAGACGTGCTGAATGTTAAGACAGATAAGTTTGAATCGAAGTCGGAAGTATGCACATTTATAAGATATCCCAAAGGAACTAAAGGTTGATTATTCTATAATCTCAGAGAGCAAAAGGTGCTTGTCAACACCAATGTAGTTTTTTTGGAGGAAGATTACATGATTGACCGGAAATCTTTAGAAAATGTGATCTTGGAAGAGATTAAAGAGCAATCAATTCCAAATTCAAGTATGACTGAACTTGAAGAGAATCCACCCATACCTGACCCAGTAGTCACACCAGAGCCTCGTCGCAGTGGAGAATAGTCAGGTCCCCCTGATAGGTTCTCGTTCTTAAGAGAGTCTTATGAGGTAATCCCGAAAGAACTGGAATAAGATCCCTGTAACTATGATGAAGCAATCAATGACATAGAATGGGATGTTGGTAAGATGCTATGAAAGCTAAGATGGAGTCTATGTACTCTAATCAGGTCCGGACACTTGTGGACTTGCTTGCCAATATTAAACCTATTGAGTGCAAGTGGGTCTATAAGAGAAAGAAAGGACCAGATGGAAGAATTGAGACCTTTAAGGCCAGGCTTGTTGCGAAAGGGTATATTCAGAAAAAGGGTATCGATTATGAGGAAACATTCTCGCCGATAGCCATGCTCAAGTCCATCCGGATACTCTTATCCATTGCGGCTCATCTTGATTACGAGATTTGGCAAATGGATGTCAAGACGGCGTTTCTCAACGGCCATCTTGAAGAAGACATCTATATGATGCAGCCAAATGGTTTTGTAGCCAATAACAAAGAGCAAAGAGTTTGCAAGCTGCAGAAGTCCATTTATGGACTGAAGTAGGCATCTCGGAGCTGGATGATCCGTTTTGACCAGGCAATCAAGTCTTTTGGTTTTTGTCAAAATCCGGATGAGTCATGTGTGTACATGAAAAAGTGAAGGAGGCAGGGTAGTTTTTCTAGTTTTAGATGTCGACGACATCCTTCTCCTAGGCAGTGATATAGTGATGTTGTCAACAGTAAAAGTTTGGTTAGCAAAGACTTAGGAGCAGTAAAAGACTTTTGATATGAAGGACTTAGGAGAAGCTAGTTACATCCTAGGGATCAAACTCCATCGAGAGCGGAAAAATAGGATGATAGGCTTATCCCAAGCTTCTTACATACATAAGTACTAGTACGGTTTGCCATACAGGACTCCAAGAAGGGTATCACACCTTTTAGGCATAAAGTGCATCTTTCCAAGGATCAGGGTCCCAAGACCCCTGAGGAAAAGGAGCAGATGAGAGCAATTCCATACGCTTCGACTGTTGGTACCTCGTGTACGTTATGCTATGTACTAGACCGGATATCTGTCATGCAGTGGGCTTAGTCAGCAGATATCAGTCTAACCCTGGTCCTGACCATTGGACTGTTGTAAAATGTATTCTCAAGTACTTGAGAAGGACTAGAGATTACATGTTGATTTACAGCAGCGATGAGCTGATTCCAGTCGGCTACACAGATTCTGACTTTATGTCAGATAAGGATTCAATGAAATCAACACCTGGTTATGTGTTTATGCTAGGCGGACAAGATATCAGCTGGAGAAGTATTAAACATGAATGTACTGTTGATTCCAACTTAGAGGCTGAATATGTAGTAACTTGTAAAGCAGCTAAGGAAGCAGTATGGTTCAAAAGATTCCTTCTGGAACTTGGAGTGGTACCTTTGGTGCGTCGACCGTTCATAGTTTACTATGATAGCAGCGGGGCAGTCGCTCGGTCCAAGGAACTCAGGAGCCATAAAATCCGAAAACATGTGTAGAGGACGTATCATTTGGTCAGAGAGATTGTTCAGAGAGGTGATATTGCAATCACCCATATAGCCTTTGTGGACAATCTGGCAGATCCCTTTACTAAGCCTTTAACCCCCAAAGTCTTTAAGCAACATGTAAACGGGATGGGCATGAGATGCAATCCTGAGCATTGAGCCCAAGTGGGAGATTGTTAGTTTGTATGGTCTCAATCCATTAGATGATGTAATGAATTGATTAATTTCTTTATTTATCAATATAATCATGTTTTTCCTTTCATGAGATGAATGATGTTTTATTACTTACTTGCACATAACCAATACGAATGACATAATGGTTCATGAGATGAACTAGAGTCCACAAATATACTAAATGTAATACATATGTATGGATGAGATCTACATACGGGAGACATGTATCGCAAATCTTATACTTAAATATCTTCACAACCAGTGATGAGATAGGGTATCTCGTTTGACATGGTTGCAGCATTTTGATCACTATAAGACAGTGTGACTCATAATTCCCTAGCAATAGGCTCATAATTCTGAGACATTAATGAACTCAAGTTTCTATCTATTCATTTGCTTTGAGTCACTAACGAGTGAGGCCAATTGTAGGTCAACACCTCGGTGTCTTGGGTACATGGTAGTAGGACTACGGGAACATTCAATGGTCAAGATGTAATCTATCCTAATTATCCCCTTGTGCCAATTAATGGAATTATCATTGGTAAGTGCGCACCCATTCCAATTAAGAGTTAATTGGATAGGTACTAATGATAACTATAATTAATTGGGTCTCAAGGATAATAAGATATGGATCAATTTTGGTGGACAGGTCCAATTGATCCATGGATATTGGAGGGGCCTACTTGTGGTCATAAGGAAGATTAGGGTCTTCTTTATAATTTATTCCTAAGATTGGAGTTCAATTGCATTTATATAGTGGAGTTATTTGCAATTAACTATGGGCCCGGATTGCACATGAGATGTGGGGTCCATCTTTCTATGGAATTCCTAGTGGTCCCGACGCTGGCCCAAGTTATTAGAAAGTTACTAATCCTACTTGAACTCTAAATGGAAAGGAAATAGAAAGTTACTAATCATATTTGAAGTAAGACTTCTAATTATGATATATTTACTAATTATTGTGGAAGTGAGAATTCAATTTTAATTCGAAAAGAGGATGTTGCTTTAGGGCTAAAAAAAAGGTAGTAAAGGGGCTTGACGTCCCATGCAATCAACTACCTAGGGATTCACACCTAGCCCCTATTTTGTGCAAGTGTTGCACATTCTCTCTCCTCCTCTTCTAGTTCTCTTCTAGTTTCCTTAGAGCTTCTAGCTTGTTTCTTTTAGAGATCTCACCCATCTCCTTGAGAAAAGAAATCTGATAAGGGACATAGCGTGGAAGATGATTGGGTCTTGGATATTCTAATTTACTTTGTGAAAAGAGTTCTTCATAAAAAAAAAAAAAATGAGATCAACTTCTCCATTAGAGCGCTACTAAGCTCCAAAGGTATAATCTACTTCCTTCTATGTTGTAGATTTCGTGGTTGCTTGTTAGGTGTTGTTTCTATCTTCTAGATAAAGTTTATTATTATTCATGGTTGTTGAGTTTGAGGACTTGGATCCTGAACTGGGTTTGTTGCCTTCTAGATAGTTGATTCCTGCATCAAGTGGGTCAAAAGCTTTTGAAACCTATCAGCAAGGCCCACCTACTTCCAACACTCCATACATGCCACCTGTAAATGAGTGACTACTACATCCTTCAACTTGTGAACACCACCCATATATTAGAAGTTTTTTTTCAACATTTTAGAGAAGCTAATGTATTATACTTGTTAATACTACATAAACATCTTAGCCATCCTTAACATGACTAAGTTGCCACATGGGCTTGGCTTGAAAAAAAAAAACTGTTTTAATTAAAATTTATCCCAACTACTGTTTAAATTGTTTAAATCAAGTCTCAGCCACAACAAAGTTGCCACATTCAGCCATCCTTAAATTGTTAAATCATGTCTTTTTCAATCCCAATTACTGTATCTTGGCAGTACCCCATGTTTGAAAATCAGCATTCACATAGGCATATTATCAAACATCTTACTCATTGTAACAAGCATACAACAGTAACAAACTTTCTGCAAATATAATGGCATCTCTATTCTTAAAAAAAATACATTTTATAACTTATCATGTATATTAAGATGGCATGCATATTTCTATCATCTAAACCATCTTCATCTGTCCATTCGCACCATTACACTAACACCATCACAAGATACACCCATTAACGAAAAAAAAAAAACACCACAACCATACAAACACATAATAACCAAGCAAGAGCAGAGGATTGCAGACCTGAGGAAGAAGAAAAGAGGGCTTTCTGCCGGAGGATTGCCAGAGCGAAAACAGAATTGCCTGGCGGTGTGAGGCATTTACAACCAACATTAATAGAAATGGAAAAAACAAAAGAAATTCATACCTGATGTTGTCATCTAGGGCCTACGAGAAGAGATCGAGCACACACAAAAACACAAAGATTTACAGAGTTCGGCTTTTGGCCTACGTCCATGCGAAAACGAGAGAATTAACTATGCAATCAAAAGAGGTGTACATCATAAAGGCTCCTAGCCTCTATTTATAATATCAGCCCCAAAACCCTAGTACACCTAGAACAGACTACTTCTAATCGTAGTAAACCTATAACAAACCCACTTCTAATCACAGTAGAAACAAGCATTGTACTGTGGCCCGGTCAACCGGGACTATTAACTTCGTACTCAATATCACTGGCTTCTATTGAGCTATACAAGTCAACAAATCTCCACCTTGGCGGCCATTGAAGCTGATCCTCATAAGATAGAATACGTCTCACCGTCTCCACCTACCCCATAAGGCACACTCAGGTATTGGTCATACCAATCAAGTCCAAGCAATGCTTGAACTTGACTCCAACCCATTTCTTCATGGATGCACCAAATTGCTTGTACCAATGTCCAGAAGCTTGCTTCGACTTGTACAGTGATTTCTTCGAACTACATACGTGATTAGGAACCCGAAACTGTACTTCACCACCACTGAAAGTTCCATCCCCTTTTTCGTAGAACAGCTTGCATCCGATGGCCTGATCTTCTAGATCAAGAGACCCAATTCTTCAGTCATAGTTGCTGCTATTGACTACTTTCGAACCCATCCATTAATTCAAGAGACTCAGTAGTCAATGTGTATGCAGCCATCTCATCATGGCCAGTGTCTGATGTCGACACGTATATCGTCATATCCTCAAAACCGTATTTAACTAGCGATTTCCTTTCTCTTTGCGATATCTGCTGCTCTGTCCACTGCGTCTATTGCACAGCCTGACTATCCCTTGTATCCTGAGAGGAGTCGGATGCACTCTCTTTGCTGATGATAAATCTGGGTGAATCTTGATCAGTACGCCACAGCTTGTATCCTTTCAGCTCAAAAGCATATTCCACCAAGATGCACTTCACAACCATTGGTTCTAACTTATCGGTTTTCAATTGAGCATAACCTGGACAACTGAAAACCCTTAAGTTAGAATAATTAGCTAGATTACCTAACCACATTTCTTCTGGTGTTTTGCAACCAATCTTTGTGTGTGGAGACCTATTTATTAAGTAGCTTGCAACATTTACTGCCTCAGCCCAAAAGTCCTTGGACAATCCTACAGTAAACAACATACAACGAGCTCTATTCAAGATCATTTTATTCATCCTCTTTGCAGCTCCATTCTGTTGTGGGGTTTCTGTAGTGGCGTAATGTCAAACTATGCCATGATCCTTACAATAGTTCTCAAACTTTGTCGATCTGTACACCTTGCCATTATCTGCACTCAACTTCATCACATTCCTGCCAGTCTATTTCTCAACCATTGCCTTCCATCACTTGAATGTAATAAAGGTCAGATCCTTCGTCTTCAAAGTATAAAACCAGACTTTCCTTGAATAATCATCAGTAAAAGTTAACATAAACCGGGACTCGCATTTGGAATAAACCTTAAAAGGCCCCTATACATCCGAATGAACATAACCAAAGATACCTTTCGTGCGATGAATACGTATCTTGAAACTGACTTTTCGATGCTTTTTCGAAGATGCATTTCTCACAGAAATCCAACTTGCCTGTTTTCGTGCCACATAGAAAATTCCAATTGCTTAGTATTGTCAATCCCTTCTCACTCATGTGACCCAAGCGCAAGTGCCATAAACACTTTGAGACGTATTCATGGTCATATGAAGAAGATACTGCAACTCCACCTGTAATAATATTTCCGAACAAAACATACAAATTTCCAACTCTATTGCCTCTCATAAGAACCAGAGCACCCTTCACAACCTTCATAACTCCACCTTCAGCTGAGAACTTACAACTATCGGAGTCCAAGGCACAAAGCGAAATAAGATTCTTTTTCAGATCAGGAACATGTCGAACCTCTACCAACGATCTGACGATTCCATCATACATCTTGATTTTGACTATTCGAATTCCAACCATCTTACATGCAACATTAATGCCCATCAAGACACTACCACCGTTAATTTCTCTATAAGTGGTAAACCAGTCCCTATTGGGACACATATGGTAGGAACAACCTGAATCAAGAATCCAATCATAGAAAGTGCTTTGTCAAAACCATAATCTGATCTTCCATCCACAGCACTGACTGAATCATTAGATGATGAATCTTCTATTTTTTTTCCCTTTCTTTTGCCTTTCAGGACAATTTTGTCTTATGTGCCCTTTCTTATGGCAATAATAACATTCAATGTTTTTCCTGTTGGATATAGACTGAGATCTATGTTTGCCCTTACTACTAGAGTCATTTGCTCTTCCTCGTACTACCAAGCCCTCACTTGAACCATCATTTTCAACCACAACCTTTTTCTTCAACTCCTTAGAGTTCAAGGTTGCCTCTACATCCAATTTGGACAAAGTATATCTACCATACATCATGGTATCAACAAAATGTTCGTATGAGGGTGGCATTAAACACAACAACATAATAGTTTGGTCCTCATCATCAATTTCAACATTGATATTTCCCATATCCATAATAGCTTTTATGAAAAAATTAAGGTGGGTTAAAACAGAAGTACCTTCCTGCATTTGTAATGTGACTACTTCTTCATATGTAAGTGATTCATTAGAGACTTCGTGATGTACCAGTTTTTCAACTTCTGCCATATGCCAGATGTAGTTTTCTCATGAGCAACCTTTCGCAGTATACCATCGCTAAAAAACAGCAGAATCTAACCATTTCCAGCAACTCATCATTCTCTTCATCTGACAATTTTTTAGACAGAGCATTCTTTCTCTTCAAAGCTTTATGCAACCCATTATGAACCATGAAAACATGCATCTTCAAACGCCAAATAATGAAGTCGTTGTTTCCATTGAATTTCTCAATTTCAAACTTCACAGCCATTTCACGAATCTTTTACAACGCCTGTGTAGGTCTTGTCACCACAAGCACGCTAGAAGAAATGGATTTGAAATTTGACTCCGGATAGATAAGATATCGTATAAATAAGTTTATGTGCTCTAATCAGTCAATCTCCTTCGTTGACTGTTAAACAACCAATCTTATTACACAACCACGTAGATCTACCCGCAATGAGTCTAAAGGTTCAAACGGAACTCTGCTCAGAATTCTGATCGTCAAGATATCGCGAAAACAATCTTCAGCCTTTTATTCGGTCAAATCAATCTTGACTGTAAAGATCTAACGTCACTACGGGTTTGCTTCTAGGCTTCTAATGCACGGGTCAGGTTGACCTGGACTGGACCCAACCCAAAACTGATCCCAAAGACCCTGGGTTCTTTTTCTTTCCCCTCGATTGGGTTTTGCAACTGGGGGGACGAAGTCCTATTGTCTTCTCCTTCTCCGGTCTAGCAAGGCTGGCGACACAAGGCGGTGAGGCAGCGCCCGGCAACTGCTAGAAGTCTAATAGCAATCTAGCGATCAAATCGATCTCTCTTCTCCTTTTCCGTTCTTCAACAGGAACGCAGAAAACTAGGAGCGCTCTTCTTCTTCGTCGACCACAAGACGGCAGCAGCGACGACGGCTGATGTTCGTTTCTCCGATGACGGGAGCAGAAGTCTCCTTCTTCAATTCCGACGATCAACTTCCTGAACCCAAACCAATAGAGTTTCAACCTCTTCCGTTCTAGTTCTGCAACCAGAACTGACAACCCCATTTATGTTCTTCTTCTTTTTTCAATTCTCATTCGCCTGCAATAGATCGCCCTTCACCTTCTCTAGGCACGACGCAGTTCAGAATAGGAATTTCTCCTTCCTCTTGGTTCTATCTTTGATGCACACCAAATCTGAGAACCTAGAATCCCCACTTTTCTTTGATTAGATCTCAGGCAACAAGAGCGAAAGGGACGAATCCCTTCTTCTTCTCTGGTACCAGTTCCTCTACCTTCTATAAGAAGGCAAGTCTGTGGCCCACTTCGAGATCAATCTATCATGTCCTCTGCGATTTGATCCGTTGAATCTCCTTCAATCGTACACAACGCTCTGATACTAGTTTGTTGAGATCTAGGGCCTACAAGAAGAGATCAAGCACACACAAGAACACATAGATTTACATGGTTCGGCTTTTGGCCTACGTCCACGGGAAAATGGGAGAATTTACTATGCAATCAAAACAGGTGTACACATAAAGGATCCTAGCCTCTATTTATATAATCTTAGCCCCAAAACCCTGGTACACCCAGAACAGGCTACTTCTAATTGTAGTAGACCTATAACAGACCCACTTCTAATAATAGTAGAACAATCATGGTACCGTGGCCCGGTCAGCCGAGACTATTAACTTTTTACTAAATATCACTGACTTTTATTGAGCTAGACAAGTCAACACCTAGGATGGTTGCAGAAACATTGAGCAAAGGATTGCAGAGGTGTACATCATAAAGGCTCCTAGCCTCTATTTATAATATCAGCCCCAAAACCTTGGTACACCCAGAATAGACTACTTCTAATCGCAGTAGACCTATAACAGGCCTACTTCTAATCACAGTAGAACAAGCATGGTACGGTGGCCCGGTCAACCGAGACTATTAACTTCTTACTTAATATCACCGGCTTCTATTGAGCCATACAAGTCAATACCTGAGATGGTTGAGTAGAGGATTACAGACCCGAGGAAGAATAAAATAGGGCTTTCTGCCGAAGAACTATCAGAGCGAGAGCAGAACTGCCTGGCGATGTGAGGCAGTTTCACCATTTTCACGCTTTTGATGCTTTTTCCTAGAGCCACAGCAGCGGTGCCTGCCGGAGAAGATCGCTGCTTTGTCTTGCAATCAAACCCTCTTCTCCATATTCACATTTTTAATGCACTGTCGGATCGAGAGTACTGGTGTCTGCTAGAGTTAATTGTCACTCCGTCATGCATCCAGATCAAAGAAAAATAGAAGGGAAACTTTAGGAAACTAGAAGATAGAAAAGTGAGTCTGAGAGATGAGTTTTGGAAATAGAATTTTTGAAATGAGAATTTGAGCGGAAGAGTTTTGAAATGAAATACGCATGTGATGTTTCTCTCTCCTGCGCATCACTGCTTTTTGACTTTTGCCTCACCGTTGGATTTGAAAGTGATGGCTGAGATTGAGATCTTTCATAAAGATGGTGAGAGTGTCTCTCACTAGAGCACCTCCCATATATATATATATATATATATGGGTAATATTTAAGTGGGAACTGAGAACTTTTTTGTGGGTCCCAATTGTGGGCCCCAGTTGGGGATGGGACCAGGGGGTTTGGAAA
Organism: Camphora micrantha; assembly: GCA_003546025.1. Taxonomy (NCBI): domain Eukaryota; kingdom Viridiplantae; phylum Streptophyta; class Magnoliopsida; order Laurales; family Lauraceae; genus Camphora; species Camphora micrantha. The sequence goes on from QPKB01000009.1 coordinate 19,966,597, forward strand.
GATCTATGTGAGACCACTCCAAGTATCAAGTTTGACCACAAACTCATGCCCCTAACCCCTTCATCCATGGCCCACAAGTTTAATGGCTTCATATTTGAAAAAATATTCAACCCTCGATCCAATAGTTCAGTCCATTTGGATGTGTGCTAATTTTTGGGATTAGTGACCATCAGGGGGTTCCCTATTGGTTGTTGGGTTTGGATGGGTTGCTAGTTGGGCCCCGCAAAAAAGTTCTTATATAATAGGTGAGAACTAGTTCTCACCTGAATATTTCCCTATATATATGTACATACGTACATACAATATGTATGTATGTGTATGCGCCAATGAAAATTTTCAAACATAGGAGCATATCTCGCAACAGGTAGTGTACATTGTTGGTTAGATTGTGTAATTGAATCCCATATTACATATGAGATTTTTTGCACCTATGGTAGTGTACATTGATTTTCAGATTCTAGGTTAAAAATCCATCACACATGAGATATTTTGTGTTTTGAAATAAAAAAAATTATTTTAGCAAACCCAACCCAACCAGTACTATTCACAGGGCAGTTTGGAAGCAAAAACCTTAAAACCATCTCATGGTAGGGTATGGAGCAAAGTTTTATGAGGGTTGGGTTCTTGCCAACTTGACTCATTGACATCCTATATCGAACTTGTCGCATTGCCATCTGTGTTAACATTTTGATTTAAGGCAGATTACTGTATGCAGAAAACTAGTTCCACGAAAAAAAAAAATACGCATGTCCAACTACTCCCTACAAGAATTTAATTTTCAAGGAATCACGGAAAACTTAGCCCATTTTTTTATATGGAAAAGCCGCTGCACTAAGCATTGATTTTACTACGCAGAATTTGATTTTTCCGATACTCACATTTTCCTCAGAAAATTATCTACGACACATTTGAGAATGCTCTCATGGAAATTTCTTTTCGCAGAATTCTTCTTCTCCACAGAAGAAAAAAGTTTTGAAAACTACCCTACCCAAAAAAAAAACCGCCTACTGTGGAATCATGGAGCATTTAGCTCATTTTCTTGTGGTATTCCTCGCGGAAAAGAATTGGCCGCACAAGCATGACTGGGGTCCATGGAAAAAACGCGCTCCTAGTATTCTCCTCTGGAAGCCGAGATGATCAGAGCTCTATCTATATATGGACATGGGTGGGCCCCATGAAAAATAACTCGCCTCAACAAGTTTCCCAAAATATAGAGGAGGATCAGGGATTATAATATACAATGACAATCTTTTATGGGCCCTACTCTTTTCAATAATATTTTACAAAATTTCGTAACAATAAATAATTTATTTTGATAAAAGTCTCAGAGATGTGAAATGTAAACTTTCACTCCTCAGAAATGCAGGACAAAGATTGGAGGAAGATGATCGTTGCAGTTGGATTTGATGAATGTCAACCTCTCCCGCACTCAGAGAAGAAAGAGAAGATGGAAAGAGGAGAGGAAAAAGAAAGCCATGATGGAGACGCACCTGATAGTTGCTAATTGATATTGTATGTGATCGCCAGCGTAGATGGGTTTACCTGCTTGAGAAAAGGAAAAGATGAGTGTTAGTGTTAAGGTCAAGTATGCATTGCCCTTTTGTTGTCAATTCAGTGTCAATTGGTCCAAGACCTTGCCTCTAAGTGTTCCACTTGCAAAGATCAAGATTAAAGGCATTGCTAAAGTCTTGGAAGGCCCAGATTCATCAAGGAAGACCTCCATCTTTGTACCAACCTATTCAGGTATTGTGGACCCTAACCCAACCAAGAATGGCCCCTTGGACCATTAGAATAATTAATTGGTAATTTCAAAAAGGTTTAATAAACCAAATTGAGCAGTGGATTTGCTCAATTTTGGATGCATGGGGTGAGCTAACTGCCAGGTTCGCGGTCAACTCATGGTTACTTTGGTAATACCTATTTTTCTGTTATGATCACTCCTGTTTGTGACTAGACGATCAGCTCGTGGCTAACCGCAAGGTGCCCATAAAGTCAACTGCAGTTACATAGCGGTCGGCTGGTGGTTAAAAAGGCAGTAGCTGTTTTTGTTCGGCTCTCTGTTTTTCGGTCAGCTGGGGATCAGCCCGCGGCTAGCCATAATGTATGCACAGCTAACCACGAGCCAACCAAAATTCAAAACTTTAGACCATTGGGGCTTTGTCGGCTAACCGTAAATTCTTGAAGCATAATGTCCAAGTAGCTGTTGGAGAACATTCTATATATACTTAAGCTCATTCCAATGGCTACGTGTAAGACCCCAACTCGAGTGACCTCGATTAGTGTTAATTAAGTTGTATGTTAGTTCTAAGCGTGATTAATCTATTCTGGTTTAGTTGGGTTTAGAATAGCTTTGTTATAGCTCTGAAAATTTTTGAGTGCCTTTGTGATTAGTGGGGCCCATTGGGGGTTCCTTTTATGACCTTGCGTGTGCTTGGGGGGTTTTTCGAGATTTTGATGATTTGTATTTTTATCCCGGTTTACTCATCTCCTTGATCTCTACAACTTTCATGTTGATCCCATACCCGTCCGGGACCCCGAGACCGAACTTTCCTAGCTTCAAGGGCAAAACAGTCATTTTACACTAAATCTGTACCCAATAATTGATATTCCCGAAACCCGCAAAACATATACTTTTTGAAAACTAGAAATTTCGACGAACAACTTGCCCTTTTTCGACGAATGCATCTGAGATCCCGAAAACCATGATTTCAGCCCAATGAGATTTCTAGTAGTGGAGCCCACTCCCCATTTGCTTTATAAGATAACCCCTTCTCTTCTCCTTTTCCTTTTTTCAGCACAAAAAACTCGAACCTTGGGTTTGATTGCTCTTTTCTTCTTGTTCTCTCTCTCCTTCCCTAAATCATCATCACTCTTGCATCTCTTGAGAAATGGAGATCACCATTCTCTTCCTCTCCTTGAAGCTTTTTCTTGATACATTTTTGGAGAAAACCACCTATCACAAGATCCTCATTGAGCTAGTATTGTCCATTTGGAAAACCTACAAGTAAGCAACCCTCCTAATCTCTTAGATTTGTGTTCCTCTAGCCTTGGAGAAGCTCCATTTACATTATTGAAGCTTTCTCCTTCCTTGTTCCTTGTTTTTTGTTCCTTGTTTTGACCCATTTAGGGTTTGTTTTTGGGGTTTTTTTGTGTAGCTTGGAATCTTGGCTTGTATGTGATTAAAGCTTGTTTTTGACTAAGCTTGGACCTAAGGCAAGTGGATGAATAGATATTTAAAGTGTTAAATAGTTTTCATGAGAAATGTATATGATTTTACTATTCATTCTTAACTTGCATTGAATTTTTGAAATAAATGCTCATTCAACTTGTTAGCTTATTTAAACCTTGAAAATGTGACATTATGGACTTTCATTTATTGATTTTTATGGCATAAATGAATGCTTGTGATTGGTAGATTTCTCCTCTTCTGGTTTGATGAGTTGAAGAAGGAGGTGAATGGATAGTTGTTAGTAAAAGTTTTGATATGGAGGAATTGTTGAATGTTGAATTGGAGGAGCTTTTTAGCTGACTCTATTGCAGGGAAATGAATGAGGAATGAAGAAAACTGATTGGAAGATAAAAGGCTCAAATCTAACCCAGTGGAAATTTCCCGCAGCTGGCGGTCAACTGGCGGTCACCTGTTGGCTAGCTGCCTCGTGACTGGCGGCTAACCGAACCAAGTTCAGTCATAATTCCTGTTACGATCCCGGACCAGGTTACCAACCTAATCCGGGATCGAGACTAGTGGTGATGATATAATATAGTGGATGGTGATAGCCAAGCTATGAATTTATTTTAATCAATACGTATACGAGTCAATAAAAGGGTGTCACTCGTATAAGCGATTTCCCACAGGTGTCTGCGGTGAGGATATCACAGCAAGATAAACATTTCTTTTAAGTGCAGAAGCGTGTAGCAAATTTAATTCATACATTCGTATCTGAGATAGCATGATTGATAAATTCATTTACAACAAGTATCAAAATGAGCAATTATCATTACTGCTTTCCCCAAAAGAAAGGCTAAAGTTTATACAAAAGATCATTTAATTACATTCCCCAAAAATAGAGGCCAACAAAGGCCAGTATAAACAGAATATAAATCCCAAAAGAATGGTTAGCTATAACCCAAAATGTTATGCAACTCGAGCATCTAAACAACATCATCGGCATGCCACTCGACAAATCGTTGTGGTTCCCCGACCGCCTCCTTGTGCTCCTCCTCGGGAAAACCAACGACGGAACCTGGTACCAAAGTAAGGGATCAAACACAACGGTTTCGCAAGTGGGTAAAGAGATAAAACAATAATTAAAATTTACCTTTGAAAGACATTTAAACCTGTTAAAACAATAACGTTCATAAAACAAAAGAATCATTTACTGGAAAACAATATGCAATATAAGACATGTAAGGTATCTAAGGAAATCGGGAAACAAGCAAGATGGCAACCACACAATGCTAAGTCCACTATCACAAAGTGACAAGAGCATATCGGGATGTTGACCACAGTCACCAGAGTGAGGAGGTACAACAAAATTTACGTATACATATTGTCACAACCCCAAACCGGGTTACCGACCTAATCCAGGATCGGGACTAAATTGAATGATGAATGATGATTGATGAAAGATAGTCCATACTATGAATTTATTTTAACCAATACGTATACGAGTCAATCGAAGAACGCCACTCGTATACGTGATTTCCCATAGGTGTCCGCGGTGAGGATATCACAACAACATAAACGTTTCTTTTGAATGTGGAAGCGTGTAGCAAATTTAATTCATACATTCATATCTAGGATAACATGATTAAAACATTTCTAACAAGTATCAAAATGAGCAATGATCATTAGTGCTTTCCCAAAAAAAAAAAGTTAAAGTTTATACGAAAGATCATTAATTACATTCCCCAAAAATAAAGGCCAACAAAGGCCAATATAAAGAAAATAAATAACCCAAAAGAATGGTTAATCATAACCCCAAAATGTTACACAACTCGGGCACCCGAATGTCTAAACAACATCATCGGCATGCCACTCAACTAGTTGTTTCGGTTTTCCGACCGCCTCCTCACGCTTCTCCTCGGGAAAACCAACAACAGGACCTGAGTACCAAAAATAGTAGATCAAACACAACGGTTTGGCAGGTGGGTGAAACGATAATACAATACTAGAAATTACCTTGGAAAACATTTAAACCTATTAAAATAATAAATTTCATAAAATAGGAGAATCATTTATTCAAAACATAAGTGCAACATAAAACAAGCAAGGTATCCAAGGAAATCGGAAAACAACAAAATCGCATCCACACGAAGTTAAGTTTCTATTACCGAAGTGACAAGAGCATATCGGAATGTTGACCTCAGTCACCGAGTTGAGGAGGTACAACAAAATTTACATATACATATATATAATAATACGGGACATGACCACGATAGCGAACCGAGCATCGAGAACCACAGTAGCAATCTGCGGCATTGGGACAAGACCACGGTAATAACAGGGTAGCGGGATCCAAACTGCAGCTGTCGGGATGAGAGGGGATCCCCAAATCGGTAGATCAAACCAACAAGGTTATCCAAACTTAGTAGCGCCAACTCATAGGTCAAATAACGAAAATCAAGTCATGTACAAAATACATATGATGCACTTATATAAACGGGCGGGACGGGGTGTTGAAAGGCACAATTATCATTTCAAATAAGACGTGCATATCGGGACTAGCAAAATACTACAATTGTAATTTCTGTAATTTCAGGAATGATAAATCATAATTCATGAAATTCAGGACAGTATCGGGATGCAAAGTTTGATCAAGGTAATAAGGGTCCCGTATGTCGATTTCAATATATATATATATATATGGTACTCTTTGAGTTTGGAAACATTCTCGGCTCCTTATATTCCTTGGTCATTTCAAAACATATGTTGAATATTCGTGATGTGGTTTCTTTCTCAAATGGGTGTTAAACAATGTTATAAGTCTTCCCATCACAATAGGGTTCCCAACAATCCTCTCTCGATCATTTAAATATTTCATTTTTGCTCCCAGAATGGTCCCAGGTGAACAGTGTTCATCGCTCAAGCGGACAAGAAATTCGATCGTGCGACGAGCTCTCTGGAAAAGTTTTCTGGGATGGTTCAATCGAGCGGATAAGGATTCGCTTGAGCGAACATGTTGGCTCGAGCGAAAATTACGTTTGCTCGAACTAATAAGGTTCTGTGAAGTTCTGGGAGGATCCTGGAAAAGTTCGCTCGAGCGAACTGTCCACTGGAATGGCGCGGACCCTTTTCTGGACAGGTCGCTCGAGCGACATGTCCAAAAACTGATTCTAGGACAATTCTGCTCTCTTCCTTTTCCACTTCTTACAAACTCCTTTAGCCACATTTTCTCATCAAAATGAGACGGTCAAATCCACCTTCTTACAACATTCAAAACACCATCAACTCCCCATCAATACTTCCATAAACATCAAATCAAAACATCTTCTTCTCAATCACATTCAACCGCAAAAGAGGAGAGAAAACCACAATCACAAGGAGTCATTTATATCACAACAAGTAACAAATGAAAGGCTATAAATGCAATGTTTCAACCGTCCACAATACTCATTCATGGGTATTTATTTCAACTCAATGCAAGACAATAAAAACATGAATAGTATGATAAAATCAACACATTTGTCATAAAACCATTTAATGCACAAAATATCAATTCATCCATTTGCCTTGGGTCTCTAATCAAGAAAAAACAAGCCTCTAATCACCTCTTCCAAGCCAAGAACAAAAGCTAGACAAAAACCCAAATACAAACCCTAAAATGGTCGAAACAAAGTTCAAGAAGAAGCAAACTTCAATAATGCAAATGGAGCTTCTCTAGGGTTAAAAGAACACAAATCTAGAAGATTAGGGAGGGGGCTTACTTGTAGGTTCTCCAAATGGGCAAGACTAGCTCAAAAGTGATCTTGGAATGGGAGGTTTTCTCCTAAAATGGTATCAAGAGGAAGCCTTCAATGAGAGGAAAAGAGTGGTGATCTCCATTTCTCAAAAGATGCAAGAGTGCTGATGATTTAGGGAGGGAGAACAAGAAGAAGAAGAAAAAACCCTAAACAGGAGTTGCTTGAGCTGGAAAAAGGAAAGGAAGAAGATGAGTTCCTTATATAGCAAGTGGGGAGTGGGCTCCACCACTAGAAACTTTGTGAGGCTGAAATCATGGCTTTCGGGGCTTTAAATGAATTCGACGAAGAAGGGAGAAATGATCGTCAAAATTTCTAGGTTCGAAAAAGTATATGTTTCGCGGGTTTCGGGAATATCAAATATTCGGTACAGATTTAATATAAAAAGACTGTTTTGCCCTTGAAGCTAGGAAAGTTGGGTTTTGGGATTCGGGACGGAAATTGGATCAACATGAAAGTTGTAAAGATTAATGAAATAAGCAAAACGGTATAAAATACAAATCAATAGAATTTTGAAAAATCTCTCAAGTAACTGCAAAGTCATAAAAGGAACCCCCAAAGGGTCTCACTAATCACAAAGGCACTCAAAATTTTTCAAAGCTATAACAAAGCTATTCTAATCCCAACTAAACCAAAATACACTAATCACGCTTAAGACTAGCAGATAACTTAATTAACACTAATCGAGGTCTCTCGGGTTGGGGTCTTACATCGTCCACCCCTTGGAATATTATGTCCTCCAAATAAAATACAAAACTCACCTCAGGGAGAAGATATGGATACTTCTTCTGCACTTGGTCTCGCAATTCCCACATTGCTTCTTCCGGTCCATAATTCTCCCAAAGCACTTTCACCCACTGAGTAGTCCGTGTCCTCAACTCTTGTTCCTTCATATCAATGATTCGAATAGGCTTCTCTACATATGTAGCATCTTCCCTGATTTCCAATGGTTCATGCTGGAGTACATGTGAAGGATTGGGAACATTCTTCTTCAACATTGACAAATGGAAAACATTGTGTACGCTGGAAAACTCGGGTGGTAAGGCTAACCTATCAGCCACGTCACCAATCTTGCTCACAATGTCGTAAAGTCCAATTTATCTCCTTGATAACTTGCATTTTTGTCCAAATCTCAATGTTTCCCTAGTAGGTGACACTTTCAAGAAAACATTCTCTCCTTCTTTAAACTGCAAATCCCTTCTATGAGAGTCTGCATAGCTCTTCTATCTACTCCGGGCTACTTTCAGACGTTCTTGAATCTGTTTGACTTTATCACTGGTCTCACTCATTATGGTGGGTCCATGGAAACTGCGGGTACCAACTTCTTCCCAACAAACAGGTGTCCTACACCTTCTGCCATAGAATGCCTCAAAAGGCGTCATCCCAATGCTCGAGTTGTAGTTGTTGTTGTAAGCGAACTCACACAAAGGTAAGGTCTCGTTCCATTGAGTCTTAAAGTCTAACACACAAGCATGGAGCATATCCTCAAGAGTCTGAACTATTCTCTTTGACTGGCCATCTGTCTAAGGGTGATAAGATGTACTGAACTGTAGCCATATACTCATAGATTCATGTAATGTCTTCCAAAATCTCAAGACGAATCTGCTGTCTCTATCAGACGTGATGGAAACTAGCTGACCGTGTCTGCTGACGATCTCACTAACAAACAACTCTGTCAAAGGTAACATGTGCATCTTCTTTCCTATCCTCATTGGGATGAAATGAGATGACTTGATGAGAAGGTCCACAATGACCCATATTGCATCGTTGCCTCTGCTGGTCCTCGGTAATCCCGAAATAAAATCCGTGGTTATGTGCTCCCATTTTCATTCCGGAATCTCTAACGGTTGTAATAACCCTGGAGGCTTCTGATATTCTGCCTTAATCAACTAGCAAGTCATACACTGAGAGACAAACGCTGCTATTTCTCTCTTCATATTGTTCCACCAAAATCTGCCCTTCAAGTTCTGATACATCTTCGTACTACCCTGGATGCATGGAATACCTCGTACTGTGAGCTTCTGTCATGATGTCATTTCTCACATCTTCCATGTTTGGAACACACAAGCTGTCACGGTAGTACAAAACTTCAACTAAAATACGGAAGTCAGGACAGTCTGCTATATGCTCTAAAATCTTGGCCAAGTTTAGATCTTGCAATTGACTATCTTTGATCTTCTGTACGGAGGAAGGCTCTGACATTGACATGTTAGCTAATAACACACCTTTCCTCAGTGGCTATAAATCTATTCTCAACTCTTCAAATTGCTCAAAATTACAAGTGCCACTAAGATTTGCCAAGCCCACTGATTTTCTACCCAACGCATCAGTGACTACATTAGCTTTCCCTAGGTGATATTTGATTGGAAAATCATAATCCTTGATATATTCCATCCATCTCCTCTATCTCATGTTCAGTTCTTTCAGAGAAAACAAATACTGTAAGCTCCGGTGATCGGAGTGAACCTCAAATTTCTCTCCATAGAGGTAATGTCTCCACATCTTCAGTGCAAAAACAATCGCTGCTAACTCAAGATCATGTGTTGCATAGTTCTTCTCGTGATCTTTCAACTGCCGGGACCCATAGGCTATCACTTTTCCATCTTGCATCAATACACATCCAAGTCTAACATTCGAAGCATCGGTAAAAATAGTGAAACCGCTGCTTCCGGATGGCAAAGTAAGGATAGGTGCTATGGTTAATCTCTTCTTCAGCTCTTGAAAACTATCTTCACACTTATCTGTCCATACATAAGGTGCATTCTTCCTTGTCAACTTCATCAATAGTGACGCAATTGATGAAAATTCTTACACGAACCTCTGATAACATCCTGCCAATCCTAGAAAACTTCTGATTTCTGACACATTCTTCGGTCTTTCCCACTGTACTACTGCCTCAATCTAAGACGAATCCACTGACAATCATTCTCTGGAAATAATGTGGCCCAAAAACGCTACTTGCTCTAGCCAAAATTCACACTTATTAAGTTTTGCATACAGCTGCTTCTCTCTCAGAAGCTGCAATGCTACTCTCAGATGCTCTTCATGTTCTTCCTTGGTCTTGGAGTACACCAAAATGTCATTAATGAGCACTCCAACAAATTGATCCAAGTACTGTGCAAAAATCTTGTTCATCAGTGGCATGAACACTGCTGGTGCATTTGTCAACCCAAATGGCATCACTAGGAACTCATAGTGTCCATGTCTTGTCCGGAAAGTTGTTTTCAGTACATCTGACTCTCTGACTCTTAGTTGGTGGTAACCGGATCTCAAATCAATATTCGAAAAATACGAAGCACCTTGTAACTGATCAAACAGTTCATAGATCCTTAGTAAAGGATACTTGTTCTTGATGGTCATTTTGTTCGGTGTCTGGTAATCAATGCACATTCTCATCGAACCGTCTTTCTTCTTGACGAACAACACCGGAGCTCCCCATAGTGAAATACTAGGTCTTACAAAACCTTTGTCCAGCAATTCTTGCAATTGTGTTTTCAATTCTCCCAATTCCGTCGGAGCCATTCTATATGGTGCAATGGAGATTGGAGCGGTCCCTGGTAATAGCTCGATAGTGAAGTCTATCTCTCTATTAGGTGGTAAACATGAAATCTCATCCGGAAAAATATCTGAGAATTCCCAAATAATTGGGATCCCCTCCACCCCTTGGGATCGTTTATCCTCCGTGATAAGTGCCAAATAGGCTTCACATCCACCTTTCAAAGGTCTATCAGCCTTTAACGCACAAATAACCATGTACTAGGAATACTCCTCTCTCCCTGAAACTACACTCCTGCCGGTGTCTTATCTAATTTGAAGGTGAGGGTATTATGGAAACAATCCATTGCATTTTGAGGTGGTGCTGGACGTTGTGCCCCCTGCTGCTACTGATTTTGCCTATTCTGTCTTGGACAGTCTCTCATCTGATGGTTCATAAAACCACATCTAAAGCATGCCCTTGTGATTGTACGACACTGGGTACTCTCGTGATTCTTCCCATAGTGGATACAGACCACTTGGTTATGCACATTTTGATCTGGCCTCTGCCTCTTATGCTGCTGGTTGTTCTGTTGTTGGGGTTCTCCTTTGCCTTGAAGTCTGAGGATCCTGTGGTGGAAATTCTCAAACTTATAAGCCCTCTTGACTACCTCTTCGAAGGTTGTCGGTGGAACAATCCCCGTAGCATCCCTCTCAATGATGGGATTCAGTCATTCGAGGAACTTTACAGTCTTCTTCTCCACTGTGTCCACTAGCTCCGGAACATATCTAGACAATCTCTCGTATTTAGTTAGGTATTCGGGGACTGTCGTGTTCCCTTAGACAAGTTGTTGGAATTCCACTACATTTTGTCTCTTAATATGGGTGGGTACATATTTATCCCCAAACTGCCTCTTAAAGCTAGCCCAAGCTACTGCATTTGCCATATGCGTGTACTCTTCCCTAACGGTCTTCCACCAAATATCCGCTGAACCGTTAAAGAGAGATGTTGCAAGCTTAACTCGCTCTCCTCCGATGAATTAGAGCATCTCGAAGATATTCTCGATATGCTCTAGCCAGTCATCTACAGCTAATGGGTATTCTGATCCAAGAAACTCTTTTGGACCTCTCTTCCTGAACCATTCAAACAACGCATTTGGGTCATGCTGCCTCTGATTGATGACAATAGCAAGTTGAGGTTGAACAGGTTCGGGCCTCCTTTGTAACACCTCTAGGAGTTGCCTCTACATGTCAGCCAACTCTCTGGCATGGTCTTCATCTTTCTTCAGCATCTCTTCTTACAATCTGGACTGATTCTCATTAGCCTGACGCTGTTGATCTAACATGGCTTGTATCATTTGCTGAAACCGATTTTGCATGTTGTCAGGAATATCTTCTTGAACTGGGCTTGTATGATCACTATTGTTGGAAGTAGGATTGACGTTTAGATGCCTTTTACAAGGTGGCATAACGCTGCAAAACAAATTACTAGCACAAGATAATAAAAGTAAGGGTCGCACATTGCTCACACGATGCTAACTAACGAAGAGTCTAACAAATCCTCGCCACGTCCTTGGGATTTCTAGTTTCTTTTAATTGCTTGAAACATGTCTCGCTCTAATACCAGTCTCTCGCAACCCAAGACCGGGTTACCGACCTAATCTGGGATCGAGACTAAATTGAATGATGAATGATGATTGATGAAAGATGGTCCATACTATGAATTTATTTTAACCAATACGTATACGAGTCAATAGAAGAATGTCACTTGTATACGCGATTTCTCACAGGTGTCTGCGGTTGGGGTATCACAACAACATAAACATTTCTTTTGAATGCGGAAGCATGTAGAAAATCTAATTCATAAATTCATATCTAGGATAGCATGGTTAAAACATTTCTAACAAGTATCAGAATGAGTAATGATCATTAGTGCATTCCAAAAAAAAAAAAAGTTAAAGTTTATACAAAAGATCATTAATTACATTCCCAAAAAATAGAGGCCAACAAAGGCAATTATAAACAAAATAAATTAAATAACCCAAGAGAATGGTTAATCATAACCCCAAAACGTTGTTAGGAATTTTGTGTATTGCAATTTGATGGATGCATTATCATTTTAATTTTCACACATGCATTGTTTTAGAAAAACTTGAAATCTTGATTTACTCATACATTGTTTTAAATATTGTAAATCATATGTTTCATGCATGTTTTGATTGGATGCATTTTAATTTGAAAAAGAAGTTTTATGAATCAAGCTAGCCTATGTTTTAAATCTTTCAAATCTTTTTATGCTTTTATGTTTCATGATTTTAAAAGCACTTAGATTGAATTAAAATCATGTTTCCAAGCTTGATTTAATGGCCCAAAAGTCCCCTCAAAGAAAATCTTTGAAATATGCAATTTATGGGAATTTTGGTCCCTGGACCCGGTCGACCCGCAGTGTGGCCGGTTGACCGAGCCCATGGACCCGGTCGACCGACCACACTGCTCGGTCGACCGGGAAAGTGCCGTTGCAGCTTTTTTCAAACGGTCATATTTATGACCGTTGAAGGCCAGGTCGACCCGGGAAGGGGCAGGTCGACCGGGGACACGCCAGTAGTCACTTTTTGACTATAAAATGAAGTTCATTCCCATGTGAAAAGTGTTGAACATTTTAGTCTTCTTTGAGGTGTTTGGAGACAAAAGAAAGGAGATGAACTAAGAGAGATCAAGGGGTCTAATGGAAAGCTAAAACTTGGATTAATGAAGTTAAATCTCTAAGTAAGTTTTACTTTTCATTATCATATGTTTCATTCTTTGTTTAAATTATTGGCAAATTAATTTTAGCATGTTAACTATGATGTGTTGAATCCATCACTTCTCTTAATCTTTGATTTAAGTTGGATTGGATTCTTCACGCTTGATTTCAAACCAAGTTTGTTTTAAAACTTTATAAAACATGTTTTGTCAAATCCTTTGATTTCTTTTATGACATGTTTTATTTACTTGGTTGAATCATATTGTTGTTTTCATTCATTTCAACCTTGGTTAAACTTTTATTTTTGAAAACAACATTGCACATGTATCACGTGTTTAAACATAATTAATTTCATACAACTTGTGAGCTTTTGATTTTCACATCATCAACAAGTCAGTATTTTATACATGTGATTTGCATTTCACTTCAATCAAATCTTTGTGTGCTTTCAATTTTAAAATGCATTAAGCATACTTTAATTGAGCCTTCATTTTAAACTTGATTGAAGTTTTCACACACACACTTCATGAGCATTCATCTTAGCATTTCATAGAGTGTTGTGTGAGTTGAATTAAACTTTCATATTCCCCTAATTAAGAGGCATTGTAATTGAGCTTAATTGTATTCTCTTAGAGTGTTTTGTGAAGACACTACCTTGAGAGAAAATCTCTTTATTGTAAAGGTTATTGCTTAGCCTAAGAAAAGCATTGTGTAAAGGTTATTGCTTAGCCTAGAAAAGCATCTTGTATAGGTTGTTGTTTAGCCTAGAAAAACAACATTGTTAGGTTATTGCTTATCCTTGGAAAGCATATTGTAGAGGTTATTGCTTAGCCTTTTTCAAAAGCATAAATAGTGGAAATCCGGTGGGGTGTTGGATCACAAGCCGGTAGTGGATGTAGGCATTGAGGCCGAACCACTATAAATCTTTGTGTGAGGTTGTATGCTTGTGGTGATTTCTCTTGTTAGCTTCCGCATCTTGTTTGGTAAATCATCATATGTGACTAGTTACTTGTTAAGAAATTAAAATTGGCCATGATTAGTCATTAAGTGTAGATCACCCTATTCACCCCCCCCCCCCCCTCTAGGGTTAGGATCCCGGACTTTCAATTGGTATCAGAGCCTCGTGCTCTAATTTAGGATCAAGTGTTTTGGAACTCTTGATTAGGTGTAAAAACCTAGAGTCAAAACCCTAGTGTTGTTGTTTCATGGAAATCATTAGAATGGATTCCACTATGTTAGATTGTATAGATTCTTGTGTAGATTCTTCTAGACCCCTCCTTCTTCCATCTATTGGAGATTCAAACCTTCAAATTAATGAATCTAAATTTGACTTAAAAGAAGAAGAAAATGATGAGAATGAAGATGACCTTCAACAAGCCTATGAGGAATTGTATACTTTATCCATAGAGCTTGATAAGAAAAATAAAAAATTAAGAGAAGAATCTAAATGACTAAACAAAGAATTAGTTTTTTCAAAAGATGAACTTAGAGAGAAAGAAGAATTAATAAATTGTGTAGAATCTAAGTTCATGATCTCTTTGCATAATCTATCTAATATTAAAGATGATCTAAGAGAATTAAAGATAGAGTATGATGATCTTAATAAGGAAAATTCTAAACTAAGAGATCAATTGCAAAGGCAAGACAAAGACTTTAACAATTTAGAATCCAAGTTGAGTATCTCTAAGAAAGATTTATCTAATGCTCAAGATGAACTAAATAAAATAAAGTTAAATTGTGATGAGCATAATAAAGATAACTTAAATCTAAGAGATACTTTAAAAAGGCAAGATGAAAACATTATCTATTTAAACTCCAAATTAAACTTGTCTAATGATCAAAGTAATTTGCAAACCTTAGAACTTGGATCTAATGTTAATAAACTTCAACTTGAGTTAAAACTTGCCCATGAAGAACTAAACAAATTTAAGGGAATTGAAAATGAACTAACAAAAGTTAAAAATGAAAATTCAACCTTTAAAACCCAAGTCACTCAACTTGAAAGCTACAAACAAAAGTATGAGTACAAATTTACCCAAAGTGAAGAAAAATTTGAAAAGTTATTTAAATTGGGTAAATCACAAAGAGATAGGACGGGTCTTGGTTACAGTAGGAATATTTCACATGACCCTAAATTCACCAACACTTTTGTAAAAGGTGAGTTCTCATTCTCTAGCACTCATACTTCCTTGCCCATATCTAAATGTTATTATTGTGGTAATGAAGGGCATTTCAAATTTGAGTGCAAACTAAGAAGAAGCCATGTGTCTAAACCCATCTTTGAACCCAAGAAAGTAAAATCAAACTCTATGTTGGGTAAGACACTAAAAATCAAAGAAGACTCCAAGAAGATTAAACATGTTAAATCAATTAAAAAGGAGTCACCTAAGATAGATTCTAAAAAGGTTAAACAAGTTAAACCAAGTACAAAAGAATCTATAAACAAAAAGCTTCTCAACCTATCTCCCTTAAATCAAAATATGAAAGAACTTTTGAATAAAGTTGCTAAGTTAAATCTAAAATTCAAAAGTCAATTAAAGGGAGGAAATAAGAAGAAAAGAAAAACAAATCAATCCCCTAAGAAACACACTCACCAACCTCAAAAGACTATTCACCAACCTAGGTCAAATTTAGTTAAATCTAAACATATTGGTGATAAGTCTAAATTGAAAATTTATCAAGTCAAATCTCCTATAGTTGGTGAGACTTTTAAACTAGACCTCAAAGATCAACCCTCTCAAGACCTTAGGTGGATTCCTAAAGTTATATACTTAGTCAAACCTTAAGGCCTTGAACCTCATTGACCAACCTATCCTTTATAGTTAAATCATATTGTTGGTCATGATCATTTGCATTTTTGTTCTTTCTTAGTTACATTTCTTAAAATGCAATAGTTATTTATGATCAATTGATTTTGTTGTCATGCACCTTTCTAATTACATATCATGATTTTCAAAATCATTTGATTATAATTTCATCATGATAGATTTGTTTTTTGCTCAGATTTTGTTATATCTCTTGCATTGCATTTCTATTCATGATCAATTGATTGTGATTTCAAAAGCTTTCTTAGCTAGATTTTTCATAATCAATTGATATTGCAAAATCATTTGTTTGAATGTCTTATTTGTTTTGAAAAACAAATGATTTGAAACGTTTTGGATTTTCCATGTTTTTCTAAGTTATTCATTCAAATGGAAAATTATTGTTTTATAAAGTCAACTTGCATGTGTTTCAAATAAGTTATATATTATTAAATGCAAGTTGAAAATAGATTATCTTCAAATTCATTCTTTTTATGCTCATTGTTGGATTTTGTTTATTGAAATGATTTGAAGATTGTATGAATGGAAATGCTCTAAATCATTATTAGTTTTAATCATCAAAGCATGTTCCATGTTCTCATTTCCCTATGCAATTGGTTATATCAACTTAAATGGAAATGAATGTTGTGATAGATAATTTGCATGTTTGCCCATTTAGTTACACTCTTGTTATATGCAAATGTCTATATAGTTCCTTGTTTGGTTGTGCTTAATTTTAGTTTTATTTGTAGACACCATTCTAGGACTCTTAAATCCATCCTTTGTGCTTTCTAGTTATTATTAAATGGATGGTTATGTTGTTGATTCATGTGTATTTTTCTTATTGGTATCATTCTTTATACATGTCTCAACTTCATAATAGTGTGCTTCATCATATGAACCTCTTTGAAATCCATTCCTTGTATTTCATAGTTATAACTATTGTTTGATGGATTTCTTAGATGTTGAATTCATATGATTTTGACACTTTGTAAATTGCATGTTCTTTTAAGTTATATCTTTTTATGCAATTTCTCATGTTCATCACTATGCTCATAAGTTATATCTTTAAAAGTGATGAATATTCATGTATGATGCTTGATTTTGTATGTCACATTCTATTAGCATCATAATTTCCATGTTTGAATTTCATTGCACTCATCTTGCTCTTTACAGTCATATTTTATGATTGAATGAAATGTTTTCAAAACTTTCGTAGCATATGATTTTCATAAGTTATATTGATTGATGCTATGATTAGTAACCATATAACATCATGGATAGCTCTAATTTGGATGAACCCTAATAGGTATATTCCTTAACTCCAGTTTAAAGTGATTGAGTTAATAGTCATATCCTTCAATCTCAATTGGTATATTTGTTTTATATATATTTCAATTGATATCCATGATAGATTATCCGTTTGACCTTGCTCTTTAATTATCCTATAGCTTACCCGTCAATTGGTATCTTTATAATAGTAATTTGATCATATTGAGCTCAATAGTTAAACTTGTATCTAATCCTTCTCTTGAAGTTAACCCTCAATTGGTTAAACCATCTTCTTCTTGCTCCAAATAGTTAAATATTTGTCGAAAGTTTGACGAAAGGAGAGAATGGATTGAGGGGGAGTGCAAACCTTCATAGGAAGTCTTAGTTTTGATCAAATTCACCATTGTATTGGCTCTTTATCCGTTTAGATTGCTATTCATACATGATAGCCTGTTATGAATTTCATTTTCGATTTCCTCTGTTAACAGGTGCTACTAAAAGGTATTTTCCTTATTTCATGTGTGTAGGTATCTTTGCAATTTAATGGCAAAGGGGGAGAGAGCAATCAAGTTGTCTCAAGGGGGAGAGTATGTCCATTCATCCTAAGGGGAGATATTGTATGATCTTCTACAGGGGGAGAGAATGCATATCTTGCCAAAAGGAGAGAGTGAATGGTCAAAGGGGGAGAGTGAAAGAAGAGAAAGCTTGGGAGCTAAAGAAGATGCTTGGCTATTGAAAAGAAAGCTTGAAGAATGATCAAGCTCCAAGCATCAAGAAGATTGAAGAAAATGAACTAGAGCCAAAGCTAAGAGAAGAAGCATCCAAGAGATTTCAAGACTTGTCCAGCTTAGGGGGAGCTGAAGACTCAGTGTGTAAATTCGGTGTTGAGTAAGGTTTGCCATCAAATTGCAAATGGAGAGATTGTTAGGAATTTTGTGTATTGCAATTTGATGAATGCATTATCATTTTAATTTTCACACATGCATTGTTTTAGAAAAACTTGAAATCTTGATTTACTCATACATTGTTTTAAATATTGTAAATCATATGTTTCATGCATGTTTTGATTGGATGCATTTTAATTTGAAAAAGAAGTTTTATGAATCAAGCTAGCCTATGTTTTAAATCTTTCAAATCTTTTTAGGCTTTTATGTTTCATGATTTTAAAAGCACTTAGATTGAATTAAAATCATGTTTCCAAGCTTGATTTAATGGCCCAAAAGTCCCCTCAAAAAAAATCTTTGAAATATGCAATTTATGAGAATTTTGGTCCCTGGACCCGGTCAACCCGCAGTGTGGCCGGTCGACCGAGCCCATGGACCCGGTCGACCGGCCACACTGCTCGGTCGACCGGGAAAGAGCCGTTGCAGCTTTTTTCAAACGGTCATATTTATGACCGTTGAAGGCCAGGTCGACCCGGGAAGGGGCAGGTCGACCGGGGACACGCCAGTAGTCACTTTTTTACTATAAAATGAAGTTCATTCCCATGTGAAAAGTGTTGAATATTTTAGTCTTCTTTGAGGTGTTTGGAGACAAAAGAAAGGGGATGAACTAAGAGAGATCAAGGGGTCTAATGGAAAGCTAAAGCTTGGATTAATGAAGTTAAATCTCTAAGTAAGTTTTACTTTTCATTATCATATGTTTCATGCTTTGTTTAAATTATTGGCAAATTAATTTTAGCATGTTAACTATGATGTGTTGAATCCATCACTTCTCTTAATCTTTGATTTAAGTTGGATTGGATTCTTCACCCTTGATTTCAAACCAAGTTTGTTTTAAAACTTTATAAAACATGTTTTGTCAAATCCTTTGATTTCTTTTATGACATGTTTTATTTACTTGGTTGAATCATATTGTTGTTTTCATTCATTTCAACCTTGGTTAAACTTTTATTTTTGAAAACAACATTGCACATGTATCACGTGTTTAAACATAATTAATTTCATACAACTTGTGAGCTTTTGATTTTCACATCATCAACAAGTCAGTATTTTATACATGTGATTTGCATTTCACTTCAATCAAATCTTTGTGTGCTTTCAATTTTAAAATGCATTAAGCATACTTTAATTGAGCCTTCATTTTAAACTTGATTGAAGTTTTCACACACACACTTCATGAGCATTCATCTTAGCATTTCATAGAGTGTTGTGTGAGTTGAATTAAACTTTCATATTCCCCTAATTAAGAGGCATTGTAATTGAGCTTAATTGTATTCTCTTAGAGTGTTTTGTGAAGACACTACCTTGAGAGAAAATCTCTTTATTGTAAAGGTTATTGCTTAGCCTAAGAAAAGCATTGTGTAAAGGTTATTGCTTAGCCTAGAAAAGCATCTTGTATAGGTTGTTGTTTAGCCTAGAAAAACAACATTGTTAGGTTATTGCTTATCCTTGGAAAGCATATTGTAGAGGTTATTGCTTAGCCTTTTTCAAAAGCATAAATAGTGGAAATCCGGTGGGGTGTTGGATCACAAGCCGGTAGTGGATGTAGGCATTGAGGCCGAACCACTATAAATCTTTGTGTGAGGTTGTATGCTTGTGGTGATTTCTCTTGTTAGCTTTCGCATCTTGTTTGGTAAATCATCATATGTGACTAGTTACTTGTTAAGAAATTAAAATTGGCCATGATTAGTCATTAAGTGTAGATCACCCTATTCACCCCCCCTCTAGGGTTAGGATCCCAGACTTTCAAATGTTACGCAACTCGGGCACCCGAATGTCTAAACGATATCATCGGCATGCCACTCAACTAGTCATTGCGGTTCTCCGACCGCCTCCTCATTCTCCTCCTCGGAAAAACCAACGACGAGACCTGAGTACCAAAAATAGTGGATCAAACACAACGGTTTGGCAGGTGGATCAAAAGATAATACAATAATAGAAATTACCATGGAAAACATTTAAACTTGTTAAAACAATAAATTTCATAAAACAGGAGAATCATTTACTCAAAACATAAATGCAATAAAAAACAAATAAGGTATCCAAGAAAATCGAGAAACAAATAAAATGACATCCACACGAAGCTAAGTCCTCTATCACCGAAGTGACAATAGCATATCGGAATGTTGACCTCAGTCACCGAGATGAGGAGGTACAACAAAATTTACATATACATATACATAATAATACGGGACATTACCACAGTAGCGAATCGGGCATCGGGAACCACAGTAGCAATCTGCGGCATCGAGACAAAACCACCATAATAACCGGGTAGCGAGATCCAAACACAGTTGGCGGGATGGGAGGAGGATCTCCAAGTCGGTGGATCAGACCAACAAGGTTATCCAAGCTTAGTGGTACCAACTCATAGCTCAAATAACGGAAATCAAGTCATGTACAAAATACATATGATGCACTTACATAAACGGGCTGAACGGAGTGCTCAAAGGCACAATTATCATTTCAAATAAGAAGTGCATATCAGGACTAGCAAAATACTACAATTGTAATTTCTGTAATTTCGAGAACGATAAATCATAATTCATGAAATTCGAGACAGTATCAGGATGCAAAGTTTGATCAAGGTAATAAGGGTCCCGTATGTTGATTTCAATATATATATGGGACTCTTTGAGTTTGGAGACATTCCGGGCTCCTTATATACCTTGGTCGTTTCAAAACATACGATGAATATTCGTGATGTGGTTTCTTTCTCAAACGGGTGTTAAACAATGGTTATAAGTCTTTCCATCACAATAGGGTTCCCAACAATCCTCTCTCAATCATTTAAATATTTCATTTTTGCTCCCAAAATGGTCTCAGGTGAACAGTGTTCATCGCTCGAGCGGACAAGAAATTCGCTCGAGCGACAAGCTCTCCGGAAAAGTTTCCTGGGATGGTTCGCTCAAGCGGATAAGGGTTCGCTCGATCAAACATGTTGGCTCGAGTGAAAATTACGTTCGCTCGAACTAACAAGGTACTGTGAAGTTCTGCGAGGATCCTGGGAAAGTTCGCTCGAACGAGGTTTGTTTTGCTCGAGCGAACTGTCTATTGGAATGGCTCGGACTCTTTTCTGGACAGGTCACTCGAGCGACCTGTCAAATTCGCTCGAGCGAATTGTCTAGAAACTGATTCCGGGACAGTTCTACTCTCTTCCTTTTCCACTTCTTACAAACTTCTTTAGCCACATTTGCTCATCAAAATGAGAGGGTCAAATCCTCCTTCTTACAACATTCAAAACACCATCAACTCCCCATCAATACTTCCATAAACATCAAATCAAAACATCTTCTTCTCAATCACATTCAACCACAAAAGAGGAGAGAAAACCACAATCACAAGGAGTCGTTTATATCACAACAAGTAATAAATGAAAGGCTAACAATGCAATGTTTCAACCATCCACAATACTCATTCTTGGGTATTTATTTCAAATCAATGCAAGACAATAAAAACCTGAATAGTATGATAAAATCAACACATTTGTCAGAAAACTGTTTAATGCACAAAATATCAATTCATCCACTTGCCTTGGGTCTCTAATCAAGAAAAATAGGCCTCTAATCACCTCTTCCAAGACAAGAACAAAAGTTAGACAAAAACCCCAGATATTAACCTTCAAATGGTCAAAACAAAGATCAAGAAGAAGCAAGCTTCAAGAATGCAAATGGAGCTTCTCCAGGATTACAAGAACACAAATCTAAAAGATTAGGGAGGGGGCTTACCTGTAGGTCCTTCAAATGGGCAAGACTAGTTCAAAAGTGATCTTGAAATGGGAGGTTTTCTCCAAAATTGGTATCAAGAGGAAGCCTTCAGTGAGAGGAAAAGAGTGGTGATCTCCATTTCTCAAGAGATGCAAGTGGTGATGATTAAGAGAGGGAGAGCAAGAAGAAGAAGAGAAAACCCTAAACAAGAGTTGCTTGAGCTGGAAAAAGGGAAAGAAAGAAGATGGGTTCCTTATATAGCAAGTGGGGAGTGGGCTCCACCACTAGAAACTTTGTGAGGCTGAAATCATGGCTTTCGGAGCTTCCAATGAATTCGACGAAGAGGGGAGAAATGATTGTCGAAATTTCTAGTTTCCAAAAAGTATATGCTTTGCGGGTTTCGGGAATATGAAATATTGGGTAGGGATTTAGTGTAAAAAAGATTGTTTTGCCCTTGAAGCTAGGAAAGTCGGGTTTCAGGATTCGGGACGGAAATGAGATCCACATGAAAGTTGTAGAGATTAACGAAATAAGCAAAACGGGATAAAATACAAATCAATGGAATTTCAAAAAATCCCCCAAGTAACTGCAAACTCATAAAAGGAACCCAGAAAGGGTCCCACTAATCACAAAGGCACTTGAAATTTTTCAACGTTATAACAAAGCTATTCTAATCCCAACTAAACCAAAATACACTAATCAGGCTTAAGACTAACACACAACTTAATTAACACTAATCGAGGTCTCTTGGGTTGGGGTCCTACACATATATAATAATACGGGATATGACCACGGTAGCGAATCGGGCATCGGGAACCACAGTAGCAATCTGCGGCATCGGGACAAGACCACTGTAATAACCGGATAGTGGGATCCAAACTGCAACTAGCGGGACGGGAGGGGCATCTCTAAGTAGGTGGATCAGACCAACAAGTTTATCCAAGCTTAGTGGTACCGACTCATAGGTCAAATAACAGAAATCAAGACATGTATAAAATACATCTAGTGCAAGTAAGTAAACAGGCGGGACAGGATGCTCAAAGGCACAAGTATCACTTTATTTAGGCATGTATAAACAGGCTAGCAAACTGCTAAAATACAGTTTAAATACTTTTGGGAATGATAAATCATAAATCGTGAATTTCGGGACAAGTATCGGGGTTCAAAATTTAATCAAGGTAGATAGGGGTCCCGTATGTCGATTTTAGTATTGATTTGGTACTCCTTAAGTTTGGAGACATTCCGGGCTCCTTATATACCTTGGTTATTTAAAATTGTACAATGAATATTCGTGATGTGATTTCTTTCTCAAACGGGTGTTAAACAATGGTTATAAGTCTTCCCATCACAACAGGGTTCCCAACAATCCTCTCTTAATCATTTAAATAATTCATTCTCACTCCAAAAATAGCCCCAAGATGAACAGTGTCCATCGCTCGAGCGGACCCAGAGTTCGTTCGAGCGATGAGCTCTCTGGAATGGATTTCTGGGATGGTTCACTCGAGCAGATAAGGGGTTCGCTCGAGTGAAAATGTTGAGTCAAGCGAAAAAATTCATTCTCTCGAACTAACAAGTTTCTGTGAGAGTTCTGGGAGGGTTCTGGGAAAGATCGCTCGAGCAAAATTAGGTTCGCTCGAGCAAACTGCCTACTGGAATGGTTCAGAACCTTTTCTGGACAGGTCACTCGAGCGACTTGTCAAGTTCGCTCCAGCTAACTGTCCATGAACTGATTCCGGGACAGTTCTGCTCCTCTTCTTACAACTCCTTTGAGTCCCATTTCTTCATCAAATTGAGAGGCTCAAAACCTCCTTTAAACTCATTGAAAATACCATCAAACCTCCATAAACATTCAACCCAATCTCCTTCTTCTTCACCTCATTCAACCAGAAGAGGAAGAGAAAAGAAACCACCATTCACAAGGATTCATTTGTACTAAAATCAAGAAACAAATGAGAACTATAAACCAACTTTTCCAAGACATTAAATGAACTAACAAGATTCATTAATTTGCATTTATTTCAAATCAATGTAAGTCAATAAAAGCATAAAAGAGATAGTGAAATCATCATTATTACTCATAAAAACCATTCAATGCTTAAAATATCCAATCATCCACTTGCCTTGGGTTTCTAATCAAGAAATCAAGCCTCTAATCACGTCTTCCAAGCCAAGAACAAAATCTACACAAAAACCCCAAATAAAACCCTAAAATGGTCAAGACAATGAACAAGGAAGGAGAAAGCTTCAACAATGTAAATAGAGCTTCGCTAGGGTTACAAGAACACAAATCTAGAAGCTTAGGGAGGAAGCTTACATACAAAGTCTCCAAATGGGCAAGACTAGCTCAATGAGGATCTTGGAATGGGAGGTTTCTTCCACAAATGCTATTAAGAGAGAGCTTTCAAGATGGTGAAGAGGATGATGATCTCAAATCTTCTATTGGTGCAAGTTTGGGAGTTGATTGAGGTTGGAGAAGCAATAAGGAGAAGAAAGAAGGGAAACCCTAGCTTGAGGTTTGGTTTGAGCTGGAAAAAGGAAATGAAGAAGAAGGGTTTTCTTATAAAGCAAGTGGGGAGTGGGCTACACCACTAGAAATCTTGTGGGCTGAAATCATGTCAGGGCTTCAAATGAATTCGACGAAGAAGGGAGAAATGATCGTCGAAATTTCTAATTTCCAAAAAGTATATGTTTCGGGAATATCAAATATTGGGTACAGATTTAGTGTAAAAAGACAGTTTTGCCCTCAAAGCTGGGAAAGTCGGGTTTCGAGGTTTCGAACGGGGACGGAATTAACATGAACGTTGTAGGGATCAACGAGATGAGTAAGTCGGGATAAAAATCCAAATCAATGAAATTTCGGATAATCCCTCAAGTAAGCGTAAGGTCATAAAAGGAACCCCAAAGGGCCCCCACTAATCACAAAGGACTCAAAATTTCCCAAAGCTATAACAAAGTTATTCTAATCCCAACTAAGCCAAAATACACTAATCACGCTTAAGACTAACACACAACTTAATTAACACTAATCGAGTCACTCGGGTTGGGGTCTTACATCCTCCACCCCTTGGAATATTTGGTCCTCCAAATAAAACACAAAACTCACCTCAAGTAGAAGATGTGGATACTTCTTCTGCACTTGGTCTCGCAATTCCCACCTTGCTTCTTCTGGTCCATGATTCTCCCAAAGTACCTTTACCCACTGAATGGTCCATGTCCTCAATTCTTATTCCATCGTTTCGGTGATCTGGATAGGCTTCTCAACATATGTAGCATCTTCTCTGATTTCCAATGGTTCATGCCGGAGTACAAGTGAAGGATCGGGGACGTACTTCTTCAACATTGACACATGGAAAACATTGTGTATGTTGGATAACTTGGGCGGTAAGGCTAACCTATAAGCCACGTCACCAATCTTGCTCACAATGTCATATGGTCCAATCTATCTCCGAGATAGCTTGCCTTTTTGTCCAAATCTCAATGTTCCTCTAGTAGGTGATACTTTCAAGAAAACCTTATCTCCTTATTTAAACTGTAAGTCCCTTCTGCGAGAGTCTGCATAGCTCTTCTATCTACTTCGAGCTACTTTCAGATGTTCTTAAATCTGTTTGACTTTGTCACTGGTCTCACTCACTATTGTTGGTCGATGGAAACAGCTGTTACCAACTTCTTCCCAACAAACAGGTATCCTACACCTTCTGCCAAATAATGCCTCGAAAGGTGTCATCCCAATGTTCGAGTGGTAACTGTTGTTGTAAGCGAACTCACACATCGGTAGAGTTTCATCCCATTGAGTCTTGAAATCCAATACACAAGCACGGAGCATATCCTCAAGAGTTTGAATTGTTCTCTTACTGGCCATCTTTCTACGAGTGGTAGGCTGTACTGATTTGTAGCCTCGTACCCATAGATTCATGCAATGTCTTCCAAAATCTCGAGATGAATCTGCTGTTTGTGTCAGATGTGATGGAAACTGGCTGATCGTGTTTACTGACGATCTTATTGACAAACAACTATGCCAAAGGTAGCATGTGCATTTTCTTTCCTGCCCTCATAGGAATGAAATGAGCTGACTTGGTGAGTCTATTAACAATAACTCATATTGCATCGTTGCCTCTGCTGGTCCACGGTAGCCCCGAAATGAAATCCATGGTAATGTGTTTCCATTTTCATTCCGGAATCTCTAACAGTTGCAATAGTCTTGGAGGCTTCTTATGTTCTGCCTTAATCAACTGACAAGTCATACATCGGGAGAAAAACGCTGCTATCTCTCTCTTCATATTGTTCTACCAAAATCTGCTCTTCAAGTTCTGATACATCTTCGTACTGCCTGTGTCACGCCCCCAAAAGTGAAACCGGGGTTTTGCGTGAAATTAGGGCCAATTAAAAATTTCTTAACGTCATTAAACAAACACAACCTGGCCCCAATCATGTCCCATCTGGATCGAAGACCGCTGTGAGGTGGAGACATTTCCTCAAATATAAATTACAAAAGCGGAAGCTTCATAAATGCAAGTGGTATCTGAAAGATGTATAGTTTAGAGCAATTACTGAATACATTAACTAAACTCAAGTTTGAGACTGTTAACTAAAGTATTAGTTACAACATTAGGCCACACCAAAACACAAGCCTAATCAAAAGATAAAGAACCAAAATAGAAGCTAATCCAGAAAATGAAGGCTCTCATTTATGGGGTCGATACGGCTATATAAGGCCGTCCATACTGTAGTCTAAGAGGTCATCAGACTGATCTGTCTGAATTGCCTCTGCCGTCTCCTCCTCCGCGAGGTAGTAGGGCTCGGTACCTATGCACCAAGAGTAGCATCAACAGACACAACGGTCGGCAAGTAATATATATATAAAGCATCAAGATATGCAGTACGAATGAGAGTAAACGATAACCAAGATTATGTGAAATGTATAGCATCTGAGTCAATAACAAAATAACAAAGTAGACGGTCCAAACATAATATCAAGGTAGTCAAAGTGGCTGGTCCGGACATTCCATCAATGTGGTCGAAAATGGTGTCCATTACACTAATCCAGTCTGCAGATGGCCTACTTGGCTCATGGGCTACTCGACCAGAGGACCTGGCCCAAGCGCATTCAATCTTGCCACAAGGTTCTCTAATGGCTCATGGGCTACTCGACCAGAGGACCTGACCCTAGCGCATCCAATTTTGCCTCCAAGCAAATCCTCTAATGGCTCATGGGCTACTCGACCAAAGAACTTGGCCCTAGCGCATCCAATCTTGCCTCTAGCAAACGAAATATCAAAAAGGGGTCTTGAATCCATCATCTAAGTTCTCCAAGCGATCCACAACAAAGAAAAGCAAACGAAGTCAATGAACATGTTCGTTACATGTAGAAAATACCAGACGGTACGATTCAGAATCAAAAGCGATAGACAATCCAATCCTAAGTATAATGTTAATCCCGAAGCATCGTACAACTTACTCAGTCAATGAAAGGGGTTAGGGTTCACGATACCCGGACGAACAATCTTCCTGCATAGATTTAAAGAAGGGTATCCCGTTGTCCCGTACCATTCAAGATTGAGTTCGGTTAAGTCTCGATACAACCGGATTAACCGTGAGAACACGTCGGCTCAAAACATTCTCATGCATAGTCAAATGAGTCATCAAAAAGGGTAGCCAAGGTCCCACCTAAGTCCGTCCAAGATAGGGTCTAAAAGGTCATTTCCAAAAGATGCCACAGTTCATCCGGTCGACCTAGCCCTTGGCCGGTCGACATCCCACACAGAATACCCGGTCGACTCGACCCAGTCCGGTCGACCGAAAGTAGTAAACGAATGGTGTGCACGGTGTTCTTCATCAGGCTCCAGAGAGCCTGACTGTGTGCAGCCGGTCGACCCAGTCCCCTTGGCCGGTCGACCGCATACACTGCAGTTATAGAACCTGAATTCTGTAACTGAATTGAAATGGGCGGGAACCATTTTTCAAAATCCCTGAACAAGTAATCAGTCAATATGAAGGGCCTAGCCCTTCCATTCTAATCCTGCAAATAAAGAAAATAGAGCCTTGCCCTCTCCACATACATCCATACCCCCTCTCATCAAGTCCATTTCATTCATACATCCATTTATCATGTTTTCCAAAATCGAAGACATCAATGAGTATGTGGTCATCTAAATCATTATCAATCATCAAATTAAAGGAGAGACAAACATATCTAAGTATATATATAAATATCTACTTGCATTTGGTCGAAATTGCACAAATCCACAAAATCCTAGCTCCATAGCCCAACAAACCAAGCCTAAAGGATAAATAGCAAAATAAAACTAAATTAAATATAAAATCACTAGAGGGGAAGCTTTAAGCTACCAAACACATTTCTACACCCAACGTATAAAAACCAAACGTAGGGGAAGAAGAGCTTACCAAATAAATGGGTGGATGGAGTGGTGGCTTGCAAATTGGAGATGAGAAATTCACGGGGTCCACGTGGAGATGATGTTGATGATCAGAGGTTGTGGGGCCCACTTGATCAGTGGCCCACTGATTAGTGGTGATGGGGGGTCATGGTGGTCCATTGACAAGAAGAATGAAGAAGACACAATGAAAGAAAGATAGAATGAGAGAGAAAAGAGAGAGAGAGAGATGATGACATGGTGAGATAGGTGGGGGAGAAAGTCAACCAATGTTGACAGTGAGTGGAGTGAGAAAGAAAGAAATGAAAGAAAGATAATAAGAGAGACAGAGTGATATTGGTGAGATGGGTGAGATGAGTGAGATGAATGAGATGAATGAGGGAGGGGGGTTTACTCACGTGGGCAGTGAGTGAAGAGAGAGAGAGAGAGAGAAGGAAATGGTGGATGGGTGGGGGTAATTTTCGTTGGCAGGGAGGAGTGAGAGAGAGAGAGAAAGTAAGAGAGAGAGAGAGAAACAAAGAAAGAAAGATAAACAAAGAGAGTGAATGAGAGAAACAGGGAAGGAGGGACAGAAAGAGAGAAATGGAAAATGAGGGAAATAAAGAGAGATGGAGTGGGTTGGGTTCGCCGGTGGCTGGTGGTGCCGCAGGTGAGTCCGACGGTGACGATGATGGCGCCGGGATGGTGGGGAAGCAACGGTTTGGGAGAGGGAGAGATGAGTGAGAGAAATGAGAGTTGGGAGATGAGATGAGAGAGTGGAGAAGAGGGGAATGAGAGCTTCATGATGGTGGTGACGGCGTGGTCCGACGGCGTGAGGCAGCAAGCGTGAGGGAGGGAGGAAGAATGAGAGAAGAAGAAAAAGGGGGAGAAGGGGCTGTTGTGCTGTGTTGTGGAGTGGAATGAAGAAGGGAGGGGAAGATGTGTTTTGACCTAAATGAGAAAAGGAGGGAAATGGGTAATGGGTGGGGGCTTGCACGTGGGATAAAGAGGGGTGGGGTATGATGTGAGTGAGGTGGGGTCCACATGGGATTATGTTAGGTGTGGTTGGGGTTTGACTTTTAGGAAACTAATAAAATAACTTAGGTGGGTCTAAGTCAGGTCAGGTTTTGGGTCGGGTTCGAGGGTCCGGAACGAGATGCAACAGAAGGACAAAGTCCGGAAAATTAGGTAATCTACCCGATGGTGCCAAAATCTTTAAAAGCGGAAAATACTAAAAAGCCTTATGAGCTTTCCGGAAATGGCGATACACACCCCTACTGTACCCAACCGGGCTTGGATCCCAACCCAACTTCGCACGTTCGATCCTAATAATTAATCGGACCTGTTTGGCTTATAAACGAGCTTAATTATCTAAAAGAACAATTAACTAAGCTAATTACAACCTTGGAATTTCGGGATGTTACATCATGATTTATGATTTATCATTCCTAAAAATACTGAAATTACAATTGTAGCATTTTGCTAGTCCCGATATGCTCTTCCTGTTTGAAACGATATTTGTGCCTTCGAGCACCCTGTTCTGCCCATTTATATAAGTGCATCATATGTATTTTGTACATGTCTTGATTTCTGTTATTTGATCTATGAGTCGGCACCACTAAGCTTGGATAACCTTGTTGGTCTGATCCACATACTTGGAGATCCCCCTCCCGTCCCGTCAGCTGCAATTGGGATCTCGCTACCCGATTATTACCGTGGTCTTGTCCCGATGCCGCCGATCGATACTGTGGTTCCCGATGCCCGGTTCGCTACCGTTGTCATATCCCGTATTATTATATTTGTATATGTAAATTTTGTTGTACCTCCTCACTTCGGTGACTGAGGTCAACATCCCAATATGCTCTTGTCACTTCGGTAATAGAGGACTTAACTTCGTGTGGATGCCATCTTGCTTGTTTCCCGATTTCCTTGGTTATCTTACATGTTTTACATTGCATATTATTTTCCAGTAAATGATTCTTTTGTTCAATGAAAGTTATTGTTTTAACAGGTTTAAATGTATTTCCAAGGTGAATTTAATTATTATTTTTTCTCTTCACCTACCTGCCAAACCGGTGTGTTTGACCATTACTTTCGTACTTAGGTCCTGTCGTTGGTTATCGAAAAGAGGAGCACGAGGATGCGGTCGGGAACCCCAACTATTAGTTGAGTGGCATGCCGACGATATCGTTTAAACATTCGGATGTCCGAGATGCATAACATTGTGGGTTATGATTAACCATTCTTTTGGAATACTTATTTTGTTTCTATTGGCCTTTGTTGGCCTCTATTTTTGGGGAATGTAATTAAATGATCTTTGGTATAAACTTTAACTTACTTTTAGGAAATAGCTAATGATCATTGCTCATTCTGATACTCGTTATAATTATTTTATTGATTGTGCTATTTTGGATATGAATATATGAATTAGATTTGCTACACGCTTCCGCATTCAAAAGAAATATTCATGTTGTTGTGATATCCTCACTACGGACATCTGTGGGAAATCGCATATACGAGTGGCATCCTTTTATTAACTCATATACGTATTTATTAAAATAAATTCATAGTATGTGTGAGAACTTGGTCTTGGCGGCACCCTTAACCACAGGGTGTAGCGTGTCAACTACGGGCTCCAAACGGTGAGTCTTCGTTAGCCCACATTGGAAATATCTAAGTCCTAACCCTGGGCTTATAAGTCAAACCCCATATAAACTTAGCATGAGGCATTTTAAAACCGTGCTGCCCCAAAAACCGTAAGAACTCCGAAGTTAAGCGTGCTCGGGCGGGAGCAGTACCAGGATGGGTGACCTCCTGGGAAGTCCTCGCGCGTGCACGTGGGCCAAAGCGGACAATTTCATGCTGAGTTAAGCGGGGCTGCGACAGTTGGTATCAGAGCCGATGACGACTCTATTTCCAGTGGGGGAGAATGTGAGAACTTGGTCCGGGCGGCACTTTCAACCACGGGGCGTGTCAACCATGGGCTTCAAGCGGTGAGTCTCCATTAGCCCGTATTGGAAATATCCAAATCATGACCCTGGGCTTATAAGTCAAACCCCTTATTAACTTAGCATGAGACCTTTTAAAACCTTGTGACCCCAAAAACCGTAAGAACTACGAAGTTAAGCGTGCTCGCGCGGGAGCAGTACTAGGATGGGTGACCTCCTGGGAAGTCCTCGCGTGTGCACGTGGGTCAAAGAGGACAATTTCATGCTGAGTTGGGCGGGGCTGTAACAATATGGCTACCGTTCATCATCCATTATATCATCATCATTAGTCCTGATCCCGGATTAGGTCGGTGACCCGGTCCGGGGTCGCGACACTACGAAACCCCTTTCCCACACATTGTGCCCTCATAGTAAAACCATCTTAGAGCTCCCCACATCCAATTCTACACACACTTAGGTTTTCAAACATGCATACTTAAGAGCATTCAAAGCTCTAGCTAAGTGCAATTAGTGGAATCACTTTTAGGGAAATATTGAGCCTTCAAGGTAAACCCCTCTATCCCTAGACTTAGACTCTCAAGCCCTCTTGGTTGTGCACATCTTGGAGCATCAACATTACCAACAAGCAAAGGAAGGAGTCAAAGCTTGGAGCACCATTCAAGCACTAAGGAACACTCGGAAGACCAAGTTAAGAGGCAGGTGTTCTAGTTTGTAATTTGTAAATCGAGTTGTACAGTGGAATAGGTATTTGTGATAGATTGCAATTTGTAAATCGAATTGTAAAGTGGATTAGATCTTTTTGATCGAACCACTCTAAAAATTAAATTGGGCGTTGGTGGACTAGATCTATGTGATTGAACCATCGTATCAAAAAATAAGTTTTGTATGTAAATAGAGGTGTACTTGTATGGTTGCCTCTTTATAGTGGAACCAAGAGTGGGAGCTCTCGAGAGTGGATGTAGGTCTAGGACCGAACCTCTATAAATCATTTGTGTCATAATCTCTTTATCTCTCCATGCATCATTATCATTTAACTGTGTTTTGAGATAAATGTGCTAGATAGTTATATCTAAAATACAATTGATAAACTTACACTTGTGCTAAACTCACATTGATCTTATTACCTCACTCTTTCATTATTTAGCATAGGCACTTGTAGAAATTCACTTGTGCAATCTTGCTATATAGTTACATCTACACGGTTGTTTATTTCAAGTGAATTTGTGTGGATTGTTTGAATTGGGTTAATTAGTTTAATTTAGTAAGATTTTAAAATTTGTCCTATTCATCCCCCCTTTAGGACATATATTGGTCTAGCTTGCACTTTCTATGGGAAGTAATAAAGTGGGTAGGCATAAAATGATTTTTTATATTACCTTTAGTGGCAATATAAAGTCCCCACAAAAGATGGCACATATATGCCACGGGCAAAAAAACGCGCCTAAAAGTAAGACACTAGTGATGAAAATGAAAAAATTGCCACTAAAATACTTGACTATTAGTGTGAAAAATTAAAACTCGCCAATAAATACCATTCCCTCCAAAATGGCATTCAGTTGCTGCATAAGAATTGCCACTAAATGTGGTCAATATAATACCTTTAGTGGCGAAGTCAAATTTCTCCACTAAAGGTGAGTTCTTGGTGGCGAAAATCAAATTGTGGCTAAAATTCTGGCGCTAACAACCAACTTTCTCATGATTTTAGTGACAATACTAAGTCACCACAAAAGATGACACACAGTGGCAAAAAGATAAACTGCAGCTAAAAGTAAAACATCTAAGCAATTAGAAGCGAAACTAAAACGTTGCCACTAAAATCATACACCATTAGTGGTGAAATATAAAACTCTCCACTAAATCTCTTTTCCTTCAAAATCCCACGTCGCTAAAAATTCCTACCATGGAATTAGTGGTGAACTTTAGCTACGACATATGAGTTGTCTCTAAATATAAGCATTGTAATACATTTAGTGACGACATCAGATCTTCACCACTAAAGATTAGTTTTTAGTGGTGGAATTTAAAATACGGCTAAAAAAGTCTCCACTGAAAGTCAACTTTCTTGTAGTGCCGCACAAGAATATTGCACTTACTATGAGAGTCCAGATCTTAAAGTGTCTCCCACATGACTTCCTGTGAGTGGAATGTGTGGAAATCCACTATGGGGGTGTAATTTAAACCCTCCAAATGAGTTTCATCCTCTCCAATTGTATATCCTCAAATTTTTTTTCTTGATATCAGTTGGTCCCACCGCACGGTTGAGTACATGACTAATGCAAAGATCAACAGAATTATTAATTATTTATTAATTAATCGCATTATAAATTATGTGCTCAATGTTATATTCATTCAATGATCAACAAAATCATATTATTATTGTAATCCTGGTGAAGAAACAGCCGCACCAAATATAGGTTTTACTGAAGCATAAAATATCATTTAAGTAATTCTCAATTTTTCTACAATAACGGCCTGCACAAACATGCTCCCAGTATGAGAATCTGAATTGCTGAGTATGTTCTATACAAATTCTTGTGAGTGGATTGTGTGGAAATCCATGAGTGGCCATAATTCAAACCCTCCAAATATCGTCGAAATTTACCTTAACGAGTTGTCCATGCCATAAGATCGGGCACATAATTGATAACACAATTAATTCATATATGATTAATATTCTTCTAATCAGGTACTCAATCTTGTACTCACCCTTGCCGTGGGACCAACTTCCATGGAGATAAAAATTGAGAATATACAAGAGGAGGAATTCATGTTATCAATAAATGGACTCCACCGTGGATTTCCAAATGACTTTCACTTCTCCGGCTATCATTATACTCAAGTACCACCACTCTCGCACGCCATCGTTCGTTCGTGTGCTGGTAATCTTTCTTGGTGACTTCCGAGTTGCTTTATTTCTTTCGTTTAGGTCACTCTCACGCCATAATTTTCTTGGATTCTGTTTCTTGCTGTCTTCGTCACGTTGCTAAAAGCATTAGTCAAGCCTACCTCATCTTATGACAGTGAGCAAAGTGGAGCTCACTTATTCTAGAAAGTCTAAATGCTTTCCTTTCCCTACGGTGAGAAAAAGGAACCTGGAAGAGAGACAAAACTCAATACCATTACAGTAAACAGTCAACACTCAACAACCTCTTGAGTTTTTTTTTAATCAGGGGCGCAGGGTCGGGTATTACATACCTACCCAAACCTTTACTTACCTACCCCCATTGTAAAAGTATCCCCGCGAGGGTCCATTCTTGGTCTGGGACTTGGATTACTCATCAATTCAAATAGCTCACGCTTTCGTGCATGGAAATCATCACCTTCTTAGATCCAACAAAGAAAATATCCACATGCTGATATCATATACTCGTTCTCCACAAGAAAACGAACCCGCACACCCCATCTCCCTCCTATAAAGCTGTACCCACCACCTCCAATCCAGTATGCATCCAGCTGATCAACTCAATCACACCCTGAACATACATGGAAGCCCTGACCATCTTCTCCATCGTCCTAGCCACATGGGCCTATCTTCTTTGGTTCTACGTCCTGTCCCGCACCCTGACCGGACCAAGGGTCTGGCCCTTGCTCGGCAGCCTCCCCGGTCTAATATCGAACCGGGCTCGCATGCACGACTGGATCGCCTCCAACCTCAGAAAAACTGGGGGTACTTCACTCACATACCAGACATGCATTGCAGCTCTCCCCTTCCTAGCCCGGAAACAAGGCCTCGTGACTGTCACGTGCCACCCCAAGAACATCGAGCACATCCTCCGAGCCCGATTCGACAACTACCCGAAAGGACCCGTCATGCAGGCCGCCTTCCACGACCTCCTGGGCCAGGGCATCTTCAACAGCGATGGCGACACGTGGATCATCCAACGGAAGACCGCTGCCCTCGAGTTCACCACCCGGACCCTTCGCCAAGCCATGGGTCGCTGGGTCAACCGCTCCATTAAGCTACGCCTCTGGCGCATTTTAGCCAAGGCCGCCGAAGATAACTCCCCTGTCGACATGCAAGACCTTCTCCTTCGCCTCACCTTCGACAAC
Organism: Camphora micrantha; assembly: GCA_003546025.1. Lineage (NCBI taxonomy): Eukaryota > Viridiplantae > Streptophyta > Magnoliopsida > Laurales > Lauraceae > Camphora > Camphora micrantha. The sequence goes on from QPKB01000009.1 coordinate 20,001,867, forward strand.
ATCTGTGGTCTCACCTTTGGGAAGGACCCGGAGACCCTCTCGCCCGAGTTGCCAGAGAATCGGTTCGCTGCCGCGTTCGACTCGGCCACCGAGTCGACTCTGCAGCGGCTTCTCTACCCCGGCTTCTTCTGGAGGCTCAAGAAGCTCTTCGGGTACGGAACAGAGGGAAGGTTGACAAAGAGCCTCCGGATAGTCGATAATTACATAACGGATGCCATCACGGCAAGGAGGAAAGCTCCATCAGATGACCTCCTCTCTCGTTTCTTGAAGAAACGGGACGCTGACGGTTACTTCTACACCAGCGCCGTCCTCCGTCGGATCGCCCTCAACTTCGTCCTAGCTGGACGTGACACATCGTCCGTCGCGCTGAGCTGGTTCTTCCACCTCCTCATGCAGAATCCACGTGTCGAGAGCAGAATCCTAGACGAGATATCGACCATCCTCCAAGAGACACGTGGCGATGACAGGTCCAAGTGGACGGATGAGCCTCTGGACTTTGAGGAGCAGGAGCGGCTCGTCTACTTGAAAGCAGCGCTGGCCGAAACGTTACGGCTCTATCCTTCCGTTCCGCAGGACTCTAAGTATGTCGTAACAGACGATGTTTTCCCCGATGGAACGTTTGTGCAAGCCGGCTCGTCCGTTACATACTCGATATATTCGGTGGGGAGGATGGAGTCGATATGGGGTGAGGACTGTTTGGAGTTTCGGCCGGAACGGTGGATAGCTGGTGGCCGATTCGAGCCGCCCACGGACGGTTACAGGTTTGTAGCGTTTAATGGAGGGCCGAGGATCTGTCTCGGGAAGGAACTGGCGTACCTACAGATGAAGTCTGTTGCCTCGGCCGTACTACTGAGGCACCGACTACAGCTGGTAGCAGGTCATCGTGTGCAGCAGAAGATGTCACTGACCCTGTTCATGAAGTACGGGCTGCGAGTGCACGTGCACCCAAGGAATCTCGTAAACGTAGGAACTACCGGTCGTTCCTAGTCTCGTAGGTCTTCCCGGGTGGTTTCTACGCCGAGGGAGGCTACTTGTTCCGATCATTGGGATCGGTATCCATGGACCGATTCCAATGTTTGGGACCATTAGACTTTTTCTTCTACTTCTACAGAAATATTATTATGTTTATTATTAGACTAGGAAGAAAATGTGAATTTGTGGTTTCAGTACGATAACTGTCAGTGTGTGAGATTTGGGCTAAGGAATGTCTTATTGTCATTTTTTGTGATTTGACAGGTGTTAATATACGTACGTTTTCGTTTCAAGATGTGAAGAAGAAATGTCTTAACATTCGTAGTTGATTTATTTCTTTCACATATATGGGCCCTTCGGATTGATACAAGCACAAATTTTATAGAGAATTTTATCTAAAAAAAGCCTCTACATGACCACTAATCAGAAGAGATACCAATAGTATATAAAGCACGGAAGTAGTCCCTTCCGGTTTTTTTTTTTATTAATGACTGAAATATGCGATGACGTCGTCGTCACATTGAACGCATAAAACTCCCCCTATACCCTACATCCCCATTTTCCCCTTCTTCCTCGGTCCTTTTCTCCTTTCCCTTGGCGGTTTCGTATCTTCCCTCCTCAAAAGACAGTTAAGGTGGTCTCAACCGCAGTTTCCAAACCTATTTGATTGTAGCATGAAGCTTTCCAGCGGTTTAAACCCTACTTCCCCATTTCCCCCTTCTTCCTCCGTTGCTTTATCCTTTTCCCTGGCGGATTCGTCTCGACCTTCTTCAGAAGGTAGTCAAGGTGGTCCCAAAGGTCGTTTTCCAACCTTTTATATTGTAGCATAAAGCTTCCCAGCGGTTTATCAGGTGGAGGTATTTTTCTTGTCGCTAAGCTTTTTATGTATTATGAAATGATGATTTATTGGGGTTTCTTCATCTTCTTTCCATTTGCTTCACATCCTAAAATGGTTAATATTCATGCACTATACATGATTTTTGCATTGAATCAGCCCTTCACTCAGTCCTTCCATTTTCCCTCTTCTCGACTGTGTTGTCAACCCTAGTGGACACATGGAGACTTCATGCAAATATGTGCACCATGCTGGAAATGTAACTTTATCCTCACATAATCTAATAGTAATCTAACAAATTCATGATGCTTCTCAATAGGGCCTGGTTTGCATAAATCCATAAATCACCCCTTGGTTTGCATGATGAAATGAATAGAGATGATGTGATGGTAAATATTACTGTAGAAAGTAAGAAGCTAGTGACAACTATTTCTTTGTTATTTTACGACAACATCGTCGCTTAATAGAAGCTAGTGGAAGAAAATGTGTCTCACTTTACAACGACGTTGGCGCTTCACAGAAGCTTTTGCAGAAAACTGTGTTTGCAGTACAACGATGTCGTTGCATCACAGAAGCTAGTAGAAAAAAAAGTCGATGACTCTAAAACAACGTCGTCACATCACAGAAAGTAGTGCTAAAAAATGTGTGTTTCTGTACGACGACGTCGTTGCTTCACAGAAGGTCGTGCAGAAAAATGTATTCTGCTATATGACGACGTCGTTGCTTCACAGAATTTGATGGAATGAAATGTAATGTATATGTGTGACGACGTCGTCTCTTGACAGAATCTAATGCGAAAAGTGCTGTGCAAATATGTGACGACGTTGTTGCACCACAAAATCATTAGCCATGGCCTCTGTCTTTCACTACAAGAAATTACACTTTTGCCGGCGCTAAATAACCGCCGGTAAAACTCTATATAACGCCGGTGAAATCCTTTCCCGGCTATTTCCCTTGTGCCGGCAAAACGCCGGGAAAAATACGCCAGCAATACCCTTTGCCGGCGAAAACAGATTAGCGCCGGCAAAAACTTAAACATTAACGGCGTTTTTATTCGCCGAGAAAAGGGCCTAGAACGCCGGGAAATGGCATTTATTTTTCAATAATAAAGTGATTTTAAAACTTTTGCCGGCGTTTTTTTGCGCCGGCAAAACATTAATATTTACCCAAATTATATTTTTCAAAATTTTTTGCCGGCGTTTTTTTGCGCCGGCAAAACATTAATATTTACCTAAATTATTTTTTTCAAAATGTTTTGCCGCCGTTTTTTTGTGCCGGCAAAACATTAATATTTACCCAAATTATTTTTTTCAAAATTTTTTGCCGGCGTTTTTTTGCGCCAGCAAAACATTAATATTTACCCAAATTATTTTTTTTCAATATTTTTGCCGGCGTTTTTTTTGCGCCGGCAAAACATTTATTTTTTTAAGTAATTATTTTGAAGATATTTTGCCGGCAAAAATTTTGCGCCAGTAAAGGTTGCACTAAGCAATTAATATTCATTTATTGTATTTATTTGATTTTTTTATTTTTTTTCCTGTATGTACATCTTTGCATCATTACAACTTCCAACCTATATCGTTTCCAACCTGTATCGTATGAAACTACTATTCCATAATTTAAGACCAAATCAATTATACATCCAACATCTATTTCAATTCCAAATATTCATTCCACTTCATATTAATATTAAAAAATCCTTACAATATTAAAAGCACTTTACCATTACCATTACAAAATAAAAATCCATGCAAACATTCTACTCATTGTTGCACTAATCTAACAGCTGCAACATTGTTCAAAAAACTTCATACATCCTATGTTAAGACATATATATATATATATATATATATAGCAATCTGCTACTCTGCATCCATTTTTCCTTTATGTTCGCTGCATCTTAGTTGCATGAAGCTTTCAACAAAAAAACTTTCTTCAATTTCAATTCAATCCTGCATAAAAAAAAAAAAAGTTGATTATGAGAATGAGGCTTTGTTAATTCATTCTTCCGAGATGTGATAGTGTCATCACATTGATTCTGAGAATGAGGCTTTGTTAACTTAAAGTAAAAAGAACATGCTCTGGCATGACAAATATTCTAGAATTACATTCTGTCAACCTTGGGATTAAAATATCCACTTATGCGGACACATCAGCTCATGCAATTCCTTGATGGGTCCAAACCACGGTGAACAGTTTAAAGCCTCAACTAGTTTAATTTTGCCACAGCAGACATTGTTGATCGTGGGCCAACAAGCATACCATTATTTTATCATAGTTAAGCAAATGTTCCAGATGACCAAGCAAAAATAACAGGTGAATACTGTATTTAGCAAAAGCATGTAAAAATAGGCATCTCTCTCTCTCTCTCTCTCTCTCTCTCTCTGTGTGTGTGTGTGTGTGTGTGTGTGGAAAATCCAAGAGGTGACCAATCTATGGAATTGGAAGCCTTGAGAGTCTGACTAAAGTGTAAGTCTTTTGCAATTTGCTGACAACCTTAACTTTCTCAAAGCTGTGCATGTCTAGCCGGATAACAATCAACATAACCAAATCCCAGTTAGTTTTCTCCAAATAGCTCAAACATCATGACAAAGTTGAACTTAAAAAAAAAAAAAAAAAAATTCCAAAAAATAAAATAGTGTGGACGGGGACTGGGGAATGAATACCCAGAACCATTATCATGTCTCTACCTTCCCAAATTCTAAAACTTATGCAAGGGGTGAATAACTAATCGCTAAAAGAATAGGTTTGATAAGAGTTGTTGCAGAACCACATACGAGATATTCCTAACAGAAAAGCTTGCCTCTCCCTGTGTGTTAAAAAAGCTCTTATGGAAGGAAGCCAATCAAGCAAGACATAGTGTTAAAAAAGCTCTTATGGAAGGAAGCTCTTAAAAAAGCTTCCAATGGCAAATCAAGCTAGACATAGTGTTGAAAGTTAGAAAACGCATGGCTTTGAAACACATACTATAAGCCAATTAAGTCACTGTCGTGACCCCGAACCGAGGCTGCGGCAATTAAAGTATAATTACTGATGATTAAACCTCCCACAGGTTCCCGCGGTGAGGGTTCCAAACAAACACGCATGGAACAACCAACTCACATGATCAAGTATGCGGAAGCGCGTGGCAAATCACATCTTAACAAGTCATGACAAAATATAAGCATGACGTCATCAAGACTAAAATATCAGAATGAAGACATAACCAAGCATTCCCATAAATTCGAGTCGCAAAGTTAACAAAGTATATTAAGTTATTACACTTCCCAAAATAAGAGGCCAACAAAGGCCAATACAATTCCAAAAGTATATAAAAATCCCAAAATGTGATCCATCGAACTCATGACCCATCCAAACGTCTACATGACGTCGTCGGGTTGCCACTCACGTGCTAAGGCAGGCCCAACGGCCTCCTCCTCGCACTCCGCCTCAAAGGGAGGGTCTCCTGCACCTGGTCACCAAAAATACAAGCATCAAACACGACGGTTTGGCAAGAAATCATTTTAAGTGAAAGCATGTAAAACAAGGTTTAATCGAGAACATAAGGAAATACTTTACTGAACGTAAAACAATACTTACGAAACACTTTTCTAAATCGAAGACAAACTAGCATGAATGCATAACATATATATCATGAATAGTAAATCCACAAAGAGCCCATCCTTTCTCTATCATTTATAAATGAAAAGAGTAAGCACGCACGACAAGCACGAATATACATAATATAGCACGACACGATTCCCACAAAAACGGGATTCCGGCCGCGGAACCAGACACGCACGATGTGTAATAAATACACTACTAATCTGCAGTTAGTTCACATGTTTAAGGACCCCCAGACAGTGGATCAGACTGAAAGGGCAGTCCAAGCTCTGTGGTGTTCACTTGAGTTCATGAATGCACAAAACACGCTAAACACGATTCAAACATATCGAAAATAAAAGGGGAAATCACTTGTCACTACAAGACGAGGCACGACTAGCAAAATGCATAATATATATGCTCACAACTTATAGAAGTGATCCCCATTTAAATACTTGAAACACATCTTAAAACGAGCTTGCAAACTTGATTTCAAAACGAGTACATGATGTAACTTGCGGTCTTAAATCAACGCTTAAAACACGATAATTTTATCAAGTACATACTTAGGCTATTCATTGACCATTGGTTGATTGGAACTCTATGTTTAAAATACAAGGATTGGTGTCCCCGAAGTTAGTGCATAGCATGGAGTTCCATTCACACAATGTCTATTTAAAGTCCTTAATATAGCCTAGTTTTCAAATTTTAAAAGAAAAAGCAAATGGGCAAAAATCTGCATAAACAGTAAAATCTCAGTGTGCCCGGTCGACCGCGCCTTGGCCGGTCGACCGCGTACACTGTGAGCCCGGTCGACCGGCCAAGTCCCGGTCGACTCAAAGTTGTAACTTTTATTCAGTGAATAGTGTTTTGGTCAGGTTCTAGAGAACCTGACCCTGTGTCGCCGGTCGACCGCGCCCCTGGCCGGTCGACCGCGTGAACTGCAGGAACAGTCATTCCCGCAGTGCAGCAGGTCATCTAACTGGGACCAAAATCCAGTGTCCCCGGTCGACCGCGCCATTGGCCGGTCGACCGCGTACACTGCGGAAATCAGAACCCAGTTCAGATTTCTGCAGTGCACTAGTCCTTCTTTCATTCCTTTCTTTTCTACAATCTTTCCAACCTAATTAGCAAACTAACTACATGAATGAAACATGCTTTCAAGGCTCACATTGGGGCATTCATTTCATACTCAACAAAGTTATTAACATAGCAACCCATTTCAAAACCCTTGAAACCCTTTCTTATCAAAACAAATCCAAACTTCAACAAAAGCAAGACTTGATTAAAAGATATGAAATCTAAAAGTTTGGAAAGCTATTAGACATGCTTGCATTCTCTAAAACAAGATCATAACTTGAAAACCTAGTAAATCAAAACATTAATATCAAATAACAAATCCATGAACACATATGCACAACCACTTAAATAGATCACTTGCCTTAGCCAAATGAACACAAGATCTTCTTCAAGCACTCCTAACCAAAGATCAAGCCAAGAACTACAAAATACCCATGAAATCCATTCAAAACTCACCCAAAAATGCAACCCAACAACCCATTTCGAAATAGGGTTTACAAGTTAGAAAAACATGATCTCTAAGAGTAGAAAGAACTCTTTTGAAGAGATGGGTTGAAGATCTTACCTAGAGGTGCCCAAATGAAATATGAAGAAGAAAATGGAGATCTTTCTCACAAGGAAACTTCAAGGAAATGGTACCAATAGAAAGCTTGTCTTGGGAGGAAGAAGATGGTGGTTTTAGAGTTTCATTTGGAGACTTATAGCTCTTGCATTCATGAAGAGAAGAAGAGGGGAAAAAGGGGGTTTTCAGCCCTAGGTTAAGAAAAGTTGCAGGATTTTTGTTGTGGAATGGGAAAGGAAGAAGGAAAAGTGACTTTAGAGCTTGTAAGTGGGTCCCTTAGGTGCAGACCTTGCATGAGTCAAAACATGATCTTGTGGGCCTCAAATGAAGTCGACGAAGAAGGATAAAACGATCCTTGAAATATCTAGTTTCCAAAAGGTATATTTTTGACATAGTTTTGGGATCTCGAAAAATCGTGTCCAGATTTGAGTGTGAAAAGGCTATTTTACCCTTTTGGCCAAAACTTGAGTTTCTGGGCTTCAGACACAAATGAGTTAAACACGAAAGTTGCACATAATCATAAAACCAATCAAATGAAACGAAAATCACGATTAACACAAAACCAAACACAATCTTCCCACGCTTGCACGTACACCCAGGCCTTCCTGAGTGAGCCTAATAAACACTAAACGTTCTCGAAGTCCCCCAAAGCTATATAACCATGACTAAAACTAATCACATTCTAACCCACGATAACTAAACCCAAATCAAGACTAAGCACACACTAAGCAAACACTATTGGATTAATCCTGGGTTGGGGTTTGACAGTCACCCTTCAAGCTTTCACCATTCATAAAGAAGAGGTCTGACACAGAAATGACAACATCCACAACTTGCTTGAATAGTAAATTGTGAGCTAAAAGAATACTTATCTCACTACTTGAGCTATCCCCAAAGGACAAAACATAAACACAATCAAGCATATATTTAGCAATTGACATAATCACAGTTGTTATAAACATTACAATACAGTTTTGTAGGTAAGGAATGGGGCACGCCACACAATGCTGTTTTTCCTTTTTGCTACTGTGCAAATGTGGCCCATATGTCATGATTAAGCTTATGGGCCTCACTGGTCTGTTGTAGTTCTTGGATACATCCAATCCTCCTGGCCAATTATTCCAGCAATGAAATCACATCAAACATTCACACCTCTCTCTCTCTCTCCGATGTTTTTTTATTATGGAGAAGGACTTAGACTTTCATAAGCCCATTATTATGGAGAAGGACTAAAGACTTTCATAAGCCCATATTTTAGCTAGAAGTAGCCATATGGCACCTGCAATGCAGGTGAAGATGTGTGGGCCACTCATTTGGCAAAAGAGAAAATGGGTCTCCAGAAAAACTAGACCCGAATTGAAATACATGCTGGGTCCAGGATTTTGTCACATTTTTAATCTGGATCTGTGTTTGCATCTGGACTTGAATGAAATTGGAGTCTGGGGCTTCATTGTAAGTCCAGATGTAAGCTCATACATGCTCCTTACAGTGTTCAACCCAACCTGAACCTGACCTCACCAGACCTATTGACATCCCTAATTTAAAATAATTGAACTAAATTATGTACTTTGAATTGGTATGAATGAAGAATTATCATGGTTAGAGGATTCTTTTTTGTCAAAATAGTAATGCAGTAATACTATAGAAGTTGTGTATAAAAGCTACAATTTTCTCATCAATGACTGACTACCTCTACATTTCACCAAGGCCCCTTTGTTTGATCAGTACTAAATTATCGTGGATTCTAAGTAAAACTTACAGTGATAGGGGGTAAAACTGAAAAAAAAAAAGATTAGGATCTACAAAATGACCATCTAGTCGCCTCTTCGACAGAAAAACACTTATCTAGCCAGTATTCTAGTAAATCAAATCCTACGAAGGTGGAGCTCCCTTTACCTGTCTATCTTATATCTTTCATTCCTCATGACCACATTTAAACCACTAAGCGGTAAAAACAATGCTATGGTAATTGACAGCTTTCCTAGTGCTTGATGCTTTTTTTAGTTTTAAACATATTGAAAAGTATTTTTATTGTTTCCACCAGCTTCAAAGTTTTGATAAGAATGGTTAGGTAAGCTCAGGCAGCTAGATAATTATTTCAAGAATTCTAAACGGTCTTTTGGGTGGTTGAAATTTGAAACTCTAGTGAAAGCTAAAGAAACTTTTAAAGGCATAATATATAAGAGCACTTTATGAAATGTAATTCTATAATAACATCAATATATATTTATGAAAGTTGGAAGTTGAATTTTTCATGGAAATCCTATGCAATTCGTACCTGAGAAGTCTTTGAATCATTGCGAGTTAAGGATGGGCTGATCAAGAATCTGATAAAAAAAAAAGAGTTTGAGTAAGGATTTGGGGTGGGGAGAATTTTGAAGTTGACCCATGTTAATCATACATACTAACATTGAAGTTGAGTTCAGTAAAAGAAACAAAAATTAGATAAGTAATAAGATACAATAAGTTAAAACCGATGGCCTAACTTTTAACCATTCATTCCATGGAAAGCTTTTCATTAATATTTAATCCAATCTTAACAACATTCAATGTAATCTAATCTACTCCTAAAGCTGGTTTGCTATGTTTTGGAGAAGACATGTTTAATTTATAAACTAACATGGAGAGTTACATATGTTTTATCTATTTATTATTTATTATTGATGTGGGGCCCAAATCTCCTCTAGTTCAAAAACCTTTCAGCAATTCACATAATTTGGATATAAAAAGGAAGAAGCATTTTAAAAATAACCCATCTTAAAGGACAACAATCCAACTTCTTTCTCCATTAATTCAACATGCAAATAAATACCATTTTGAAAAGAGTAGTCATATGCAAACCTAGAGAAGTCGCATCTTGAGCTCCAGCAGAGATGCCATCCCCACCAACAAGGGAACTTGCATCTATGCCCACGCGCTCAGCTAACTGCAAGAATAAGCCCTTGAGGAGAGATACTTGCCGCCGCAATTGAAGTACCTCAGAAACTGGGCCCGTCCGATTCTGGGTTGAACCTGACGTGGACTTCTTGCGAATGCCAAAACCCTTAAGGTATCCCGATCTCTGTCCAAGCACCTTGACGGATATCTGTTCCTCGGTCATCGGAGATGTGATGGAGGGTTGGGATTGTTCGGCCGTCAATCACACTAATTCCTCCTGCCATTTTTAAACATGTAAACATCAAATAATGTGACTTTAACATGTGAATAAAAGCATATTTGTATTGATATATAAAACACGACTTAGGCATATTTACATGTGTCTTCTGAGCCTCCTTATTTATCCACTTTTTGGCCCCGTGCATATAGTGGGTGTCGTGGTAGAAATCGGGAAATGGCTGTGCATGTCCACCATTCTGTGCTATCTGTTATGACATTAGATATTTCGTTAATAGAAAATTTTAATTTTCATAACTTAGTCAAGTGGCAAAAATTTTTAAATATGCACTTACGATCATTGAACTACGTGCTAGGAACGATCTAGAGCTGCTCGTATGATTCCACAGCATCTTCGATCAGCTAACTCTCGCTTTCTTTGACTTCTCCTACAGAAAAAAAAATAAAAAACAATATATTAGTCCAAATAAATTTATTAACAAATACAATGATCTTGATCAATAATTGAGGCAGACATCTATACAAAACCATTAAAAGTTACCTTCCACTCCATAGTCTCCCACAAATTGTCAATCATCCAGGCCCAATCATCTGCCTTACAAGGCTTTAGTGGGTGGCTCTTTGGATCAGGCACCCCCTCCTCCAAAAGAGACAAATAATGGGTATGTAATTCACACTTCCAGTCCTTGTACAACTTCTGGCACTTCGCATCAATGGCAGCCTTGATGATCGGATCGTTCACGTAGTCCCCAAACTCAAAAAATTGCTGCAATTGCAAAACATAAACATGTAATGTAAGACAACAATTATACTATATGAAGCGAACGGGTAGATTGTAGGTATGTTAGAAGTTGTTAATAGCTTCGAACATAAGCATCCCCACCAAAAGTTAAACATGTGAGTTTTTTTTTTTCTTTCTTCATCTCTCTTATCCTTCTCTTTTTCTCTCACTCAGATCCTCTCTCTCGCCTAGACAGCATGACCCCTCTGTTTTTATTTTTTATTTCTTTATGGTTTTATTGATATTAAGTGTTTGTTGATCTCTTTTTATGGTTAAGTGATTTATTTGATGCTTTCTCTATAGTTACTAATTTTATCATTTAAATAACTTATAGATTGAAATATTGTATTTTAATATGCATGGATCTCTTTTTTGTCATCAACATCATCATAGGCGTTGCTGTTGCTATTGGCCTTTAAGATCCTTTTAAAGGTTTCTATTTTCTCTCATCTCCAAAGAAAATTGGAAAATGAACGTACAGTTGATTGATGAGAGGAGAGTGAATCAGAATAATTGAATTATTCTTTGATCTGCCACAATAATGGTGAAGTGATCCAAGAAAATTCTTCAATACAATAACTCATGTAGCTTGAATTATTGTTTGATTTGCCACAATAATGGTGCTGCTTAGAGATTCTGAATGGTAGACAAGATGAGCCAGGTAGTCTCACTCTCACCTTTTACTTTTTTTTTGCTAACAGGCCAATGATTCACAATAATAATTTGTTGGCCCCGCATTTTAATTCCTATAAAAGTGGGCCTGCATTGTAAATCTTGTAAAGGTGGGCCCCATGTTCAAGTTATACAACCTTGTGAGTCTAAAAGGTGGGTCCGATGTATGCTGATTCACGCATAGAGTAATTCCTTTGCTCATCCAGTTCTTCAATTTTTTAGCAAGAAAATGAACAGAAAGAGGACTATTTGTAAGTGGTTTATACTTTGTATCTTCCATACCCTGTGTGTAAAAATAATACTGTAAAAATAATACTGACCCATGAAATAGAAAACCATCTTCATTAGGGGAAAGTGGGAAAAAAAAAGGGCAAAAAACTGTAGAACATGAAGAAATGTAAATGTAAAGCCCAAATGGAGCACGCGCAGGCGTAAGAGCAAAGTAACGCGTGTAACGATGGGCATTGAATTAATATCCCAGACTTGTAACCGTATCAACCATTTGCAAGTCAATTCAATTTAATCTGAAGACTAAAAATGACTGACTCGGAGGATACCTGACTTATGTCTGGGTTGTTTACCTTTCCTTCCTTTTATCAAGATGACAAAAATCAAAAGCATTGTGTAGATTAGAATCTTTATGAATGTATAGCCGTGACGGGTGATAATGAGGGATGGCAAAATCACCCAAGAAGGGGTCTGGCTGAAAAGGATATAGCTGGGTATGGGAGGTGTGAAGAAACCTTCTTTTAAATAAAATTCTTAACACCACATCTCGAGCTTTCCCTTAAAAAAAAATCATATACATGAATGAAATGAAATGATCAATGAAAGAAAACAGCACGATGAGATTGATGATAGTAAGTGAGTGACATGACATGAGATGAAAGAGAGATGATGTATCGGATCGAGACAAGAGCAAGATTTGTGGAAGAGGAAAAAAAGAAAACAATCCGCCCGGTAGAGATCGACTATAGTGTGTGTTTTCGTTTTCTATAGCTGGTCTCAGGAAGCGTTCGATCATCGTATTCATCTCTCTGAACGCCGCTTGACCAGCTCCCTTCATTTCTTCCCATCCATGACAATAGTCACAATACAGATAGAGAGACCAATAAACAAAGATGAGTAGAATTCTTAATCAATCTTCCATTAGTGGGAGAGAGAGAGGCTGGGATGGTGAGATTGGATTGGGAGGGGAATGTGTTGTGGAGCTCTCAGTATTTAAAAGGAGGAAGGATGGCTAGGTCCTTCCCGATGGATTTTTTCTTTGAAATTTGGGGATCTCAAAGACCATATCAGGAACTTGAAATCTGCAATTTTTTGGTTCAAAAAATTATCATTTGCTTCGTGTTCCATTTGCACACTTTTCCAACCCAATCGGTCAAATCTGCCGAATCCAATCTGAGTACCCCTGTTTAGGTCACTAGTTGACCCACTTCCCGACGGATTTTTTTCTTTGAAATTTGGGGAACTCAAAGTCCATATCATGAACTTGAAATCTGCAATTTTTCGGTTCAAAAAAATATCATTTGCCTCGTGTTCCATTCGCGCACTTTTCCAACCCAATCGGTCAAATCTGCCGAATCCAATCTGAGTACCCCTGTTTAGGTCACTGGTTGACCCACTTCCCAATGGATTTTGTCTTTGAATTTTGGGGATCTCAAAGTCCATATCATAAACTTGAAATCTGCAATTTTTCGGCTCAAAAAAATATCATTTGCCTCGTGTTCCATTGGCGCACTTTTCCAACCCAATCGGTCAATTCTGCCGAATCCAATCTGAGTACCCCTGTTTAGGTCACTGGTTGACCCACTTCCCAACGGATTTTTTTTTTTGAAATTTGGGGATCTCAAAGTCCATATCATGAACTTGAAATCTGAAATTTTTCGGTTCAAAAAAATATAATTTGCCTCGTGTTCCATTCGCACACTTTTCCAACCCAATCGGTCAATTCTGTCGAATCCAATCTGAGTACCCCTGTTTAGGTCACTAGTTGGCCCACTTCCCGATGGATTTTTTCTTTGAAATTTGGGGATCTCAAAGTCCTTAGAATGAACTTTAATTCTGCAATTTTTCGGTGAAAAAAAATTGCATTTGCCTTGTGTTCCATTCGCGCACTCTTCCTATCCTAGTGCTTCACATGTCACACAGAAGCGTGCATGCACATTGGTTTTAGAATTTTAAGATTCAGTTTCCTTTTCACAGGTCAGTGATGGACCCGATTCTTCCCTCTCTCCCGCTGCCTCCGCCCCGGGTTTTTCGGGGTACGGCGGAGGGGAGGAGAAGAAAAGTAAATGGTATCAACATCTTTCTTTCTTTTTGTACGGGTATGCCAATTTCACTTTTCTACTTGGAATTTAGAAACGGTGATCCGAAGATCCACCTTCACAAGTAGAAAGGGGAAATGAAACTTTTTCTAGTTTCCCATTGCACGCATATTTTAAGAAAAGAGACAAAAGAGTTTTTTTTTTTTTTTTTTATGCCGTGAAAGGCGATTTCATTTGTTGCCGTGAAAGGCGATTTTGCCGTAAAAGGCGATTTACAAGTCTTATCCATTATGAAAGACAAGAGTTGTGATTTTTGTCTCTAAAAGAAAAATAAAGTACAATAGAAATCAAGAAAAGGAATCTGACTTCTCATTCGATTGTGGGGACACGTTCAGATCGACGGTCGCGAGTCATGTATGGGCTCCTCCATCGTCCATGCAGATGAGAACACGATGCTTGGATTCTTGGCTTGGCTTTTTAACCTCAGATTTTTAAAGGACAAAGACCAAGAGAAGGTCTTATATCCGATAAAAAGCTAAGTAAACGGGCTGAAAAGCCACGTTTTAACCATGTTGATAGAAGAAGGGAGGTCCTTAGGGGGGGTGGCCCCCTAAGGGTGCTTCAATCACCTTTTGGTGGTCTTTGCAGCAGAGTTGCAGGGCCTCTGGATTTTCCGGGCAATTCTCTGGACTTCGGGTGAATTTCTCTAGCGATTTCTCTGAATTTTTTCCGTTCTTCGTCTGGGCAATTTTTCTTGGCAATTTTCTGGCCCTTTTTCCTTTGGAATGCCCTCCTATTTATAGGCCTTTGGTAGCCATTTAGGAGGGTTTATGAGCATTGAATGCATTAATGCTCATATTGGGAGGAGTTACAAGTTTTAAATTATTTGTTTTGTAACTCCTTTTTCCTTGAATCTGATTGGCCGATGGAGAATAATGAGCTTTTAATTACCTTTAACCCCCATCATGGGAGGAGTTTCATGGCTTTAATGCCATAAATCCTTTGACTTGTAACTCCCATTTGCTTGCTTTTGATTGGGCCGTCCAAAATAATGAGTTAATGACTGCATTAACTTGTCATAAAATGGGTCATTTAACCTCATTAATTGGTCGCCAAGTCGCCTGAAGAGTCACGGGCCGCGCCGCATCTTTTGGAATTCTTCTTGCGATGACCGCCGGTGGATCCACATGTTGTTTGATGTCGGATGGCGATGCAATTTCAGATATTGATTAATGTCAACGTGCCGGCAACATCTGTCCTGTCGATTTCACGATCGGGCGGGTAGAAAGTGTGCTTTCTTTGTCGGCCGGTTGGCGATTTCGAGGCATCTAATGATCATCCAATGATTTCGGCGGCGAATCTGTGATGTTGATGAAGATCGACAGATTTCATGCATGAAAAATCAGATTTTAGAAAAATCACAGGGGCCAATCAACTCGAAACGCGAAAAGAACCCGAAAAAAGGGGCTTCCGGCAACTTTTGGGTCGCCGGAATTCCATGGTCGCCGGCGACCATGGGCTGGAGACCTTGGGCCATGGTCGCCAGCGACCATGGGCCAAGGTCGCCGGCGACCATGGGCCTTGGGCCCATTTGTCGGCCGCCGTTCGGTCGCCTTTTCTTCGCCGTTTTTCGATCTTTTTTCATTCTTTTTTCTTCTGTATTTTTTTTGACATTTCCTCTCATTTATTGGCCTGATTCTCTTGAAGAAAACCCTACGAGAAGCCACGCAAATCGGAGCACAAAGTTTCCTATTTTTCTGGAAAGCCGAAGACTTTGTTGTGGGGTTTTGCCGATTTTTTGTCAAGCATTGAAACTAGGCCAAACGATGTCGGAATGACCTGAAATTTGATGTGGAGCTTCTTGAACAGTAGATAGGACCAACCATAGGCTTTGGTTTGAGTTTTGAAGCCGTTCGGGGTTTCGCAAATGCTTGCCTTAATTTCGCCATGAGAGAAATGCTGAGCTTTGACTTGTGGTCAACCGATGTCCGATTGACCTGAAATTTGACAGGGAGCCTCCTGAGTAGTAAGTAAGACTAACCATGGGCTTTGGTTTGAGTTTTGAAGCCTTTTGGGGTCCCGCAAATGCTCGCCTTGATTTCACCTCGAGGAAAATGCCGAGCTTTGAAACTAGGCCAAACGATGTCCGTTTGACCTAAAACTTGACAGGGGACCTATTGGAGTCATTTTGAGATGATCCATTAGCTCCAATTTGGATGCCATGATTCCGGGGTGCTCCGCCGCCGGTAGGCCTGTTTTTGCTTCCCGAGAGTTGATGAAGGGTCAAACGCTGTCCGTTTGACTTGAAATTTGGCATGGGGCCTTTTGGAGGTATTCTAATACCATCCGTAGGCTCTGATCGAAGTTTTGAAGTCTTCGACACTGTCGCTGCCGGGAGCTCCTGTCTGGCTGTCGGAGGAGTGAAGTTAGGCCAAATGACGTCGAAATGACCCGAAACTTCATGTGTACCCCTCTTTTGGCTGCTTTGAAGAATCTTGCAGTTTTTGTTTGATTCTGACAAGATCTGGTGCTTGAAGTGGCGCCTTCCTATTTATGGCAGGATGTGGCTCCATGTAGCTTTTGGTGTTGAAGGGACATAGTGACATTTTTGGTGTCAACAGTCGGCCATGAAGACATTGGCTCACAACTAGATGGAGTGCATTTGTCAATAAGAAAAAGCTGGTCTCTGGGGATGCAGTTCTTTTCCTTAGGTATAATCGATACATGTGCTGTTAATCTGAAGTTGGAATTGGTTTTTGGCTCTTTGTTGTTTTTTGTTTTTTTAATCAGAATTGTTTTTGTTGTTCTTATTTTTGTACATTGTGATTGTTGTTATTGTTACCCCTTATTGTAGGGGTGATAATGGAGAGTTGAGGTTGGAACTTCGAAGAGCAGTTCAGCTTAAAAATAGTGGGCCTTATTCAGTTCCCTGTAGCCAGATGCTGAACCTTGGAACCCTTGCTGCAGTGGCTAATGCAGTTTCTATGAAAAGTGTATTCCACATATACTACAATCCAAGGTATGAACAAAACTAACACATATGGCACATGAAGATATGACGTGAATCATGGTTGAATTGTCGGAGAATAATTGCTTGTAAATCTGTGGACATTGTGTTAGAAAGTGTCATTGGTCTATTTCAACTTTTTGTTTCCATTTATCTGATGTTGCCTAATACCATTAAATTCATATGTGATGAGCTTATGACTTGTGTAGCTTTTGTTATCATCTTCTTAGCATGTTTGTAGGCGAACAAAAGAGATCGTTATATGGCAAAATCTGCATCCTGAATAATGCCACTCCTAGTCAAAGCATTCTTGACCTGTAATCTAATTTATGATTAAGGTTTGAATGATGAACCAGCAAAATCAGATGGGATGAGGTGATGACTTGTTTAGTTCTTGTTGTTATTTTTTTGGCCAATAGACAAGCTTATAGCCCAATCCATACATTGGACAATGTCACTCCTAGTCAAACTATGCTCCACCAATAATCTTAAGATGTAATTAGAATATGAATGCTGAACCTTATCCCGTCATAACCTTATCCCACCAATGTCACTCCATCTCCCCCTGAAGATGTAATAAGAATTTGAATGCTGAACCTTATCCCGTGTCATAACCTCTGGCTTGCTACTTGGGACAGGTTAAGGTCAGGTTGAGTTGGGGCTTTTTGGAATCAATGAGGTTTGTTCCCTAATGAATGAAAATCCATTTTGATGTGTAGTAGTTTAGTGATTACTATTAAAAAATGAGATTTGGACCGAAAGTAGCGTATTGCAGAGTCTTTTAAGTTTAGAGATTACTAATAAAAAATGAGATTTGATTTGGGCTGAATTAGCATTAATGTGTACACTGTTAAATTGATGCACAAATCCTTTCGTTTGTCTTGTTAATTTCATGTCTTTGCTTGTGGGTTGAATACTTGATACAGTGATGCGGAAATGTAGAAATCGTGTGGGTTGAATACTTGATATAGTGATGTGGAAATGTAGAAATGCAATTTCTGATGAACAGGGAAGAAATTATCCATGAAGTTTGTAAGAATGCTAAGGACGGGGGCTTTTCGCTAGTTAAACATTACTGAGTCTAATTGAATCTGCATTAAGTTATCTCAAATGAAATTACCTGAATTCGCTTTACCACCAACTTCTTGATCCCATCAGGAATAGACTTCCAGCCTTCTTTCCGAACAGGTGCCTCATCTCGAATCGCTTCCCCAAGAAGGTTTGCAAAACTAGTGGCAAATTCACCCTCTGGCGCAAGGCTAAATGCTGGGATCGAAATTGGGATGGCATGGCCAAGTTGCCTCCTCAGCTTTTCCACCTTCAACCCCCGTGTCTTGCCCCGTACACGGCGGGAGCCCTCGCCTGAGGCTGATGCTGTCACGACCACAATATTAATTGTGTTACTAAGCATATAACAATAAAAAAGGTACATTTTAAATGTAAATAATTCTATATATCTCACCAACACCGCTGCCATCCGTACGTGGAGTCAAAACCTGGTCACGCTGGCCAGAAGAACTAGCAATCCGTGTAGGACTACGCGCTCTAGCAATGGCCGCTACCTCTGGCGTGCTATCCACATGAGAAGACTGTGTGACTCGAGGCTGTGCCGGTGTAGCTTGGCCCACCCCATCGGGTGTGTTCTCTGAACGAGAAGACCGTGTGACTGGAGGATGTGCCGGTGTAGCCTGGGCCATTGCAGTTGCTACAGCGCAAGCATGTCTACTTCGCTTCTCTCGATTCATATGAGTAACCTGTCACAACACAACAATGAATTATTATTACATAAATACAAAAATAAAGTGAATGAAATAAAATTTAAAACTAGAATGGCTTGTCATAAACAATAGACACAAAATTACCATATGCGCCGGAGACCCAGAAGTCTCATCATCCCCATCATCACCGGTATTTTCATCCGAAGAAACCAACCCAAAATCACCCTGGGGCGGTCGATACTCTTCGTTGTCATCATCTTCACCTGGTTTTCTTTTTCCCTCTCCATTTGGGCTTTTGCTCGTTTGACCCAATCCAAAAAAGGTGTTGGCTATGTGCTTTACCCCCAAAGCACGACATCTCTCGTCTATTTCCATGATGTTCTTACTTCTCACCTTTTCGTATTCTGTCAACTTTGCCTGTTTGGCCACCCACCCAGGCTTGACATATGTTTTACTTCCCTTGGGCATTTCTGACAACTATATATGACATATAAGAGAATGAAGGCATATAAAATGAAATAAAATGAGATATATATATAATGAGCCATGAAATGTAAACCAACAACTTTATTAATTTAGAACACTTGTCCATACACAATCAGAAAACAAACACTACACATCATAATCTATATCAGGATCTATATCCTGATCGTCTTCATCATCATCATCTATATACTCCGCCATAGTTTCATCCTCATCATCGCTATGCTCTGACATTGGCTCATAACCATTAACTATCTCTGGCGGAATATCATCCCTACAGTAATGAACATCCCTATCTTCGACACAAATTGGGACAACATCGGTCATTTCATGTTGCTGGAAGGCCTCGTTAGGCACATCATCCGATTCTGGTACATCCCACACTCCTCGATGCTTAACTCGTTCTACGATTCTCCAGTTGTTGCCTTTGCATGTATCACTAACGTAGAAAACTTGCTTCGCTTGACTGGGTAGGACAAATGGATCATCTTTATACCACCGACCTGTAACATCAATGCTTGTTATGTGTTGATCGGTATGTATTTTGTTTCTGGTACCGGTGTTGTACCATTCACATTGGAACAGAACCACCCTGCCCCCATGCATGTATGTCAATTCCCAGACTTTGCACAGGTACCCGTAGAAGTCAATTGTCTTCCCAATATGCTCCCCTTGCACGACCAAACCACTATTCTGGCACTTACGCCGGTTCTCTCGATCTCTAGTGTGGAATCGGACATCATTGAATATGCACACTGAATACAGATACACTATCGAACCGGGACCATTTGCTAATGACCACATTTCATCGGTTGCTTCTGGCGATCCTTGGTTTCGCAAATCATTCATCTACATGAGTAACATGCAGTAAGTTTATTAAGTTGATGTCAATTGTGTCCAAGTTAGATAATGTTTACTGTGTCAATAGGGCATCATATATCTTACACGTTGCTTAAACCAATTTGGAAATGTGTCTCGCTGTATTTGACTGATGTCATGCGCTTCTGGATTTTGTATTGTATTCCTATGTTCCCTATTTAAGGAAATGCAAGTAATAAGCAAGTAAAAGTAGATGAAGAATCAACAAGGGAACAATATATGCACACAAGTATTTAAGCTAGAGCACTTACTCGAGATATGGCTCCAACTCGGGACTGTTATGTAATACAAACCAGTGAGCCATGTTGCGTTCATTCTGAGAAGGATCTAATGCCCTTGTGATTGGTGCAAAGGGACGAACATTTTGAGTGAAAATCGCCATCCCGGGACCTCGCACGCCACCATCATCATTTCGTTCGTCTCGATTAGTCCCTTTTAGGTACATTGAGCAGAAAGTCAAACACTCTTTGACAATGTAAGCTTCAGCGATCGAACCTTCAGGTCGTGCTCGGTTAGTAACATAACCTTTTAAAGTCCCGAGAAACCTTCAAACAAATGGACATTGGTATTAAGGTTACTTATGCAAGACAATCACACTACTGCATGAATAACACTACATCGGATGGTAACAGTTACCTTTCGATGGGGTACATCCACCCATATTGCACCGGTCCAGCAAGCATGGCCTCACGTGGCAAGTGAACAGCCAAATGGACCATGACATCAAAGAATGCCGGAGGAAGAATCTTCTCGAGCTTGCAAAGTATGAGCACTCCCCGTTCCTCTAATTTTTTTAAATCGCTCTGTTTCAATGTTTTTGAGTAGAGGTCCTGGAAGAAACTGCCAAACTCAAACAGAGTTGTACTTAACTCCTTATCAACATAACCACGTAAGCCAACCAGAAGAAGACGTTGTAGGAGGACATGATAGTCGTGACTCTTCATACCCGATAATTTGCCATTTTTTGAGGTCACATACCTTGAGAGGTTTGCAGCATAGCCATCCGGGTACTTGATTGATTTCAAGAAATCAAAAAAACCCTCCCTCTGTTTCGGGTTCAATGTGTAGGATGCACGGGGTTTCATAATGGATCCTTCTTCATTCCTTTGTAGATGCAATTGTGGCCTGATGCCCATATCTTTTAAATCATCACGCGCTTTATCCGTGTCCTTATTCTTCTTATCTATGCCCATCACAGTCCCAACAATATTTTCACAGATGTTCTTCTCTACGTGCATGACATCAAGGTTATGCCTAAGGTTTAGGTTCTTCCAGTACGGTAGCTCGTACAAGATGCTTTTCTTTGTCCAGTTTAACAATGCAGGCTCACGAGGTCTTTTCCTGCTGTTGGGGCCCTTCCCGAACCTAACTTCTGGTAGTTGATCCAACTGATCAAGTACCTTTTGCATCGGTAAACGCAGGGATTTCATTTTATGCTCCGGCTGACCGTTGAACTTCTTGCTCCTTCTCCAATGGTGGTTCTCAGGCAAGTAAGCTCGATGTCCAACCCACCCAATCTTACTTCTCAACTTACACGATAATGAATCTTCATTGCAAGGGGGACAAGCCAAATAACCTTTGGTGCTCCAACCAGACAACTTGCCATATGCCGGAAAGTCGTTTATGGTCCACATTACAGCCGCATGCATTCGGAAGGTCTGTTCACTATGGGCATCATAAGTCATGACACCAATCTCCCACAGTTCCTTCAGCTCATCAACCAAGGGCCTTAGGTACACATCGATCTCCTTCCCAGGTGCATGCGGCCCGGGAATAAGTAAGGACATCATAAAAAATGGATCTTTCATACACATCCAGGGTGGAAGGTTGTAAGGCATAAGTATGACAGGCCACATGCTGTAAGAAGTGCTCATGTTGCCAAAGGGGTTGAACCCATCGGTGGCCAGTCCTAACCTCACATTACGGATCTCCCGGGAAAACTCTGGAAATTTCAAATCAAATTCTTTCCATTCCTTATAGTCAGCCGGATGCCTACCCAGATCACCATCCATGCCATTCTCATGATGCCATCTCATCTCTTTGGCTATCATCCTGGACATGTATAATCTCCGCAACCTAGGTATCAATGGGAAGTAACGCAGTATCTTATGAGCGATCTGCTTACCCTTGCCATTATTTATCTTGTATCTAGACTCCCCACATTCTGGACACTTCTCCAAGTGAGCATTCTCCTTCCAAAAAAGTATGCAATCATTCTTGCAGGAGTCAATGTGTTCATACCCCAAGCCCAAGTCACGCAGTAGCTTCTTGGCTTCATAAACGAACACGGGAACCACATTACCTTCTGGTAGGGTGTCCCTAAATATCTCCAAGACCTTGTCGAATGACTTGTTACTCCACCTATACTGCACCTTCACATGTAGCATAACAGGGTTTCTGAATCTTTACAGCTCGGGTACAAACCACGCTGGGAAGCCTCTAGCATAATTTCAAAGTTTCGCACATCATCCATCCCTACGGTATCATCCATCATGTAAGTCCCCCTACCATGGTCCTCTAATAACTGATCATATCCATCCTGGTCCTCATCCAATTCATCCTCACTATAATCCGATTCATCGGATTCTGCAAGTTCCCCATGCTGCAACCAGGTGTTGTAGGATACCATCATCCCACGCCGGAGCAGATGGACTCTCACAATCTCATAATCATGTTTAAAACCATTACAACAGTAGTTACATGGGCATTTAATCAATCTACTCCCACCCGAAGTCGTCTTTGCAAATTCAATAAAAGAATTCACCCCGTCTATATACGGTTGACTGAATCTATTATGATATTGTAGCATCCAACTCTTGTCCATATCTGTTTACGTATGTAAGGCAATGGTTAACTCAAATTCAACCAATACATAGTATAAAATAAATGCAAAAAATAATAAATAAACAGAGAAAAAAAGAACGCAAATATAAGAAAAAATAATCCTTGAAATCCCCAAATTAAAGAAACCTTAAATCGCTTACATCCCTAAAGTCCAGCCCTAATCCACATATCTATTCATATATTTGAGAACCTTCAAAAATTAAAAAATAGAAAAGTAGTCAGGAATGTGATGTTTTACCTTGAGAATTTTGCAGAGAAAAGTAGAGAGAACAGTGAGCAGAGAGAGACCTAGGTTGGTCTACAGCAAACGAAGTGAATATCCTTTCTCTCCAACCTTTGTTTCTACAAAACAAAAAACCAATTTCAAACAAAAAAAAAAAAAAAAAATGAACATCGCACAAAGCATAAAAAAGAAGCCAAAACAAACCACATAAGAATGCAACCAATACTCATCTAATGTAGTAACAAAAAACTAAAGTCAGGCTTCCCTTTGATCTTTCTAATGTAGTAACAAACATCTTTGAATGACCAATGCAAGTTTGTCTTCTTCACCTCATTCGGAGAACTCTTGCCCTTTTTGCACATCTCCATGGTTGTTTTCATATTATGAAGTATTCCTTGCCCATGGAATACTAATGTATTTTTGAAAAAAGGCCTACTGTAATGTGATACTTAAAGTGGGACCCACTTTGATAGTGGTGGAGTCAAGATGATCACGCCCATCCCAATGACAAATTACTGCTTGTCAATTTTATTGGCTAATAATAAGACCCGGTCTTCGTTACACCCATGCATCCAAATGATGAAACTTGCTGGATGATTTGCCCTTTTGGCCAATGCATCCAATGGACACATCCAAAAGTGTTTAACTGTAATTGCACATGCACCTTGTTATTTCTTGGTGATCTTGGTGGACATTTGAGAAGGGAGTTTTCATGCAATTTTCTCAAAGGCAGACCTAAAATATTCTCACCAAATGGAAACACCAAAGTAATCATCAGCATTGGAAAGAGATAATTCATCACTATTATTGCCCACCCTGGTCCTTGGCCCATTATTTTTTCAAATTTATATGAACTATACCTTTTCCTGAAGAGATATCCAACTCATCTCTTTGGAGTGGGAATTAATGTAGATTTACCTCTTTTCCTCTTTTACGATCAACCAACTGCTAGCAATGGTCCTTGTGCTGGTACTGCTGCATTGCAGCTACTATTTTTCTTCTCTGTTGCTACTACCCAATGTTATCATTGTATCTTGCACTACCTCTTGTACAATGAGTATAAATGTGCTTTTTCCCCCACTAAGTCATTGTGGTTGTTTAAAAATTTTCATTCTACCCGGTAAACCAGATCACTTGCAAATTTTTTTGGATGGAAAGTTTGTGTTTTCAATATATTGTCAGAGAATTGTTATCAATCAAGGATCACTAGTAATACCCTTTATTAATGTCATTATCGTTTCCATGTGTAGGTCAAATATATGTTGCATTTTTCAACCTCAGCTCAAGAGGCTCATATCAGCTAAAATAAAGGATTTAGTGGGGGCACTTCATTTGGGATTCAGCAGATGTAAGGGCACTGAAATTTGGAGCGGAAAAGACAAACTCATCTAACACTAATTAATGGAAAACCCCCAATTAACAAAACCTAATCAAATGGAAGAGGCTTACCAAGAATTTCTTCTTTGGGATTGATCCATGGCATATGAATAATTATGGATGCAGAAATGGCTAGACAGAGAACTCATTCATCCATCATCACAGTACAAATTCCATGCCTGCTATAGATTTAATATGACTCAAAAGATGAGTGGACACAAAATCTTCTTCTTCAGCTCTGTTTGGGCAATTGATTGAATGCATCCATTGTGCAACTGATATAATTTTGCAGAGTTGTCTCATGGTGGGAACTGAGATTTTGACGGCCTAAATTCATTTCAGGTGGGAAAACATAGATGTACAACAACAAAAATTAAAAAACAGAAAATCTATCCGCATTTTGTTTGCCTTAACCTGTTGGGTGTTCTCTTATTCTAGCTTTGCCTTAGTAATCAATAGGATCCTACTCTTGCAGATCTACAACCATACTGGTAATAGTGCCACTGGAATAGTGGTGGTGATGGTGCTCACTGGTCCATTGGAAAGAGGGGGAGGAAAGAAATCAGAGAGAGAGAGAGAGAAATGGGTGGGTGCTCAGTCACGTTGCTAGGAAGAGTGAATGAGAGGAAATAAAGAAAGGAAGAAAAAAGAATAGGAAATCACATGAGAGATGAGATGAATAAGTGGAGAAGGGAGAGGGAAATGAGAGGGGCTGCTGAGAGCGTGGAATGAGAAAGGGGAAAAGGAGATAAGGGAGAAGGATAAGGAAGATAGAAAGAAGAGGAGGAGGAGGAAGAGGCGGCTGCGCAAGGCAGAGGAGAGGAGAGGAACAGGGGAGGAAGAAGAGAAGATAGGAAGAGAGACAGAGAACCGAGGGAGAGAGGGAGTGGTGTGCAGGTGGGCGCAGTGCGAAGCAGAGGAGGAAGCAGGGGAGAGGGAGAGGAACATGGCAGGAATAAGAGAAGAAAGAGAGAGAACCGAGGGAGAGAGGGAGTGGTGCGCAGGCAAGGGGAGACAGGGGAGGAAGAAGAAGAGAGGAAGGGAGGGAAGAGAGCAGACAGAGAGGAAACAGAGAGATGGGGAACGAGGGAGAGAGACAACAGAGAAGAAAGAGAGATGAGAGGGGGAATGGTGCACGTTGTGTGCGGAGTGCAGGAAGAGGGAGGGGTGTACTTGGTGCAGGGGGGGTGTCCGGCGGCGCGAGGAGGAAGATGAGGTCCTCCTGTGGTGCGTGCGTCCGGGGTTACTGTGGTGTGGTCGTCTGCTGAGGTCTGGAGAGGGAGGGAGGGCGATGGAAATGGGTTCTGCAGGGAGCGATAGAAAGGGAGAGAGAGATCGAGCGGCGATGGAAATGGGTTCTGCAGGGAGCGATAGAAAGGGAGAGAGAGATCGAGCGGCGATGGAAATGGGTTCTGCAGGGAGCGATAGAATGGACGAGAGAGAGAGAAGAGAGATCAGGGATGAGAGAGAGAGAGAGAGAGAGAGAGAGAGAGAGAGAGAGAGAGAGAGAGAGAGAGAGAGAGAGAGAGAAGACCGAAGATGGGTTCTGGAGCAGGGAAAAGAGAGACCAGAGATGGGTTATGGAGGCGGGAGAGAAAGAAATGAGTGAGGAGAGAGAGAAAAGAGCGAGGAGAGGGAAACAGGGATTTCGATGGCGGGAGAGGGAAAATTGACAATTTGCCGACGTTTAAAATAAACGTCGGTAAAAAATATTTGATTTTTTTATTTAAAAATAAGTAAAAAGTCAAAAATATTTACCGACGTTTTATATTAAACGTCAGTGATACATCTTCCGACGCTAATTTTCATCAGTAAAAAAAAATTCGTCTGTAAAAGTCTCTAATTTTTAATTTTTCTAAAAATAAAATTAAAATTTACCGATGTTTTTAATAAAACGTCGCTAAAAGTTCATTTTAATAGTTATTTCCCACTTCATAACAAAATTGAACTTTGCTAAAGGTTTTATTTCGTTGGCAAAATTAAAAAGAAAAATAAATAAAAAATAATATACTTTTACCGACGTTTTTTTTTAGTAAAATAAAAAATAAAATACTTTTGCATTATGCATTTTTTCGTCGGCAAAAGATAAATAAAATTAAATAAGACTTTCACCAACACAAAAAAAACATTGGTAAAAAAAGGAAACGTCCCTAAAAGTCGATTATTACCGACTTTTTCTAATTCGTCGGTAATAATATCTGATTTTTAATTAAGTTAATTCTAGATTGAACTTTGCCGACGAATTATAAAAGCGTCACTAAAAAACGTCGCTAAAAGTGCAAGTTATTGTAGTGACTCTTGCCAAGCATCGAAGAGGAAAATGGTCCAAAAAAAAAAAAAAACCTCTGCCTACAAATGACATGAGCCCCATCGATTATTCAATCCACTCTCTTTTCTCTTTTTTTCTCTTCTCAATCTCTAAATAGACAAATAAGTAGACGAACAAGAAGAAGAAGGAGAAATAAGGTTTTTATCCCATATCTCACTATCAATCCAAAACTACCCCAAACCAACAGAACCAGAGCAGTATTAACCTCTCAAAAAAGAAAAAAAAACTTGTAAATCGATTGTGATCTAAGGGGCATTTGAATAAATACCTTTTGCTTCAAGGAGAAAAGATACCACTCTGAAATCGAACCGTCGATGTTGGATGAGAATAGATGAGGGAAGAACTCTAGAATTGAGATTGCCTTGGATGGTGTGCGGACACATAGAATAGCGTGTCATTCGATGACGGAGCCAGGAGAGACGAGCCAGATCTCGAGGGGGGCATCTTCTCGAGTGACGGGGGGCTGCTACGCGTCGACGATGGTGGAGAAAATCAAACACACTAGAATGAAATGAACCCCAAACACTAAAGCAAAAGAGAAAGAGAAAGAGAGTTATAAAAAGACAATGCAGTAGAGTTGAAGATGAAGAAAGAGAGAGATGCACGATTTAGAGAAAAAGCGCGGGAACGCTGGAAATGGAAAGGGGGCAGCTTCGAACACGATTTAAAGAAAAAGGACAGGCAAACCGAAAAGGGATATTGAGTTAGAGGGGGTGCGGGAAATAGAAAATATTAGGGTTCCACTTATTTTTTATTCCTTTGAAAATAAATACCGGAAGTAAAAGACTTTCCCGGCGAAATTAATGTGCTGGCGATGGTTAAATGGAACTTTGCCGGCGATATAGGTATTTCGCCGATAAAAAAACTACCTTTGCCGGCGAAAATTGGACCTTTGCCGACGAAAATACAGCGCCAGGCAAACATTATCATATCCCGGCGAAATAACATTTTTCGCCGGGGAAAGGTATACATTCCCTGGCGTTTTATAATTACGTCGGGAAAAGCCGCCGGGAAATCTGCAGATTGTTGTAGTGTTTAAACGTGCAACAATGTCGGCGCTAAATAGATTCTTTGCACACATAACTGAAACACATCGAATCAAAATGGTGACAAAGTGGATGATAATTGATGACAAATTTGTTGAAGCTGTAATATATATAAAATGCAATGTATTACAAAAGTATGATCCACATGGTTGAATACAAGGTTGATTACATTACAAAAGTATGATCCACATCCTAAAATGTGAGAGTTGAAAGTACAAACTGGTTGGAATTGTACTAGAAGGCTACCCCACAAAAGTATGATCCACATCCTAAAATGTGAAAGTTGAAAAAACAAACTGGTTGGAACTATACTAGAAGGCTACTCCACAAAAGTATGATACACATCAAAAAATGAGATAGTTGGATCTATACATTAAAGTTTGATCTATGCAACATAATCAGATGGTGGATTGCGACAACTCTTTCAGTTGTGTCCCTTATTCCTGCAATTAGAGAAAGTAGCAACCCCGCACTGTCGATTTTTGTCTTCAACACGAATTCTATTTTTCTTTGGATGCCCTGGTTGTTTGGTAGCACGTAGAGGCAAGACAATTTCATTTGATGTATGTTCCCATTGTCTGCTATCACGAATGCCATGTATGACCTCACTATACGAAGCACGATAAGTACTTGCTAGGTAACTATCCTCTGAAAGTCCAAGAGCGAATCCTAGAGGGAGGGGGGGGGGGGGGGTGGAGGTGAATAGGGTGAGCCAAAAATTACTAGACCAATAATTAAATCTTTTAGCTTTTAAGTCACTTATGCTTTGAGAAAGATTAATTTTCTTGTGAAGAGAAGCAATCTCTAAGTTAAGCATGCACGAGAAAACTAACAACTACAATCTTGATAGTATCAAACATAAGAGCATCATCTATGAAAAGAAAAATAAAAGATCAAACACCATGACACAAGCATTTATAGTGGTTCGGCCAACATACCTACATCCACTCCCGGCAACCCTACCGGATTTTACTAGCTCAAATTAAGGTTTATGATCACCTCAAACCTTACAAATACATCACTTATGCTTTTCAAGGCTAAGCAATAACCTATACACAATGCTTTTTTTAGGCTAAGCAATAACCTTTACAAGATGATTTTCTCTTAAATAAAATGCCTATGAATGCATGGATAAGAGAACAATGAAGTGCAATTTAATGCCTCTAAAAATGCTGATTAGAAAGTGAAAACTTAACTTCTAGAAGCATGCATATGAATGACAAAGTCTATGAATAATGTATATACTAGAAATCACTCTCTCTCTTTTTAGAAAGATGAAACTTTAAATGATGCAAAGATCATAAACATATGTATGAGAAAGAGTTGTTTGACAAACACATGGTTTTCCAAAGATCAAACTTGAATGAAAAAGTACAATCTTAAGATTTACATGTTAGATTTGAAAGCAAGGATTCATAACTCATGTGAATGATAAATCATATGTTGATTTCATAAAGCTAAAACATTTCAAAGTTCAAAGCATGTTATGAAACACAACATCTCAAGAAGAAAGCCAACTATTTGATCATGCTTAAAAGAAAACAAAGGTTTAGAAAGAAAGCATGAAATTAATCTTGGGATAAAGAAAGCACACTCATTTGAAGATCAAAGGTTGAATCATTGGATTGGCTTCATAATCCCTTCACTAATTCTCCTAAAAAGTTGTCCTTTCTTGGCCTTGAAAATCCCCAAAAGTTCAGCACCTTTTTCCAAATAAAAAGTCACTTTTTATAGAGAAAAAGTTCCCAACGGATAGTCCTCAGTCGACCTGCCCCTGTGCTCGGTCGACCTGCCCTTAACGGTCAAAAATTTGCCCGTTGCAGAATTAACCCTAACAGCTAGAAGCCCGGTCGACCCACAGTGGAGCCAGTCGGTCGGGTCCATTGGGCCGGTCGACCGGCCACACATGGGGTCGACCAGATTCAGCCCAGAGAAACTAATAAATTTAGAAACATGAAACCATGAGAGCTGAACACCAAGGGACCTTGAAGAACATTAAACAAGCTTGGAATCATGGCTAAAAAAAATGAAAAACATATTTTCAAAAGACATGAAACTTTCAAACTAAAATATGGATTTAAAGAAGAAAACTTTGAAAAGCTTGAAATGATTTTTTTTTTTTTTGAACTTAAAGAAAGAACATTTTGAGATTTTAAAATCTGAACTAAAAACTTCATGAACTTAAGATAATTAAGATTTGAAAACCATGTATATCATTTAATAAAAACAAAGATTATGAATGAGAAATATGCATGAAGATCCTAAGATTAAGAGCATGAAGAATGAGAGGTCAAGCTATGAAAATGAATGCATCTTACCAAATTGCAACTTAACAAAAACTCTAACAATCTCCCCCTTTGCAATTTAATGGCAACTCTAGAAGCTTGAACTCTCTTTCTATCCTCCTTTGAAACTAGAACAGCAACTACTTTGGACATTTAAGGAGCTTTGGATGAACGGGAGCATTTGGATATTTTGGAGCTTTGGATTTTCCTTGCGAGAGCAAAACGAAGGTACGAAGGTAAAGCTACTCCCCCTCAACTAGATAACCCTTTAATCTTCTCCCCCTCAATTGGAGACCACATGATACACATGATATTTCTCTCCCTCTTTGACATCTAATTGTAAAGGAGCCTGCCCATCAACGAAAAAACACGCAACTTTGTTAGTAGCATCTGTTTATAAGAGATATGATAAAAATAAAGTGTAGTAACAGGTGATTAGCCAACAAAAATTCAGAATTCAGGACATGGGCCAATGCCCAATTGATGTCTCAATTTTATGAACTGATCATTTCCAAGGGGTTTAGTAAATAAGTCAGCCAATTGGGAATCTGTTGGAACAAAGATTAACTCAATAGTGCCTTGATCAGCATGGTCGCGCAAGAAATGATAGCGAATGTCAATGTGTTTAGTGCGAGAATGCTGAACAGGATTTTTAGAAATGCTAATGGCACTAGAATTGTCACACATGATAGGCATACATTGTTGTGGAACATTATAATCTAACAAAGTTTGTTTCATCCACAACAGTTGAGCACAACAGCTATTTGTTGCAATATATTCAGCTTCGGCAGTAGACAAGGATACAGAATTTTGCTTTTTGCTATGCCAAGCTACTAAGCAGTTTCCTATGAAATAGCAGCAACCACTAGTGCTTTTCCTATCATCTATACATCCCGTCCAATCTGCATCAGTGTATCCAATCAATTGTGATGAGGAGTCACAAGGATACCAGATGCCATAATGAGATGTCCCATTGATATATTTGATAATACGTTTGACAGCTTTAAGATGAGACTCACGAGGATCTGATTGATACCTAACACAAATTCAACACTAAAGGATAGATCTGGTCTACTAGCTGTAAGGTAGAGGAGGCTACCTATCATACTTCTGTAGAGTTTTAGGTCTACCTTTTTACCATGGGGGTCACTAGAAAGTTTTGAAGTAGATCCCATGGGGTTGTAGTTAATTTTAGAGTTTTCTAGACCAAACTTCTTAATAATTTCCAGAGCAAATTTGGGTTGACTAAGAAAAATTCCTTTCTCGGTTTGGTTAACTTGACTACCAAGAAAAAATTGCAGGGGACCGACCAAACTCATCTCAAAATTGGAACTCATTAATACTGAAAATTCTTGAGCAAGTTTCTCTGAAGTAGATTAAAAAACTATATCATCAACTTAAATTTGAGCAACAAGAATGTCTTGATCAATTTTCTTGATAAATAGGGTCTTATCAACTTTCCCACAATCAAAGTTATTTTCAAGCAAATGATTTGTAAGTTTTTCGTACCAAGCCCTAGGTGCTTGTTTTAATCCATATAGAGCTGGTTGGGTAACATAAACATCTTCCTCAATTTCTCCATTTAAGAAAGCACTTTTGACATCCATCTGAAATAATTTGATTCTCATGCTACTAGCATATCCCAATAAAATTCATAAGGATTCTAAACGGGCTACTGGAGCAAAAGTTTCTTCAAAATCAATTCCTTCTATTTAAGCATATCATTTTGCTACAAGTCTTGCCTTGTTCCTCACAACATTGCCAGATTCATCTGATTTGTTCTTATAAATCCACTTAGTGCCAATAGGATTTTTCTCTGTATGTAAAGGGACAAGATCCCAAATATCGTTCTTCTTAAATCGATTCAATTCTTCTTGCATTGCTTCCATCCATTCAGATTTAGATTCAACCTCAGAAAAATTCTTGGGCTCGATTTGAGAGACAAAAGAGTAATGTGCACATAGATTTTGAACTTATTTCCGGGTCATAACCCCTCTGCCGATATCTCCAATAATATTATCCAATGTGTGATTTTTCATTAATTTGGTTGAAGTAATGGCTTTGGATGGAATGATATCATTACTATCTTTCGGAATAGGTTGTTCATTATCAGTGTCAGCTTCATCATCATCTTGTAGAATTCTTCTGACTTGATTTACATCATCGATAACAGCATGAGCTGATTCCATTATGGTCATGGTTCTATGATTGAAAACTCTATAAGCCTTGCTCCTTTCAGAGTATCCTAGAAAAATTCATTCATCAGATTTTGGCTCAAATTTCTCCAACTGCTCCCTATCTCTTAGAATGTAACATTTACTTCCAAAAACTTTCAAATACCCCAAATTAGGTTTTCTATCAAAGTAAAGTTCATAAGGGGTTTTGTTGGTATTCTTAGTTAGATAAATTCTGTTTATAAGATAACAAGCAGTATTCACAGCTTCAGCCCATAGATTACGAGAAAGATTCTTTTCATTAAGCATGGTCCTAGCCATTTCTTGAATTACTCTATTTCTCCTTTCAGCTACTCCATTTTGTTGAGGAGTTTTGGGAGCAGAATATTGATGATTAATTCCACGACTCTCACAAAATTTAGTAAATTTTTCATTTTCAAACTCTCCCCCATGATCACTTTTAATCTTCCAAATTTTACAATCTTTTTCCACTTGTATCTTACTGCAAATTCTTATGATAGTGTCTACAGCGTCCGATTTAGCATGAAGAAAAGAAATCCATCCAAAACGAGAATAATCGTCTACCATAATCAAAATAAATTTCTTTCCTCCAATACTTTGCACAGGTGCAAGACCAATCAAGTCCATGTGGATTAGTTCAAGAGGACGAGAAGATGATATATCCTTTAAACCTTTAAAATTCTTCTTGATTTGTTTGCCCAATTGACATGCCTTACAGATTTCAGATTTTACATCACTCAATTTTGGAATCCCTCTCACAATGTCATTTTTTGACAACATTTTCATCAATTTGAAATTTATGTGTCCCATCCTTTGGTGCCATAAGTAATTTTCTTGATCTTTAGTTATCAAGCACCTAGACTCATTATCATCAGATTCTTCTATAATGTAGATATTTCCTTTTGTTCTTGATCCAGTAAGAATAACTTGGTTGGTTTTATCATTTACCACTTTGCATAATTGACTGTCAAAGACTACCTTGTTTCCTTTATCACACAATTGACTTATGCTAAGAAGATTATGCTTTAATCCTTCCACAAGAAATACATCATTTAAGGTTGGTATTTGATCTCCTTTCACACTTCCTTTTCCAATAATCTGAGCTTTGCTATTGTCACTAAAAGAAACGTTTCCTCCATCATATTCCACTATAGAGTTGAATCTAGATCGGTCTCCTGTCATGTGTTTGGAACAACTACTATCTAAGAACCAAGTAGGGTTTTCTTTAGCTTTCAAATTAAGCAGTTTGCACTAAGAGACTCTCAACATTTGTTTCTTTCATAGTCCAACTAGATAAAAAAGATTTAGAGGGAATGGTCTTGGGGACAAATTTGAAAAGGATTCTAGAGGGATTTTTGAGAGACAATCTAATTTTGTATGGGCAATTAGGAACTAAATGACTACTACGATTGCAAAAATGACAAGTCCATCTAGAAGTATAGTTTCTCTCAACTAGGGGTTTTTGGAAAGTCTTAGTAATGATTTGGAAACTATTTTTCTTGTTAGTAGGGGAACTTTCAAAACCTATCCCACTCTTATCACCATAAATTTTATGCATCCTTAACATTTGATAAAACTTATCATTTCCCAAAGTGAATTTATCAACAATGAATTTTCCTTTGTTAAGTTTCATTTGTAGAGAGTTAGTTTCAAGTTGACTAGATTCTAGCTTGGATTGTAAATTATGAATTTGGTTTTGAGCATGAGCTAGATTTTCATTTAGAGTGGTGAACTTGTGTTCTAAGTCAATCTTTTCATTGATTCTTAATTTCAATTCATCTTTTAAAACTTTTATTTCATTAACAAGCTTTTTGGATTCTTCTTTGATAATTTTGTTTTTCTTAAATAAGATTTCCCAATTTTCATACAGTTCATCATAAGCTTGCTGAATTTCAATATCTTCAACTTCATCATTTGTTTCTTCTTGTCCTAATATGTCATCTATTAAAGTATTATTCTAATTGATATCTTCAATTGATGAAAGTAGAAGCCAATTAGGGAAATTTTCATCTTCATTATTTGGGGATTCATTGTTGTCACTATCTTCATCTTCCTCATCCCAAGTTATGTTTAAAGCTTTCTTTCCTTTCTTATCTCCTTTTTCAAAATCTTTAGGGGTGGAGCAATTTTGAGCAATGTGTCCAAACCCCTTGCAATTGTAACATTGCACATATCTTTTAATAAATGATTCTTTGGGATTTCTTTGGAATCTCGGACTTTTGCTTTCATCAGAAATTCTATTGTTCTTGTTGTTCCTAAAGAATATTTTAAATTTAACAAACAAAGCATTATCATCATCACTATCAACCTCACTTTCATTTTCTTTTAATTGAGAGGAAAAAGCTATTCCTTTCTTTTTGTCTTAAACTTCAAAGTCTAATTCATAAGTAAAGAGATTTCCTATTAGTTCTTCAATTTTGATTTTGTCAACATCTTTGCTTTCCGTTATGGCTACAATCTTGGGCTTGAATCTTTTTGGGAGAGATCTTAAAATCTTTCTAACAGCTTTAGATTCATCCATTTTTTCTCCTAGGCCTAAAAGAGAGTTGACAATTTTCATAAATTTTGAGTAGAACTCGTCAAATGTTTCTTCTTTAAACATTTTCATATCATCTAATTTAGAGGTCAACATTTGAATTTTGGCTATCTTAACCTAATCTGTGCCGTCATTTGTGGTCTCTAGGGTATCCCAGACTTCCTTAGTAAAGTTGCAATTTAGTACTCTATTAAATTCTTCTTGAGATAGAGCACAATATCGAGAGTTTTTTGCCCTTTGCATTTAAATTTGCTCTATCCTTCTCCCCTTGAGTCCAAGCATTTATAGGTTTGATATTTATGGATATGACATTCCCCTCAGAATCTTTTTCTGTGGTAGTAGGAGGATGATAGCCATCTTCTATGATGTTCCACACATCTAAGCTTTGGGATTCTAAGAACACTTGCATTCTAATTTTCCAATAACGATAGTGTGTTCCATTAAACAAGGGAGGTCTATTAGTGGCATTGCCTTCACCCAAATGAGTTTGCATGGTGGCAATCAAAAGAAAAACACTCACTAGGAATCTAACTCTAGGTGGTTAAACCTAAACAAGAGCAACTTGGCTCTGATACCAAATGAAAGTCCAAGAGCGAATCCTATAGAGGGGGGGGGGGGGGGGGGGTGTTGAATAGGGTGAGCCAAAACTTACTAGACCAATAATTAAATCTTTTAACTTTTAAGTCACTTATGCTTTGAGAAAGATTAATTTTCTTGTGAAGAGAAGCAATCTCTAAGTTAAGCATGCACGAGAAAACTAACAACTATAATCTTGATAGTATCAAACATAAGAGCATCATCCATGAAAAGAAAAACAAAAGATCAAACACCATAACACAAGCATTTATAGTGGTTCGGCCAATATACCTACATCCACTCCCGACAACCCTACCGGATTTTACTAGCTCAAATTAAGGTTTAGGATCACCACAAACCTTACAAATACATCACTTATGCTTTTCAAGGCTAAGCAATAACCCATACACAATGTTTTTCTTAGGCTAAGCAATAACCTTTACAAGATGATTTTCTCTTAAATAAAATACCTATGAATGCATGGATAAGAGAACAATGAAGTGCAATTTAATGCCTCTAAAAAGGCTGATTAGAAAGTGAAAACTTAACTTCTAAAAGCATGCATATGAGGGACAAAGTCTATGAATAATGCATATACTAGAAATCACTCTCTCTTTTTAGAAAGATGAAACTTTAAATGATGCAAAGATGATAAACATATGTATGAGAAAGAGTTGTTTGACAAACACATGGTTTTCCAAAAGATCAAACTTGAATGAAAAAGTACAGTGTTAAGATTAACATGTTAGATTTGAAAGCAAGGATTCATAACTCATGTGAATGATAAATCATATGTTGATTTCATAATGCTAAAATATTTCAAAGTTCAAAGCATGTTATGAAACACAACATCTCAAGAAGAAAGCCAACTATTTGATCATGCTTAAAAGAAAACAAAGGTTTAGAAACAAAGCATGAAATTAATCTTAGGATAAAGAAAGCACACCCATTTGAAGATCAAAGGTTGAATCATTGGATTGGCTTCATAATCCCTTCACTAATTCTCCTAAAAAGTTGTCCTTTCTTGGCCTTGAAAATCCCCAAAAGTTCAGCACCTTTTTTCAAATAAAAAGTCACTTTTTATAGAGAAAAAGTTCCCAACGGATAGTCCTCGGTCGACCTGCCCCTGTGCCCGGTCGACCTGCCCTTAACGGTCAAAAATCTGCCCGTTGCAGAATAAAGCCTAACGGCTGGAAGCCCGGTCGACCCACAGTGGAGCCGGTCGACCGGCCCAATGGACCCGGTCACACATGGGGTCGACCGGATTCAGCCCAGAGAAACTAATAAATTTAGAAACATGTAACCATGAGGGCTGAACACCGAGGGACCTTGAAGAACATTAAACAAGCTTGGAATCATAGCTAAAAAAAAAATGAAAAATAGATTTTCAAAAGATATGAAACTTTCAAACTAAAATATGGATTTAAAGAAGAAACCTTTGAAAAGCTTGAAATGATTTTTTTTTTTTTTTTTTTTTTTGAACTCAAAGAAAGAACATTTTGAGATTTTAAAATTTGAACTAAAAACTTGATGAACTTAAGATAATTAAGAAATGAAAACCATGCATATCATTTAAAAAAAACAAAGATTATGAATGAGAAATATGCATGAAGATCTTAAGATTAAGAGCATGAAGAATGAGAGGTCAAGCTATGAAAATGAATGCATCCTATCAAATTGCAACTTAACAAAAACTCTAACATCCTCAACATAGTCATACGGATTCAAGTGCCTAACTTTCATAGCTACTAGTGCATGACAACATGGAATCCCCATTATTTCCCATCTAAGGCAACTACTCTTCTTTTGTTCAAGATCCACAATATCTATAAAATGTGCTGATTGAACCTGGAACTCAACGAGCCTGGCAACACGTACATGCACGCGGCGTGAGTCTTCAGCCTCTTGGCTCATTAGTTTTTTTGCATAGGGCGTTAAATGCGACGTAATATTAAGTGACTCAAGATGTCTTCTCTGGAAGAAATCCATTAACTTAGCACAGATTTCTTCGACTTTCTTTGTAATGGGAAGCACTCTAATGTCCTTTAAAAGAGCGTTCGAACACTCAGCAACGTTGCTGGTTATCATGTCATAGCGCCGACCTTCAACATAC
This sequence comes from Camphora micrantha, assembly GCA_003546025.1. NCBI lineage: Eukaryota > Viridiplantae > Streptophyta > Magnoliopsida > Laurales > Lauraceae > Camphora > Camphora micrantha. The sequence continues at coordinate 20,039,343 of QPKB01000009.1, forward strand.
GCATTTGACCAATGTTGTTTTCCAATGGCATTGATATAAGTGTGCGCCCCTTGGTCTACAGAAAGGATGTCGTTCATATAGGCCTTATACTCACTTGGTTTAAAAGCCTTGGCAGCCCGCCAAAATTTCGATTCAATGGCACGATCACAGAAGGCTGCTTTAATGTTTTTTTGCAATGTGATGGCAACAATAGCAGTGCCTCACACTTGGAATGACGTTGGATAATGACGGGACAAGGCCCTTTTGTCGATCAGACACAATAGTTAGGTTCGTTGGACTTCCTAATACAAGAGCGAGATTGATAAGGAACCACTCTCAACTGTCATGGCGCTCGGCCTCTGCGAAGGCAAAAGCTATAGGAAATAGCTTATGATTACCATCATAGGTGACAGCCACTAGCAGCACAACTGGATACTTGCCCCGAAGATGTGACTCATCAACAGCGATCATGGGCCTCATTAATAAACAAAATGATCGGATGCAAGGACTGTAAGTCCAGAAGAATCTTCTAAACCTGTCTTCAATTGTCATGTTGATATTAGTCACAGTACTTGGATTAGTCATGTGTAATTCTTTACAATAAAGATGTAGAATCTTAAAAGTTTCTTCATATGATCCCCGAACTACATGCAACGCCTTCTCTTTTGCAATGTGTGCTTTTCTGTAAATGATACGGGTGCCAAACTCTTTTTGGTATTCATTCATAATCCCCTTCTGCTTCAAGTGGTTATTGCATCGGACTCTGTCCTCAATGAACTCTTCAATCAATTTCGATGATGCTTTGGGATGTGTCATTCCCATCATTGGTTTTGAGCAACAATGCCGTGGGTTATAAGTTCGCACCTTAAACTCCGAGCCTGAATCAACAATGGAAGCACGTATACGCCAAGGACAACAATCATCTTTACAACGTGCTGAGACTTTTTTCATCCTGGTCGACACATGTCGTAGAGTAAAATTATTATAAATTGTAAATTTCGCAAGAGATCTTCTGAAGCATTCACGATTAGGAAACTGGCGCTCTATCCACATTTCTTGTGCTAAGTCCGTACTTGTTTCGGCTATAACATCTTGAGGGGCCATTGTGTAAACAAAATTGACATCTTCCATAGCAAGTGAATGATTCACAGCATGAATGGTTTCAGCTCCTTGTTCATTACCAACAAAATTGACATTTTCCATAGCGAATGAATGATTCACAGCATGAATGGTTTCAGCTCCTTGTTCATTACCAACAAAATTGACATTTTCCATACCAAATGAATGATTCATAGCATGAATGGTTTCAGCTCCTTGTTCATTACCAACAAAATTGACATTTTCCATAGCGAATGAATGATTCACAACATGAATGGTTTCAGCTCCTTGTTCATTACCAACAAAATTGACATTTTCCATACCAAATGAATGATTCATAGCATGATTGGTTTCAGCTCCTTGTTCATTACCAAAAAAATTGACATCTTCCATAGCAAATGAAGGATTCACAGCATGAATGGTTTTGGCGCCTTGTTCATTACTAGCCATCATCCAAGAGGGAGTTCCACAAACCATTGATATATCAACAGTAGCACAGAGAGCATCATGTGCATCAACAGCCTGAAGATATATTCTATCCCCATCAAAACCAGCTCTTGTAGAACAACCTTTTGTATGAGAATCCCGTGCGGAAGAAAAATTCATATCAACGTCTTCACGTATATCCAGGCCAGGGATGGGATTTATAATCTTGCAAATCCCTTTGTTCATTTTCTTCCGGTCACTTGAACAGCTAATCATAACCCTTTCAATACAAGACATGGGCAAGAACTAAAGTTAGGAGCGACAAATGCAACTATATAAATATTAAAGATATAAAACATAGATACGTACTGAGAGGCTTTGCATTTCTTTTTTACACTGTGAAGTTTCATGTTGACGTACACGTGTAGAATATCTTGCTTAGTTCCAGACGCCATCAACATTCCCACAATATCATTTTCATCTTCCAAACTAATCAATGAAAAAACAAGTCCATTGTGATGAAGGTATTTCATGCTTACATACTCAATATTTGCATCCCAATTAGACAAACCAATGACTTCATTCAACAACGTGCCATATGTTATGCTCTTAGGTAGAGACCTCATCTTCTGTCTTCCACCATTGTAGACCAAACGCATAATATCAAAGACAAACTCTCCATCATAGTGAAATATGATGGAGATCCCATACTCAGTCATACTGCCGACAAATAAACCATATATCAATTTGGTGGTATTAGCAAATGTAGTGAATAGGTCACGTGTTGAATAATGCTAACAGAGAGATGGTTGTATGCATTCTATTGTACATTTTTATTTCTATTTAAAAGGAAAAAATTCACAAGAGAAGTTGACTCCCCTGACACTATTTTCCCTCTAGGGTTACATACAAAGGAGGAGTGAAAATGAAATCATTTGTTGCGTGTTTGTTCCAACCTTTACATAACAACCCTACCATGTAAATAACCGTAGTCACCATTCTTTTGTGCACCTATTTGAGTACCCATCTTCTATTACTTAAAAGGGGTAAAACCTAATATGCAAATACGTGTATTCACCATCTTCATATGCCCTCAATTAGGGGTTGTGACAATAAACAACCTTAGAACAGCCTGTCACGACCCCGGACCAGGTTACCGACGTAATCCGGGATTGGGACTAATGGTGATGATGATGTAATGGATGATGAATGGTAACCATACTATGAATTTATTTTAATCAATACGTATAGAAATCAATAAAAGGATGTCACTTATATACGCGATTTCCCACAGGTGTCCACGGTGAGAATATCACAACAACATGAATATTTTTTTTAAATGTGGAAGCATGTAGCAAATCTAATTCAAACATTCATATCCAAAAAGCAAATCTGATAATGCATTTATATAACAAAATATCAGAATGAGCAATGATCATTAGTTATTTCCCAAAAGTATAAAGTTAGAGTTTATACAAAAGATCATTTAATTACTTTCCCCAAAAATAGAGGCTAATAAAGGCCAATATAAAAAAAATGTGAATCCCAAAAGAATGGTTAATCATAACCCACAATGTTACGCAACTCGGACATTCAAATGTCTAAACGACATCGTCGGCATGCCACTCAACTAATCGTTGCGGTTCTCCGACCGCCTCCTCGTGCTCCTCCTCAGGATAACCAACGACGGAACCTGAGTACCAAAGTAGTGGGTCAAACACAACGGTTTGACAGGTGGATGAAAAGATATAATAGTATGACAATGATTGAAATTACCTTGGAAAATATTTAAACCTATTAAAACAATAATTTTCGTAAAACAGAAGAATCATTTACTGGAAAACAATATGCAATATAAAACATGTAAGGTATCCAATGAATCAGGAAAACAAGCAAGATGGCATCCACACGAAGCAAAGTCCTCTATCACCGAAGTGACAGGAGCATATTAGGATGTTGACCTCAATCACCGAAGTGAGGAAGTACAACAAAATTTACATATACATATATAATAATATGGGACATGACCACGGTAGCGAACCTGACATCCGGAACCACAGTAGCAATTTGCGGCATCGGGACAAGACCATGGTAATAACCGGGTAGCGGGATCCAAATGGGTTGACGGGACGGGAGGGGGATTTCCGAGTCGGTGGATCTGACCAACAAGGTTATCCAAGCTTAGCGGTGCCGACTCATAGGTCAAATAATAGAAATCATAACAAGTATGAAATACATATGATGCACATATATAACGGGCGGGACGGGGTGCTTAAAGGCACAAATATCATTTCAGACAAGAAGTGCGTGTCGGGGCTAGCAAAGTGCTAGAATTGTAATTTCAGTATCTTCGGGAATGATAAATCATAAATCATGAATTTCGGACAAGTATCGGGATTTAAAATTAGATCAAGGTAAATAAGGGTCCCCGTATGCTGATTTCAACATAGACTTGGTACTCCTTGAGTTTGGATACATTTCGAGCTCCTTATATTCCTTGGTCATTTCGAAACATACAATGAATATTTATGATGTGGTTTTTTTCTCAAACGGGTGTTAAACAATGGTTATAAGTCATCCCATCACAATAGGGTTCTTAACAAACCTCTCTTAATCATTTAAATATTTCATTCTCACTCCAAAAAAATAGCCCCAAGATGAACAATGTCCATCGCTTGAGGACCTAGAGTTCGCTCGAGCGATGAGCTCTCTGGAATGGTTTTCTGGGATGGTTCGCTCGAGCAGATGAGGGTTCGCTCGAGCGGACATGTTGGCTCGAGCAAAAGATACATTTGCTTGAACTAATAAGTTTCTGTGAGAATTCTGGAAGGGTTCTGGGAAAGTTCGCTCAAGCGAAGTTTGGTTCACTCCAGTGAACTGTCTGCTAGAGTGGAAGGATTCCCTTTTTGGACAGGTCGCTCGAGCGACCTGTCAAGTTCGCTCAAGCGAACTGTCCAGGAACTGATTCCGGGACAATTCTGCTCTTCTTTTTGTTCCTCTTCTTACAACTCCTTTGAGTCCCATTTCTTCATCAAATTGAGAGACTGAAAACCACCTTTAAACCCATTGAAAATACCATCAAACCTCTATGAACTTTCAACCCAATCTCCTTCTTCTTTACCTCATTCAACCAAAAGAAAACGAGAAAAAAAACCACCATTCATAAGGATTCATTTGTACTATAATCAAAAAACAAATAAGAGCTATAAACAAACTTTTCCAAGACATTAAATGAACTAACAAGATTCATTAATGTGCATTTATTTCAAATCAATGTAAGCCAATAAAAACATAAAATAGATAGTGAAATCATCAATATTACTCATAAAAACCATTCAATGCTTAAAATATCTAATCATCCACTTGCCTTGGGTCTCTAATCAAGAAATCAATCCTCTAATCTACACAAAAACCCCAAATAAAACCCTAAAATGGTCAAGACAATGAACAGGGAAGGAGAAAACTTCAATAATGTAAATGGAGCATCTCTAGGGTTACAAGAACACAAATCTAGAAGATTAGGGATGAAGCTTACTTACAAAGTCTCCAAATGGCCAAGACTAGCTCAATAAGGATCTTGGAATGGGAGGTTTCTTCCATAAATGCTATTAAGAGAGAGCTCTCAAAGAGATGAAGAAGATGATGATCTAATATCTTCTATTGGTACAACTTAGGGAGTTGATTGAGGATGGAGATGCAATAAGGAGAAGAAAGAAGGGAAACCCTAGCTTGGGGTTTGGCTTGAGCTGGAAAAAGGGAAATGAGGAAGAATGGTTTCCTTATAAAGCAAGTGGGGAGTGGGCTCCACACTAGAAATCTTGTGGGGCTGAAAACATGACTTTCGGAGCTTCGAATGAATTCGACGAAGAAGGGAAAAATGATCGTAGAAATTTCTTGTTTCGAAAAAGTATATGTTTTGCGAGATTCGGAAATATCAAATTTTGGGTACAGATTTAGTGAAAAATGATTGTTCTATCCTTGAAGCTAGGAAAGTCAGATTTCGGGATCTCGAACAGGAACGGGTCGACATGAAAGTTGCAGAGATTAACGAGATAAGTAAAATGAGATAGAAACAACAACTATCGAAATCTCAGATAATCCCCCAAGTAAACGCAAAGTCATAAAAGGAACCCTAAAAGGGTCCCATTAATCACAAAGGCACTCAAAATTTTCTAAAGCTATAACAAATTTATTCTAAACCCAACTAAATCAAAATCCACTAATCACGCTTAGAACTAACACACAACTTAATTAACACTAATCGAGGTCACTCGGGTTGGGGTCTTACATCCTCCACCCCTTGGGACATTTAGTCCTCCAAATGAAAATATAAAACTCACCTCTGGTAGTAGATGTGTGTCAAACCCCAACCCAGGATTAACCCAATAGTGTTTGCTTAGTGTGTGCTTAGTCTTGATTTGGGTTTAGTGGTCGTGGGTTAGAATGTGACTAGTTTTAGTCATGGTTATAGCTTTGGGGAGTTCGAGAACGTTTAGTGTTTATTAGGCTCACTCAGGAAGGCCTGGGTGTACGTGCAAGCGTGGGAAGATTGTGTTTGGTTGTGTGTTAATCGTGATTTTCATCTCATTTGATTGGTTTTATGATTATGTGCAACTTTCATGTTTAGCCCATTTGTGTTTGAAGCCCAGAAAATCAAGTTTTGGCCAAAAAGGGTAAAAATAGCCTTTTCACACTCAAATCTGGACACGATTTTCGAGATCCCAAAACTAAGTCGAAAATATACTTTTTGAAAACTAGATATTTCGAGGATCGTTTTATCCTTCTTCGTCGACTTCATTCGAGGCCCATAAGATCATGTTTTGACTCATGCAAGTTTTGCACTAAAGGGGACCCACTTGTCTAAACACTTAAGCTACTTTCCCCTTTCCCTTTCCCCATTCCACAACAAAAATCTCTGCACTTTTCCTTGCCCTAGAGTGAAAGAAAACCCTCTTTTTCCTTCTCCTTCTCTTCATGATTGCAAGAGCTATGAACCTCCAAATGGAATTCTAAGACCATCACCTTCTTCCTCTCATCTCAAGCTTGCTATTGGTACCATTTTCTTGAAGTTTCTTGTTGGAAGAGATCTTCATTTCTTTCCTTGCATTTCGTTTGGGCACCTCTAGGTAAGATCTACAATCCATCTCTTCAATAGAGTTCTTTCTATTCCTAAAGAGCATGTTTTTCTAACCAATAGCACCTATTTCTAAATGGGTTGCTTGGTTGTGTTTTTGGGTGAGTTTTGAATGGATTTTTCATGGGATTTTGTAGTTCTTGGCTTGACCTTTGATTTGGAGTGCTTGAAGAAATATCTTGTGTTCATTTGGCTAAGGCAAGTGATCTATTTAAGTTGTAGTGCATGTGTGTTCTTGGATTTGTATTTTGGTACTAAGGTTGTGACTTATTAGGTTTTTATGATGGTGATCTTACTTTAGATAATGCAAGCATGTTTATTAGCTTTCCAAACATTCAGATTTCACACCTTTTAAGTAAGTCTTGCTTTTGTTGAAGTTTGGATTTGTTTTGTTAAGAAATGGTTTCAAGGGTTTTGAAATGGGTTTCCATGTTAATGACTTGTTTTAGTATGAAACAAATGCCCAATTGTGAGCCTTGTTAGCATGTTATATAATGTATTTAGTTTGCTAAATCAGGTTGGAAAGATTGTAGAAAAGATAGGAAGGAAAGAAGGACCAGTGCATTGCAGAAATCAGAACTGGGTTCTGATTTCCGCAGTGTGCGCGGTCGACCGGCCAAGAGGCGCGGTCGACCGGCGACACTGGGATTTTGTCCCAGTTGGATGACCTGCTGACTGCGGGATTTACTGTTTTCGCAGTTCACGCGGTCGACCGGCCAAGGGGGCGCGGTCGACCGGCGACACAGGGTCAGGTTCTCTGGAACCTGACCAAAACACTGTACATTGAATTAAATTTACAACTTTGAGTCGACCGGGACTTGGCCGGTCGACCGGGCTCACAGTGTACGCGGTCGACCGGCCAATGCCGCGGTCGACCGGGCACACTGAATTTTCACTGTTTTAAGCTGAGTTTTGCCCATTTGCTTTTCTTTTAAAATTTGAAAACTAGGCTATATTAAAGACTTTAAGTGGACATTGTGTGAATGGAACTCCATGCTTTATACTAACTTCGGGGACACCAATCCATGTATTTCAATAATAGAGTTCCAATCAACCAATGGCCAATGAATAGCCTAAGCTTGCACTTTATAAAATTATCGTGTTTTGAAAGTGGATTTAAGACCGTAAGCTTTGTCGTATACTCGTTTTGAAGTCAAGTCTTTAAGCTCGTTACAAGATATGTTTCAAGATGTGTTTCAAGTATTTTCAAGTATTTTCAAGATATGTTTCAAGATGTGTTTCAAGTATCAAATGGGGATCACTTCTATAAGTTGTGAGCATATATGTTATGCATTGTGCTAGTCGTGCCTTGTCTTGTCGTGACAAGTGATTTCCCCCTTTTATTTTCGATATGTTTGAATCGTGTTTAGCGTGTTTTGTGCATTCATGAACTCAAGTGAACACCACAGAGCTTGGACTGCCCTTTCAGTCTGATCCACTGTCTGGGGGTCCTTAAACATGTGAACTAACTGCAGATTAGTAGTGTATTTATTACACATCGTGCGTGTCCGGTTCCGCGGCCGGAAATCCCGTTTTTGTGGGAATCGTGTCGTGCTATATTACGTATATTCGTGCTTGTCGTGCGTGCTTGCTCTTTTCATTATAAATGATAGAGAAAGGATGGGCTCTATGTGGATTTACTATTCATGATATATATGTATGCATTCATGCTAGTTTGTCTTCGATTTAGAAAGTGTTTCGTAAGTATTGTTTTACGTTCAGCAAAGTATTTCTTTATGTTCTTGATTAAACGATGTTTTACATGCTTTCACTTAAAATGATTTCTTGCCAAACCGTTGTGTTTGATGCTTGTATGTTGGTGACCAGGTGCAGGAGACCCTCCCTTTGAGGAGGAGTGCCAGGAGGAGGCCGTTGGGCCCAACCTAGCCCGTGAGTGGCAACCCGATGACGTCATCTAGACGTTGGGGTGGTGCATGAGTTCCGTTGGATCACTTTTTGGGATTTTGATATACTTTTGGTATTGTATTGGCCTATGTTGGCCTCTTATTTGGGAAGTGTAATAACTTAACTTATTTTGTTAACTTTACAACTTGAATTATGGGAATGCCTTGTTATGTTTCATTCTGATATTATGTCTCGATGTCATTATGTTTCCTATTGTGACATGATATGATAAGATGTGATTTGCCACGCGCTTCCGCATACTTGATCGTGTGAGTGAGTTGTTCCATGCGTGTTTGTTTGGAACCCTCACCGCGGGAACCTGTGGGAGGTCTTTTAATCTTTCAAAATTTTTAATTAATGCCGCGGCCTCGGTCTGGGGTCGCGACAATGTGGATATTTTTTTTGCACTTGGTCTCGTAGTTCCCACGTTGCTTCTTCTGGTCGATGAATCTCCCAAAGTACTTTTACCCATTGAATAGTCCGTGTCCTTAATTCTTGTTCCTTCGTATCAGTGATCTGAATAGGTTTCTCAACATATGTAGCATCCTTTCTGATTTCCAAAGGTTCATGCCGGAGTACATGTGAAGGGTCGGGAATGTACTTCTTCAACATTGACACATGGAAAACATTGTGTATGCCAGAAAGCTTGGGTGGTAAGGCTAATCTATAAGCCACTTCACCAATTTTGCTCACAATGTCATACGGTCTAATGTATCTTCGAGATAGCTTGCCTTTCTGTCCAAATCTCAATGTTCCTCTAGTAGGTGATACTTTCAAGAAAACCTTATCTCCTTCTTTGAATTTTAGATCCCTTTTGTGAGAATCTGCATAGCTTTTCTGTCTACTCCGGGCTACTTTCAAACGTTTTTGAATCTGTTTGACTTTGTCACTGGCTTCACTTACTATGGTTGGCCTATGGAAACTACGGGTACCAACTTCTTTCCAACAAACAGGTATCCTACACATTCTGCCATATAATGCCTCAAAAGGCGTCATTCCAATACTCGAATGGTAACTGTTGCTTTAAGCGAACTCACAACGGTAGAGTTTCATCCCATTGGCTCTTGAAATCCAATACACAAGCATAGAGCATATCCTCAAGGGTTTAAATTGTTCTCTCTGACTGGCCATCTGTCTGAGGGTGATAAGCTGTACTGAACTATAGCCTCGTACCCATAGACTCATGTAATGTCTTCCAAAATCTAGAGACGAATCTGCTATCCCTATCAGATGTGATGGAAACTGGCTGACCATGTCTGCTGACAATCTCATTAACAAACAACTCTGCCAAAGGCAGCATATGCATCTTCTTTCCTGTCCTCATAGGAATGAAATGAGTTGACTTGGTGTATCTATCAACAATAACCCATATTGCATAGTTGCCTCTGCTGGTCCTCAGTAGTCCCGAAATGAAATCCATGGTAATGTGTTCCTAATTCCATTCCGTAATCTCTAACGGCCGCAATAGTCCTGGAGGCCTCTGATGCTCTGCCTTAATCAACTAACAAGTCATACATCGAGAGACAAACGCTGTTATCTCTCTTCATATTGTTCCACCAAAATCTGCCCTTCAAGTTCTGGTACATCTTTGTGCTGCCTGGATGCATGGAATACCTCGTGCTGTGAGCTTCTGTCACGATGTCATTCATGAAGTCTTCAAGTTTGGCACACACAGACGGTCACAATAGTACAAAACTCCATCAACAATGCGAAAATCGGGACGATCTGCTATATGTTTTGAAATCCTGGCCAACTCTGGAACTTGCAACTGACTATCCTTGATTTTCTGTATGAAAGAAGGCTCTGACACTGATATGTTGGCTAATATCACACCCTTCTTCAGTGGCTGTAGATCTATTCTTAACTCTTCAAATTGTTAAAAAATACAAGTGCCACTGAGAGTTGCTAAGCCTACTGATTTTCTGCTCAAGGCATCAACAACTACATTTGCTTTCCCTGTGTGATATTTGATTGAAAAATCATAATCCTTGATATATTTCATCCATCTTCTCTGGCTCATGCCCAGTTCCTTCTGAGAAAACAAATACTGTAAGATGCGGTGATCAGAGTGAACCTCAAAGTTCTCTCCATAAAGGTAATGCCTCCACATCTTCAATGCAAAAACAACCGTTGCCAACTCAAGATCATGTGTTGCATAGTTATTTTCATGATCTTTCAACTGCTGGGATCCATAAGCTATCACTTTTCCATATTGCATCAACACGCAACCAAGTCCAACATTCGAAGCTTCGGTAAAAATAGTAAAACCGTCACTTGCGGATGGTAAAGTAAAGACTGGTGCTGTAGTTAATCTTTTTTTCAGCTCTTGGAAACTCGCTTCACACTTATCTGTCCACACATAAGGTACATTCTTCCTTGTCAACTTCGTCAATGGTGATGCAATCGACGAAAATCCCTGTACAAACCTCCGGTAATAGCCCGCCAATCCGAGAAAACTTCTGATTTCTGACACATTCTAAGGTCTTTCCCACTTTACTACTGCCTCAATCTTGGACGGATCTACTGACAATCCTTCTCTGGAGATAATGTGCCCCAAAAATGCTACTTGCTCTAGCCAGAATTCACACTTATTGAGTTTTGCATACAGCTAGTTCTCTCTTAGAAGCTGTAATGCTACTCTTAAGTGTTTTTCGTGCTCTTCCTTGGTCTTGGAGTACACCAAAATGTTATCAATGAACACCACTATAAACTGATCCAAGTACTGTGCAAATAATTTGTTCATCAATGCCATGAACACCGCTGGTGCATTAGTCAATCCAAATGACATCACTAGAAACTCATAGTGTCCATATCTTGCCCGGAAAGTTGTCTTCAGTATATTTGACTCTCTGACTCTTAGCTGGTGGTAACCAGATCTCAAATCAATCTTCGAAAAATACGAAGCACCTTGTAACTGATCAAATAGTTCATCTATCATTGGCAATGGATACTTGTTCTTGATGGTTACTTGGTTCAATCTCCAATAATCAATGCACATTCTCATCGAACTATCTTTCTTCTTGACGAACAACACTGGAGCTCCCCATGGCGAAATACTAGGTCTTACAAAACCTTTGTCCAACAATTCTGGCAATTGTGTTTTCAATTCTCCCAATTCTGCCGGAGCCATTCTATAAGTTGCAATGGATATTGGAGCGGTCCCTAGTAATAGCTTGATACTGAAGTCTATTTCTATGATGGGTGGTAATCCTGGGATCTCCTCTGGAAAAACATTTGAAAATTCCCACACAATAGGGATCTCCTCCATCTCTTGGGACCGTTTATCATCCGTGATAAATGCCAAATAGGCCTCACATCCACTTTTCAAAAGTCTATCAGCTTTTAACGCTGAAATAAACCATGTACTAGGATTACTCCTGTCTCCCAGAAACAACACGCTTGCTGGTGTCTCTTCAAATTTAAAGGAGACGGTCTTATGGAAACAATCCATTGTAGCATGATACCTTGCTAACCAGTCCATCCCTAGGATGACATCAAAATCATACATCTCCAATAAAAAGAGATTTGTTGGTAACACTATCTCTCCTATCATGACTGAACAACTAGGGTAAAAGGTTCTACATATAACTTCTTTACCTATTGGGGTAGCCACAGTCAAAATAAAATCCAAATCTCTAGCATGCATATCAACCATCTTAGCAAATTTTGGAGACATAAAAGAGTGTGTAGAGCGAGGGTCAAACAAAACTTTAGCATGAAATCCTTAAATGAAAAGTGTACCTTCCACTACATCTCCTGCTGTCTCTACATCAGCTCTATTGACTGCATAGATTTTTCCTTGCTGCTGTGGCCTGTTCTGAGCCTGTTGTGGCCTGCCTTGGTGTGCATTTATGTGCTGTTGCTGAGGACGCTGGTTCTGATTCTGCCCTTGCTAACGGGCCTGTTGTTGTTATTGTGATGGTCTATACTGTTGTTGAGGTGCTTGTTGCTGAAGTGGCCTTGCTTGGTTCTGGATGACCACTGCATTTTGAGGTGGTGTCGGACGCTGTGCTCCCTGCTGTTGTTGATTATGTCTGTTCTATCTTGGACAGTCTCTCATCTGATGGTTCATAGAACCACATCTAAAGCATGCTCCTATGATTGTACGACATTGGGCACTCTCCTGATTTTTCCCACAGTGGATACAAACCATTTGGTTCTGTACATTCTGATCTGGCCTCTGCCTCTTATGCTGCTGGTTTCTCTGCTGGTTGTTCTGCTGTTAGGGTTACCCTTTTCCTTACAGTCTGAGGATCTTGCAATGAAAATTCTCAAACTTGTAAGCTCTCTTGATTGCATCTTCGAATGTTATAGGTGGTATAACTCCCGTAGCATCCCCTTCAATGATGGGATTCAGTCATTCGAGAAACTTGGCTATTTTCTTCTTAACTGTAGCCACCAACATTGGAGCATATCTAGACAATCTCTCGAATTTAGTGAGGTATTCGAGGACTGTCGTGTTCCCTTGAACAAGCTGCTAGAATTCAACTGCTTTCTGTCTCTTGATGTGGGTGGGTACATATTTGTCTCCGAACTGTCTCTTAAAGTTAGCCTAAGCTACTGCATCTGCCATAATTCTGTACCCTTCCCTGACTGTTTTCCACCAAATATCTGCTGAACCGGTAAAGAGAGTTGTTGCAAGCTTAACTCATTCTCCTCCAGTGCATTGGAAGATTTCAAAGATGTTCTCTGTATGCTCTAACCAGTCGTCTGCAGCTAATGGATCTTTTGTTCCAAGAAAATCCTTTGGACCTCTCTTCCTGAACCGTTCAAACAATGCATTTGGGTCATGTTGCCTCTGATTGATGACAATTGCAGGTTGAGGTTGAATCGGTTCGTGCCTCCTTTGTAATACCTCTAGCAATTGCATCTGCATCTCTGCCAACTCTCTGGCATGATGTTCATCCTTCTTAAGCATCTGCTCTTGTAGCATAGCTTGATTCTCATTAGCCTGACGCTGTTGGTCAAGCATTGCATGTATCATCTGTTGGAATTGATTTGGCATAGTGTTATCAACTATATCTTCTTCAATTGGCCCCGTATGCTCAATGTTACTCGCGGTGTGATTGCCGTTTAGTGGTCTTTTACGAGGTGGCATAATACTGCAAAACAAATTGTTAGCACATGATAATAAAATAAAGGGTTAAACATTGCTCACACGATACTAGCTAACGAAGAGTCCAATGAATCCTCGCCACGTCCTTAGGATTTCTAGTTTCTTTTAATTGCCTGAAACATCTCTCGCTCTGATACTAGTCTGTCGCGACTCCGAACCGAGTTACTGAGCTAATCCGGGATCGGGACTAATGGTGATGATGACGTAATGGATGATGAATGATAGCCATGCTATGAATATATTTTTATCAATGCGTATATGAATCAATAAAAGGATGTCACTAGTATACGCGATTTTTCATAGGTGTCCGCGGTGAGGATATCACAACAACATGAACATTTCTTTTAAATGCGGAAGCGTATAGCAAATTTAATTCATACATTCATATCCAAATAGTAAGTCTGATAATGCATTTATATAACAGAATATCAGAATAAGCAATGATCATTATCTATTTCCCAAAAGTATAAAGTTAGAGTTTATACAAAAGATCATTTAATTACTTTCCAAAAAAATAAAGGCCAACAAAGGCCAATATAAACAAAATGTGAATCCCAAAAGAATGGTTAATCATAACCCACAATGTTATGCAACTCGGACATCCAAATGTCTAAACAACATTGTCGGCATGCCACTCAACTAATCGTTGCGGTTCTCCGACCGTCTCCTCGTGCTCCTCCTCGGGATAACCAATGACGGGACCTGAGTACCAGAGTAGTGGGTCAAAAACAACGGTTTGGCAGGTGGGTGAAAAGATATAACAGTATGACAATGATTGAAATTACCTTGGAAAACATTTAAACCTGTCAAAACAATAACTTTCGTAAAACAGATTTACTAGAAAACAATACACAATATAAAACATGTAAGGTATCCAAGGAATTAAGAAAATAAGCAAGATGACATCCACACGAAACTAAGTCCTCTATCACCGAAGTGACAAGAGCATATCGGGATGTTGACCTCAGTCACCGAAGTGAGGAAGTACAACAAAATGTACATATACATATATAATAATACGGGACCGACCACGGTAGTGAACCGGGCATCGGGAACCACAGTAGCAATTTGCGGCATCAGGACAAGATCATGGTAATAACCGGGTAGCGGAATCCAAACGGGCTGACGGGACGGGAGGGGGATTTCCGAGTCGGTGGATCAGACCAACAAGGTTATCCAAGCTTAGCGGTGCCGACTCATAGGTCAAATAATAGAAATCATAACAAGTACGAAATACATATGATGCACATATATAACGGGCGGGACGGGGTGCTTAAAGGCACAAATATCATTTTAGACAAGAAGTGCGTGTCGGGGCTAGCAAAGTGCTAGAATTTTAATTTCAGTATCTTCGAGAATGATAAATCATAAATCATGAATTTCGGACAAGTATCGGGATTTAAAATTAGATCAAGGTAAATAAGGGTCCCCGTATGCTGATTTCAACATAGACTTGGTACTCCTTGAGTTTGGATACATTCCGGGCTCCTTATATTCCTTGGTCATTTCGAAACATACAATGAATATTTGTGATGTGGTTTTTTTCTCAAACGGGTGTTAAACAATGGTTATAAGTCTTCCCATCACAATAGAATTCCTAACAAACCTCTCTTAATCATTTAAATATTTCATTCTCACTCCAAAAAAATGGCCCCAAGATGAACAATGTTCATTGCTTGAGCGGACCCAGAGTTCGCTCGAGCACTGAGCTCTCTGGAATGGTTTCCTAGAATGGTTGGCTCGAGCGGAAGATACGTTTGCTCGAACTAACAAGTTTCTGCGAGAGATCTAGCAGGGTTCTGGGAAAGCTCGCTCAAGTGAAGTTTGGTTCACTCGAACGAATTGTCTACTAGAATGGAAGGAATTCCTTTTTGGACAGGTCGCTCGTTCGCTCGATCGAACTGTCTAAGAACTGATTCCGGGACAGTTCTGCTCCTCTTCATTTTCCTCTTCTTACTACTCCTTTGAATCTCATTTCTTCATCAAATTGAGAGGCTCAAAACCTCCTTTAAACCCATTGAAAATACCATCAAACCTCCATAAACATTCAACCCAATCTCCTTCTTCTTCACCTCATTCAACTAAAAGAGAAAGAGAAAATAAACCACCATTCACAAGGATTCATTTGTACTATAATCAAGAAACAAATAAGAGCTATAAACTAACTTTTCCATGACATTAAATGAACTAACAAGATTCATTAATGTGCATTTATTTCAAATCAATGTAAGTCAATAAAAGCATAAAAGAGATAGTGAAATCATCAATATTACTCATAAAAACTATCCAATGCTTACAATATCTAATTATCCACTTGCCTTGGGTCTCTAATCAAGAAATCAAGTCTCTAATCACATCTTCTGAGCCAAGAACAAAAGCTACACAAAAAACCCAAATAAAACCCGAATTGGTCAAGACAATGAACAAGGAAGGAGAAAGCTTTAATAATGCAAATGGAGCATCTCTAGGGTTACAAGAACACAAATCTCGAAGATTAGGGAGGAATGATACTTACAAAGTCTCCAAAGGGCCAAGACTAGCTCAATGAGGATCTTGGAATGAGAGTTTTCTTCCACAAATGCTAGTAAGAGAGAGCTCTAGAAGAGATGAAGAAGATGATGATCTCAAATCTTCTATTAGTGCAAGTTTGGGAGTGGATTGAGGAGGGAGAAGCAAAAAGGAGAAGAAAGAAGGGAAGCCCTAGCTTGGGCTTTGGCTTGAGCAGGAAAAAGGGAAATGAGGAAGAAGGGTTTCCTTATAAAGCAAGTGAGGAGTGGGCTCCACCACTAGAAATCTTGTGGGGCTGAAATCATGATTTTCGGAGCTTCGAATGAATTCGTCGAAGAATGGAGAAATAATAGTAGAAATTTCTAGTTTTCAAAAAGTATATGTTTTGTGGGTTTCGGGAATATCAAATTTTGGGTACAGATTTAGTGAAGAATGACTGTTCTGCTCTTGAACCTAGGAAAGTCGAGTTTCGAGATCTCGAACGGGAACGGGATCAACATGAAAATTGTAGAGATTAACAAGTGTCGCGACCCTGGACCGGGTCGTCGGGCCCCATCCGGGATCGGGACTAATATAATTTTGTATGTGAGTCTATCAAGAAGGATGCCACTCGTACACGCGATTTCCCATAGGTGTCCGCGGTGAGGATATCACATCAACATGAATATTTCTTTTATGTGCGGAAGCGTGTAGCAAATCTATTTCATACATTCATGTCCAATATACAAGATTAACGCATGTTTCATACTAGTATCAAAATGAGCAATGATCATTAAAGCTATAACCCCAAAAGAAAGTTAAGGTTTACAACAATATAGTTTAATTACATTGTTCCCAAAAATAGAGGCCAACAAAGGCCAATATGAATAAAATAACAAGTTCCCCAAAAGAATGGTTAGTCACTATCCCCAAAATGTTACGTAGCTCAAGCACCCGAATGTCTAGCTAGACGACATCCTCGGCGTGCCACTCAACTAGACATTGCGGTTCTCCGACCGCCTCCTCGTGCTCCTCCTCGGGGAGACCAAAAACGGGACCTGAGTACCAAAGCAAAGGGTCAAACACAACGGTTTGGCAAATGGGTGAAAAGACATAACAATAAAGGAATTACCTTGGAAAACATTTAAACCTGTCAAAGCAATAGTTTCATAAAACAAGAGAAACATTTGTTCAAATACATATGCAATATAAAACATGTAAAGTATCCAAGGAAACGGGAAATAGACAAGATAGCAACCACACATAGCTAAGTCCTCTATCACCGAAGTGACATGAGCATATCGGGATGTTGTCTCAGTCACCGAGGTGAGGAGATGCAACATAAGTAACATGTACATATACATACTATAATATGGGACGGGACCACGGTAGCTAACCGGGTATCGGGACAAGACCACGGCAATAACCGGGTAGCGGGATCCAAACTGCAGCTGGCGGGACGGGAAAGGGTCTCCAAGTCGGTGGATCAGACCGTCAAGGAAAGCCAAGCTTAGTGGTGCCGACTCATAGGTCAAATCATATAAAACAAGACATGTACAAATCATATGTAATGCACTTAAATAAACGGGCCGGATGAGATTTTCAAAAGCACTAATTTCATTTTCAAACGGGAAGTGCATATCGGGGCTAGCAAAAGCTCTAGTTACAAATTCAATGTTTTCGGGAATGATAAATCACATTTCTTGAAATTCGAGACAAGTATCGGGATTTGATATAAATCAAGTGAATAAGGACCCCGTATGTCGATTGTAATAATCACTTGGTACTCCTTGAGTTTGGAGACATTCCGGGCTCTTTATGCACCTTAGGTATTCAAATTTTAATTGAATTTTAAATAAACAAAACATAATAGGGATGGAATCCTAAGCACAATATTAATCTAGTAGTACCTTACAACCTACTCAGTCGTCGAAAGGAAAACGGATTCGCGATACCCAAACAAACCAATTTCGCGTTTAGATATAAGAAAGGATATCCCGTTGTTCCATACCGTTCAAGATTGAATTAGGTTAAGTACCGATACAACCGGATTAACCATGAGGAAATGTCGGTTCAACCATCCTCAAAAGAAGTCAAACGAGTCCACAAAAGGGTCACTAGGTTCCACTTAAAGTCCATCTAACATCGGGCAAAAATCCATTTTTCAGCAGGTTTTCCAGTTGGGCAGGTCGACCTGGCCCTTGGCCGGTCGACCGCGTACACAGTGGGCTCGGTCGACCGGCTAAGGGCCAGGTCGACCGAGATTTGTAAAATAAATGGGTGAACAGTATTTTGGTCAGGTTCCAGAGAGCCTGACATCTGTGTGGCCGGTCAACCGCGCCCCTTGGCCGGTCGACCGCGTGAACTGCGGAACAGTGGTTCCCGCAGTACAGCAGGTCGTCCCACAGGGGACCTGTTCCCGTGTGCCCGGTCGACCGCGCCCCTTGGCCGGTCGACCGCGTGAACTACGTAACAGAACCCAGGTTCTGTTACAGTAGTTCAGTGGTTCTTTCCATTTTCCAATCCTTTCTTTTCATTTCTTAAACCTGATGAACAATCCAAAACATAGATTTGACAAGCTAACAAGAGCCAATATGAGCATTTATTTCAAATCTAAACAAGCCATCAATATCCCAAAATATTAGGTGAAAACATAAATGCATTTCATCAAAACTCATTCAAAGATAAAAGTATCAAATCATCCACTTGCCTTAGGTCCCAAATCCAAGAAAAACAAGCTCCTAAGCACACTTGCAAGTCAAGAACACAATCTCTACAAAAACCCCCAAAACAAACCCTAAAATGGGTCAAAACAATGAAGGAAAAGAGAAAGCTTTCAATAATGAAAATGTAGCTTCTCTAAGACTAGAAGAACACTAATCTAGAAGATTAGGGAGAGAGCTTACCAATAGGTGCTCCAAATGAGCAAAGCAAGCTAAAAGAGGATCTTATGGAGATGAGATTTCTTCACAAATGTTACCAATGGAGAGCTCTTGAAGTGGTGAAGAAGATGGTGAAATCCCTTTTGATGTTGGTGCAAGTTTGGTTGTCTCTTGATGATAGAAAAGCAAGAAGAAGAAAGGGAAACCCTAGGCTCAAGGAAAATTGCTGGAAAAAGGAGAAAGGAGGGAGATGAGCTCTCTTTTATATGCAATACAAGTGGGCTCCACCAACTAGTAACCTTGTTGGGCTGAAATAGTGGTTTTCGGGACTTCGGATGAAATCGACGACGCAGGAAGAAATGATCGTCGAAATATCTAGTTTCCAAAAAGTATATGTTTCGCGGGTTTCGAGAATAACAATAATTTGGTACAGATTTGGTGTAAAAGTACTGTTTTGCCCTTTAAGCTAGAAAAGTCAAGTTTCGGTGTTTCGAACGGAAACGGGATCAACATGAAAGTTGAAGGTATTAACGAGATAAACAAAACGGGATAAAATACAAACCATGAAAACCAAGATAAAATCCCAATTACATGTAAAGTCATAAACAAGGAACCCTCAAAGGGCCTCATTAAAACCAAAGGCACTCAAAATTCCAAAGCTATGACAAAGCTACTCTAAACCAACTAAACCAAAATCCACAAAACAAATCAAAACTAACACGCAACTAACTCAACACTAATCGAGGTCACTCGGGTCGGGGTCTTACAACAAGATAAGTAAAATATGATAGAAACAACAATTATCGAAATCTCTGATAATCCCCCAAGTAAACGCAAAGTCATAAAAGGAACCCCCAAAGGGTCCCACTAATCACAAAGTTACTCAAAATTTTTCAAAGCTATAACAACGCTATTCTAAACCCAACTAAATCAAAATCCACTAATCACACTTAGAACTAACACATAACTTACTTAACACTAATCGAGATCACTTGGGTTGGAGTATTACATAGCCAAAGTTGTTACCTTGATGATTTAGCCACCCAACAATAATTTTAAAACAAGATAATGCCATGAAAAAACTGTATACCAAAAGCACTAATGAACTTTTCTCAAAAAGATAAACAAGAAATTCAGAATCTACGGTAGCTAATGCAAAAAAAACCATGAAACTGTGCTACGCCTACCTCTTAATGGAGATCAACAACCTCCACAAGGAATATGCAAGTTGGGGGTGAGTTCTGGTTTGTTCAGTATTCAATCGCAGATGAAAAAGGAAGGAGAAAAGGCAGTTGTGACGGGGCGCGCATATATATATATATAGAACATTAGCGACGACGTCGATACTAATTCTCGATATTAAGTGACGACGTCGTCACTTGTTGAAAAAAGGCAAAAAAAAATTTTAAAAATCTGGTAGGAATACCAGTTCCGTGCCATATATGCTATTGGTACCTCTTCTGGTTAGTGGCCATGTAGGGGCCTCTTTTAGGTAAAATTCTCAATTTTATATTATTCCATAAAACTTTATTTAATGCACATGTCCAACGCTTTTAATTACCGATCCCCCCTTGAGTTTCAAAATCCAAGGAATTTCTTATAGGAATTCTATAAGTTGGGGTTCTTTTGACATGATGCTCTTGGCATTTGTAAATTCCATATTTCTTTACGATCATTTTTAAATTTCAACCACATGAAAGTATCAAATGACCTTTGAGTACTGAGGAATTCACCTTCTTTGCTTTTTGTTGAAATTTCTAAATGCTCATGTACACGGGAGCATCGAGGAAATCCCTGGGAATTTAGAAATTCCCAAGACAGGAATTTCTTGGATTTCAAAAAAGAAACAAGCCCTTTATTTAATGGAGATATCCAACACTTTTAATTAGCGTTCATCCCTTCAGTTTCAAAATCCAAGTGGGCTCTCTCTTACCTCTGAGGGCATCTTTAGCTACAATAATGAAAAGCTCCCATGAGAACATCTACATACAGATGTTTTGATACTATGGTCAAAGTGGCGGAAGGCTTGCCAAGAAAAAGAAAAGAAAGAGAGAGAAAGAAAACTGCATTCACATGTCTAATACCATATCAAACAAAGTGGCATCGTATAGAAAGAAAATAGAATTTCTGCTTCAGTAGAAACACTTGTTCGCAAATATGCCCTAAATAACCCAGACCCTTCAAAATTCATGCAAATATGCTGTGATAGAATTGGTTCGGATGGAGAGCAATCATGGTACGACGAGATTCAACTAGACATCCAATGTTGTTGGATAATTCTACCCATCAAAGCAAGGGCCCAAGTTCTCAATTCTGTAAAGTAATTGCAATTCAATCCAAGGGATAATATCATTCTGATCCATGTAATATCTGCAAGTGCCAGTGCCAGTGCCAGTAGATGGAGGGATTGCATTTCTAGCAACTTCGATTTAATAAGGTGGGTTCATCATGCGGATTTTCACGCATGTTGTTTTGGGGGCGTTTATACATGCGCTGCTTTTTCCTCTTCTACAGCACCGGTTTTCCTATGATCTCTAAGGAATTCCGGATCTTTTCCATCACATAAATAAAACAAGCTAAGGCAGTTTCCTCTCTCAAATCCTCACTGCACCAAAATAAACTTGTCTCCTGCATTTCCGTAGAAGGCGGCATTGCACAAACACCTCCTTAAAATTTCATTATATATAATAAAGAAAACTATTTTGATTTTTTATCCATTGCACTATTTTGTTGTTTCTTGCAAAGTATTTATTTTCTTGAGAAGGAATAAAAATTGAAAATAAAGAGGATTTCAATTTTCTATGGAGAAGTAAGAATGCATAATTTCTATCCTACAGAACTAGAAATAAATTTGCAGAGCACGAAGTCCTCATGGTGCACAAACAATTCCTTATTTTGAACATTATAGTCTACTTGTTTTGGGAGTACATAGTTTTGAAATGGGAAAAAAAAAAAAAAGGAAATCGTTGTTTTTTTTATTTTTTTATTTTTTTCTTTTAAAATTCTGTTGCTGGTTTAGGAATATTTCAAGGTATTGTCAATGTATCGATCATGGTGAAGCCATGGTGTTAGATGAATTAAACTGTAATTAAAGTTTAGTCCCTCGAATAGATGGTGGAAATGATCAAGTCACGCAATGTCCACCTTTAATAAATCCTCTCATAGAATGATATAAGGATCATTAATTTGCTGCAATTTATACAAGTGGTGATGAGGTTGGCAGTCCCCACCTCCCGCCAGATTAAAGAGACTCCTCTGGTCGGAGTAATCCTGTGTCCCTTGTCTCCAGAGTCTCCTCAAGTCACTAGTACTTTTAAGGACTCAGAAGTCTTTGAAATCCCACCAACCCAACCAGAAAATTCTCATCAAACAACAAGAAGATTCTCCCCACTGTCCTATTCGTTTCACATTATTAAACCCATAGGGCCCATTAGAAAATGGTCAGTGTAGAACTGGCGCAGAAATTCACCACTTCTGTCTACCAGTGACTCTTCACTGTGTTTAATATGAATTTAAAAAGAATGGGGGACAAAACTATTTTGAAAGATTTTTTTTTTCCCGCTAGCCTATTGGCTAGGATGCTACTACCAATCTGAAGGCACATAAATCAATACTCAGGCACGTGTGATACCAAGGTGCCAACTGTTAGATTGTATGGACTCAATCCATCAGATGATGTAATAAATTGATTAATTTCTTTATTTATCGATAATATCATGCTTTCCTTTCATGAGATGAATGGTGTTTTACTACTTAATACACATAATCAATACATATGACATAAATGGTTCATAAGATGAACCGGTTCCCATTAGTATATTAGATGTGATATATGTGTATGGATGAGATCCACACACGGGAGACATTTGTCACAAATCTTATACTTAAACATCTTCACAACCGGTGATGAGATTGGGCATCTCATCTGATAAGGTTGCAGCACTTTGATCACTAAGAGATAGTGTCATTTGTCTCGATCATCAGAATGTAAGATTCTGGATCACGGTGCTAGTACATTGGATGTATTGAAGGACCATGAGAAGCACTTTATGGAATACTGTCTCGAGTTTAAGGTGTGCTCTCATAATTTCCTAGCAATAGGCTCTCAATCCTGAGACATTGATGAACTCAAGTTTCTATCTATTTATTTGCTTTGAGTCACCAATGAGTGAGGCCAACTGTAGGTCAACACTTCGGTGTCTTGGGTACATGGTAGTAGGACTGTGGGAACATCCAATGGTCAAGATGGAATCTATCCATATTATCCCCTTGTGCCAATTAATGGATTTATCATTAGTAAGTGCGCACCCATCTCGATTAAGAATTAATTGGATGGTACTGATGATCACTGTGATTAATTGGGGCTCAAGGATAATAAGATGTGGATTTAAATTGGTGGGACAGTTTTAGTCCAATTAATCCATGGATATTGATAGAGGGGCTTAATTGTGGTAATCAGGAAGTTTAGGGTCTTCATTGTAATTTATTCCTAAGACTGGAGTGCAATTGCATTTATATAGTGGTGTTATTTGCAATTAACTATGGGCCCGGATTGCACATGAGATGTGGAGTCGCGGTGTCCCAGTTGGAGCCAGCTTTCTATTGAATCCCTAGTGGTCCCCACGCTAGCCCAAGTTATTAGAAAGATACTAATTCTACTAGAACTCTAAGATGAAGGAATTAAAAAGTTACTATTTCTATTTGAAGTGAGACTTCTAATAGTGAAAATAGTAAGGTTACTATTTTGTGTGGAAGTAAGACTTCTATTTCAATTAGTACAAGAGAAGGAGGTTGCTTAATGCTATAAAAGGAGTAACAAAGAGGCTGGGACGTCTACAACCTTGGAATTCACGCCCAGCCCCTTTTGTGCAAGAGTTGCACATATCTCTCTTCCTCTTCTAGTTCTCTTTTAGTTTCCTTTAGAGCTTCTAGTCGTTTTCTTTAGGAGATTCCACTCGTCTCCCTTAGAGAAGAGATCTGGTACAGGTCATAGCGTGGAAGACTAAGGGGTCTTGGAGATTTAAAGTAGTTTTCTTCTCTATTAGAGCACAACCGTGCTGCAAAGGTATAATCTGCTTCTCTATCTATTGTACATTATTTTGCATGGTGTTGTTTGTATTATTGCTGTACATGGTATATGAGTATGAGGGATTGCATCCTGGATATGGTAAATGGCCTTATGGGAGTTTGATCCCTGAGTCAAGTGGGTCAAAAGTTTTGAAATCCTATCCCCGAGGCCCACCTATTTCCAACACCAACTCCACTCAAATATGAGTGTGTTGGCATCTTAAAAGATTCAGTTAGGACAAAAATATTAGATTGCATGTCCTTGATCCTGTTGATGTTGTAAATAACTTTATTTATCATCTTAATTGATATATAATCTCATGCTTTTATTCATGAAATGAATGAGATTTGCACATATATTTTGATACAAAATGACATGGTTGTTCATGAGATTAACAGGAGCCCTTATATATATTAAATGTGGCCCATATGTGTGGATGAGATTCACATACAGAAGACATAGATCACAATTTTAATACTTCAAACGTTTCACAATCACTGATGAGACTAGGTATCTCATCCAAAAAGGTTATAACACTGTAATTACTATAATATGAGATAGTACGGTTTGTCTCGACCATCAGAGTGGAAGACTTTGTATTGTTGTGCAAGTACATTGGATATTTGAAGGACCATGAGAAGCAACTTATATAAAATACTTTATTTAATCAAGGAACTCTCTTATAATTTTTAAGCAACAGACTCTCAATTATGAGGGAGTAATGGACTCAAGTTTTTGCTATACATTTACTTTAACTTACCAATGAGTTAGGCCGACTCTAGGTCAATACCTCGGTATCTTGGGTAGATGGCGGTGGGTCCGTGAGAATATATATTCTCAAGATAGAATTTGTTCTCATAGAAGAAATATCTCCTTGTGCTGATTAATGAAATTTATCGTCGGTAAGTGCACACCCATTCTGATTAATAGTTAATAAGATGATATCGATGATTGATGTGATTAATAGGATCAAAAGGATAATAAGAGGTGGATTCACATTGGTTAAACAGTTTATATTATTTTCCAATGGGTCCATGGAAATAATTGATGGAGGGGCCTATTTGCAATTAATTAGAAAGTTTATAGTCTTCTTATAGATTCTTACGACTGGAGTGCAATTGCTTTTATAAAGTGGTGTTATTAGCAATTAATTATTAGTCAGGAACTTACATGCAGATATGGGTCCAAATGCATCAGTTGGAGCCAATTCCAAAAAATCACTAGTTGTTCCCATGCTAGCCCTAAGAGAGAGAGAGATGTACATGAATTACGACTCATAAGACAAAGAAGTGGAACTAGGACTCATAAGACAACTAGAAATTGTGGGATTATATAAGTCCACTAGGGTTGGACGTCTAAGGTATTATTGGATGTCCTTGGTGGTCTCCTCCTCCCCTCTCTTCTCTCCTCTAGTTTCTCTACTTGAGTGCCTTGAGGAATTTCTTCCCGGTTGATATCCCGCCATTCTCTTCAAGAAGTTCTCTTGATTGGGTAATAGCGTGGAAGAGTGCGAGGTTTGGGAGATCGTGTCTACGAAAAGGTTTTTGTAGAAACAAAGGTCAAAGACTCAATTTGAGCACTACAAAGCTCCTTAGGTATAAATTTGCTCCAAGTTGCTTTTGCAAATCTAAATGGTGCTTGCTCAAATCTATTTTTCTTGTCATGGATTTGGGATCTTAATACACTAAGATAAGGTTTTTAGATCCTGGGATTGGTTCCATTGTGTTTTGGATGTCAAATCCCTGCGTTAAGCAGGTCAAAGTTTTAGAAACCCCTCCTGCTAGGGCCCTAGTTTTGTATGCCCAAATGTGTTTGCCAATTTCATTTCAAGAAGGTTATGCCATTGCCTCTTAGCGACTCTCAAGAAAGACAAAGAATCGAAGGAAAAAACTCAACTACTAGAAGGCCTGGATTCGTCAAGAGAGACACCATGTGTTAGACCACAACCCATATTAGCCTGATTAGTGTGTGTTTAGTGAGTGCTTAGTGTAAGACCCCAACCTAAGTGACCTCGATTAGTACTAATTAAGTTGTTTATTAGTTTTAAGCTTGATTAGTGATTTTGGTTTAGTTGGGATTAAAATAGCTTTTATTATAGTTTTGGGGATTTTTAGAGTGCCTTGGTACTTAGTGGGGCCCTTTGGGGGTTCCTTTTTGTGACTTTGCGTTTACTTAGGGGATTATACGAGATCCTAATAAATTGTATTTTAATCCCATTTTGCTTATTTCGTTAATCTCTACAACTTTCATGTTGATCTCATTCCCGTTCGGAACCTCAAAATCAAACTTTCCTAGCATTGAGGGTAAAATGGTCTTTTATCCCAAAATCTGGACACAATTTCCTATATCACCAAAACCCGCGAAATATATACTTTTTGGAAACTAGAAATTTCGACGAACAACTTTCCCTTCTTCATCGAATGCAACCGAGGTCCCGAAAGCTAGGATTTTGACCCAACAAGATTCTTAAGGGTGGAGCCCACTCTCCACTTGCTTTATAAGGAAACCCTTCTTCCTCATTTCCGTTTTTTCCAGCTCAAACCAAACCCCAAGCTAGGGTTTCCCTTCTTTCTTCCTCTTATTACTTCTCCATCCTCAATCCACTCCCAAACTTGTAACAATAGAAGATTTGAGATCTTCATCTCTTTGAGAGCTCTCTCTTAATAGCATTTGTAGAGGAAACCACATACTCCAAGACCTCCTTTTAAACTAACCTAACATTTTGAAGAACTCTCATGTAAGTAATCCTTCCTCTCTTTTGATATTGTGTTCTCCTAGCGTAAGGGAATCCCCATTTCCATTATTAAAGCTTCTTCCTCCTCATTCCATGTTTTGACCATTTTAGGGTTTGTTTTTGGGGGTTTTGTGTGTAGCTTTGGAGCTTGGCTTGTAAGGTGAATAGAGGCTTGATTAGCATGATTAGATCTTGGATTGCTTGTTAGAGACTCTAAGGCAAGTAGATGAAATTATAGTTTAAGCATTTAGTAGCTTTATGAAGAATGTGGTTGATTTTTGTTATTCATGTTCATATTTATTAGCTTGTATTGATTTAAAAATAAATGCTCATAAATGCATCTTAATGGGTTGTTCCACTCTTGAAGATATTGATTTTTATAGTCTTCATTTCACTCTTGATCAAGGCTAAAAATTAATCCCTGTGAACGTTGATTTCCTCTTCTCTTTGTGGTTGAATGTGATTGAGAAGAAGGTATTTGGTTTAAATGTTTAATGAAGTTGTGATGGGGATTTTGGATGATGTTTGTAAGGAGTTTTGAGCCTCTCATTTTAGTGAAGGAATGAAGGTCAAAGGTATTGTAAGAAGAGGAAAATGGGAAGAAGTAGAACTGTCCCGGAAATCATTTCTTGGACAGTTCGCTCGAGCGAACTTGAGCAACCTGTCCAGAAAGGGATTTCGAACCATTCCAGTAGACAGCCTGCTCGAGCGAACTTCACTTCGCTCCAACGAACCCTCCCAAAACTCATTCTAGAAAGTTGTTAGTTCGAGCGCACGAATAGTTCACTCGAACCGACCTGCATTGGATGAATTTGCTCGAGCAAACTCCACTTCGCTCGAGCGAACCCACCCAGAAAATCATTCCAGAGAGCTCATCGCTCGAGCGAACTTAAGGTCCGCTCGAGCGATGGACCCTGTTCATCTAAGATTATTTCTGGAGTGAGAATGAAATGTTTAAATGATTGAAAGAAGTCCATTGGGAGTCCCTTATGCCCAGGATAAGTATTACGCATTGTGTGAGGCCCGGTTGAGAAAAGAAACCACATCACGAAGATTCATTGGAAGTCCTAAAAATTCCTAAGGCATATAAGGAGCCCAGAATGTCTCCAAACTCAAGGAGTACCAAATCTTTACTGAAATCAACATACGGAACCCTTATTCACCTTGATCTAATTTTAAATCCCGATACTTGTCCAAAATTCATGATTTATGATTTATTATTTCTGAAAATACTAAGATTACAATTGTAGCATTTTGCTAGTTCCGATATGCACATCCTGATTGTAATGATAATTATGTCGTTGAGCACCCCTTCCCACCCGTTTATATAAGTGCATTATTTGTATTTTGTACATGTCTTGATTTCTGTTATTTGACCTATGAGTCGGCACCACTGAGCTTGGATAACCTTGTTGGTCTGATCCACTGACTTGGAGATCCCCCTATTGTCCCACCAGCTGTAGTTTAGATCCCGCTATCCAGTTATTACCGTGGTCTTGTCCCGATATCGCAGATTGCTACCGTGGTTCCCGATGCCCGGCTCGCTACCGTAGTCTTGTCCCGATATTGCAGATTGCTACCGTGGTTCCCGATGCCCGGCTCGCTACCGTGGTCATGTCCCGTATTATTATATACGTATATATAAATTTTGTTGCACCTCCTCACTTCGGTGACTGAGGTCAACCTCTCGATATGCGCTGGTCACTTCGGTGATAGAGGACTTAGCTTCGTGTGGTTGTCATCTTGCTTGTTTCCTTATTCCTTGGATACCTTACATGTTTTATATTGCATATTGTTTTTCTAGTAAATGATTTTTCCATTTCACGAAAGTTATTGTTCAAACAGGTTTAAATGTTTTCCAAGGTAATTTCAATTATTGTTATATTGTTATATCTTTTCACCCACCTGCTAAACCGTTGTGTTTGACCCACTACTTTAGTACTCAAGTGCCGTTGCCGGTTACCTTGAGGAGGAGCCTGAGGAGGCGGTCGGTGAACCGTAACGCCTAGTTGAGTGGCATGCCAATATGTCATCTAGATATTCGGTTGTTCGAGATGCGTAACATTTTTTGTTATGGTTAACCATTCTTTTGGAAACTTTTAGGTTATACTGACCTTTATTGTTCTTTATTTTGGGAATGTAATTAAATGATCTTTTGTATAAACTTTAACTTTTATTTTGGGGAAAGTACTAATGATCATTTCTCATTATGATATTCTGTTATATAAATGCATTATCAGACTTGCTATTTTGGATATGAATATATGAATTAGATTTGCTACACATTTCCGCATTCAAAAGAAATATTTATGTTGTTGCGATATCCTCACCGCGGACACTTGCAGGAAATCGCGTATATGAGTGGCATCTTTTTATTGACTCGTATACGTATTGGTTAAAATAAATTCATGATATTGACAACCGTCTTTATTCATTTCATCCGATCTCAAATCTTTATTCCCAATCCCGGATTAGGCCCGTGGACCCGGTCCAGGGTCGCGATACTTAGTCTTAAGAGGGTTTAGTGACTGTTGGGTTAGAATATGATTTGGATTAAGTCCTAGACAAAGCTTTGGGAATTTTGAGCGCGTTTAGTGTTAGTCAAACACACTTAGGGAGGCCTAAGCGCACGTGCAAGCATGGGATGATGATTTTAGTTGTCCAATTTAATTGTGGTTTCATTTTCATTTGAATGGTTTCATTATTTTCGACAATCTTCGTTTTTAGCCCGTTTGTATTTGAAGTCCAGAAACTTGTGATTTGGCCCAAAATGGTAAAATTGACTTTCACACTCAAATCTGGATATGAATTTCGAAATATCAAAACCATGTCAAATTTATACTTTTTGGAAACTAGATTTTTCAAGGATCATTTTATCCTTCTTCGTTGATCTCGTCCGAGGCCCGTAAAAACATGTTTTTGTCAGCGCAAGATTTAAACCTATCGGGCCTCACATCCAAATCAGTTTAAGTCTTTTTTCCTTCTCTCTCTCTCGTTCATTCCTGCAATTTTCTCTAGAACCAGAGCTGGGAAGAGAAGTTTTCCCCTTTACTTCCCCACTTTCCATGCCTTAGCTAGAGGACTCCATTTGCAAATATGAGACCATCTTCCTCTTCCTCTCCTTCTAAGCTTCACATTGAACCCATTTATTTGGGGATTTTAGCAGGGCAATCTCTCCATTTTCTTCATCTCTTATTGTTTGGCTAGCTATAGGTAAGAGTTTTAGGCCTCCTCTTCAATGGATTCCTTTTAGCTCCTAAGGAGCTTGTTTCTCTAGCATACAACACCCATTTCGAAATGGTTTCTTTGTTTCCAAATTTAAGTTTTTGAATGGTTTTCATGAGGGCTTTTTATATTGTTTGGCTCAGCTCTTGAGTAGGATTACTTGAGGAAGATTTGTGTAACATTTGGGCTAAGGCAAGTAACTAATCTAGGAATGTTTTTTGCATGTTTGATTTGAATTGCATTCCTACCTTTAAAATGCATTATGGGTGTGTTTAAGTGCCAATCTATGTCACTACTGTTAGGAATTTTGTGTATTGCAATTTGATGGATGCATTATCATCTTAGCATCATTTGAATTTTCACACATGCATTGATTTAAGAAAACTTGAAATCTTGATTTACTCATGCATTGTTTTAAATCTTGTAAATCATATGTTTTATGCATGATTTGTTTTTAATCTTGGATGCATTTTAATTTGGTAAAGAAGTTTTATAAATCAAGCTAGCCAATGGTTTTAAAAGTTTCAAATCATTTTAGGTTTTTTGTGTTTCATGTTTTTAAACCACTTAGTTTGATTTAAAACATGTTTCCAAGCTTGATTTAATGGCCCAAAAAGTTCCCTAAAGAAAATCTTTGAAATATGCAAAAATATGCATTTTTGGGAAACTTTGGTCCCAGTCCCGGGTTGACCGCGCAGTGTGGCCGGTCGACCGGCCCAAGGGACCCGGTCGACCGGCCACACTGCGCGGTCGACCGGGAAAGAGCCGTTGGGCCTCTTTTCAAACGGTCAGATTTTTTACCGTTGAGCCCGGGTCGACCGCCCAGTGTAGCAGGTCGACCGGGGACACGTGAAAACTCACTTTTTGAGTATAAAAGGAGTTTCATTCCCTTGTAAAAAGAGTTGATCAAATAAGAGAAAAGAGCCTTCCTTGAGGTGTTTGGAGGCAAGAAAAAGGGGAATGAAGTAAGAGAGACCAAGGGGTCATTAGTGAAGCTAAAGCTTGGATTAATGAAGTTAAATCTCTAAGTAAGCTTTACTTTTATTAATCATATGTTATATGCTTTGTTTAAATTATTGGTAAATGATTTTTAGCATGTTAACTATGATGTGTTGAATCCATTCTTCTCTTAATCTTTGATTCAAGTTGGATTGGATTCTTCACCCTTGATTTCAAACCAAGTTTGTTTTAAAAACTTTATAAAACATGTTTTGTCAAATCTTTTGATTTCTTTTATAACATGTTTCATTTACTTGGTTGAATCTTTTTTGTTGTTTTCATTCATTTAAACTTTAGTTAAACTCTTGTTTTGAAAACAACATAGCACATGCATCACATGTTAAGTGTTAATTAGTTTCATACAACTTGTGAGCTTTTGATTTTCATATCATCAACAAGTTTGTATTTATACATGTGATTTGCATTTCACTTCAATCAAATCTTTGTGCGCTTTCAATTTTAAAATGCATTAAGCATACTTTAATTGAGCCTTCATTTTAAACTTGATTGAAGTTTTCACACACACACTTCATGAGCATTCATCTTAGCATTTCATAGAGTGTTGTGTGAGTTGAATTTCAATTTCATATCCGCCTAATTAAGAGGCATTGTAATTGAGCTTAATTGTATTCTCTTAAAGTGTTTGTGTGAACACTTCCTTTAGAGAAATCTTTTTATTGTAAAGGTTATTGCTTAGCCTAAGAAAAGCATTGTGTAAAGGTTATTGCTTAGCCTAAGAAAAGCATTGTGTAAAGGTTATTGCTTAGCCTAGAAAAGCATCTTGTATAGGTTGTTGTTTAGCCTAGAAAAACAACATTGTTAGGTTATTGCTTATCCTTGGAAAGCATATTGTAGAGGTTATTGCTTAGCCTTTTTCAAAAGCATAAATAGTGGAAATCCGGTGGGGTGTTGAGACACAAGCCGGTAGTGGATGTAGGCATTGAGGCCGAACCACTATAAATCATTGTGTAGTGGTGTTTGTTTTGTGGTGATTAGTTTGTTTAAGCTTCCGCATATTGTTTGTTAATCATCACATGTGACTAGTTAATTGTTAAGAAATTAAAATTGGCCATAATTAGTCATTAAGTGTAGATCACCCTATTCACCCCCCCCCCTCTAGGGTTAGGATCCCGGACTCTTCAATTGGTATCAGAGCCTTGTGCTCTAATTTAGGATCAAGTGTTTTGGAACTCTTGATTAGGTGTAAAAACCTAGAGTCAAAACCCTAGTGTTGTATTTACATGAAAATCATTAAAATGGATTCCACTATTTTAGATTGTTTAGATTCTTGTGTAGATTCTTCTAGACTCCTCCTTCCCACTTATGGAGATTCAAACCTTGAAATTAATGAATCTCAATTTGAATTAAAAGAGGAAGAAAATGATGAAAATGAAGATGACCTTCAACAAGCCTATGAGGAATTATATACATTTTCCATAGAGCTTGATAAGAAAAATAAAAAATTAAGAGAAGAATCTAAAAGACTAAACAATGAATTAGTCTCTTCAAAAGATGAACTTAGAGACAAAGAAGAATTAATAAATTGTGTAGAATCTAAGTTCATGATCTCTTTACATAACCTATCTAATGTTCAAGATGAACTAAATGAATTAAAGATAGGATGTAATGATCTTAATAAGGAAAATTCAAAACTAAGAGATCAATTACAAAGGCAAGACAAAAACATTAACAACCTAGAATCCAAGTTGACTACTTCTAAGGAAAATTTATCTAATGCTCAAAATAAGATAAAAACTTTAGAACTTGGATCTAATGTTATTAATGAACTTAAATTTGAGTTAAAACTTGCCCATGAAGAACTAAATAAATTTAAGGGAATTGAAAATGAACTAACAAAAGTTAAAAATGAAAATTCAACCCTTAAAACCCAAGTCACTCAACTTGAAAGCTACAAACAAAAGTATGAGTGCAAATTTACCCAAAGTGAAGAAAAATTTGAAAAGTTATTTAAATTGGGTAAATCTCAAGGAGATAGGACGGGTCTTGGTTACAATAGGAATATTTCACATGACCCTAAATTCACCAACACTTTTGTGAAAGGTGAGTCCTCATTCTCTAGCACTCACACTTCCTTGCCCAAAACAAAATGTCACTATTGTGGTAATGAAGGGCATTTCAAATTTGAGTGCAAACTAAGAAGAAGCCATGTGTCTAAACCCATCTTTGAAATCAAGAAAGGAAAATCAAACTCTATGAAGGGTAAGACACTAAATATCAAAGAAGACTCCAAGAAAACTAAACTAGTTAAATCAATTAAAAAGGAGTCTCCTAAGATAGATTCTAAAAAGGTTAAACAAGTTAAACCAAGTATAAAAGAATCTATCAACAAAAAGCTTCTCAACCTATCTCCCTTAAATCAACCCATGAAAGAACTTTTGAAGAAAATAGCTAAGTTAAATTTAAAATTCAAAAGTCAAATAAAGGGAGAAAATAAGAAGAAAAGAAATCAATCCCCAAAGAAGAAGAAACACCAACCTCAAAAGACTATTCACCAACCTAAGTTAAATTTAGTTAAATCTAAACATAATGGTGATAAGTCTAAATTGAAAATTTATCAAGTCAAATCTCCTAAAGTTGGTGGGACTTCTAACCTAGACCTCAAAGATCAACCCTCTCAAGACCTTAGGTGGATTCCTAAAGTTATATACTTAGTCAAACCTTAGGGCCTTGAACCTCATTGACCAACCTATCCTTTATAGTTAAATTTTATTGTTGGTCATGATCATTTGCATTTATGTTCTTTCATTAGTTACATTTCTTTAAATGCAATGTTTATTTGTGATCAATTGATTTTGGTTTCATGTTCTTTTCTAAGTTACATATCATGGTTTTCAAAATCACTTGATTATAATTTCATCATGATAGATTTGCTTTATATTCATATTTAGTTATATCTCTTGCATTGCATTTCTATTCATGATCAATTGATTGTGATTTCAAAAGCTTTCTTAGCTAGATTTTCCATGATCAATTGATGTTGGAAAATCATTTGATGAATGTCATAGTTAGATCCTTTTTGTAAATCAAATGATTTGAAGCAATTTAAGTTTTCCATTGATTTTCAAGATATATCTCATGGTATGGAAAATTTGTGAGTGTCTATTGTTTTACAAATTGAAAATTTACAATAGTACACTTCTTGTTTTTCAAAATCACTTGCTCATAATTCTATAAATGATTCTTCGTTGGAATTTCATATATTAAAGTGATTTGAAAAACTTTGGAAAATGTTCTAAGCTTTATTGGTTGTATTTATAGAAACGTTTTCCTTGAATTTATTTCCTTGTGCTTAATTATCATTTTATCATTTGAAAGGAAATAATTTTTACAAACAATTTGCATCTTTGCTCATTTAGTTACATTCTTTTTATGCAAATTGATTTTGATGTCTTACATTGCATGGTTGGATATGGTTTCATTGATTTGCATGTTTGTGCCTAACTTGGTATATATTTTCATTAATGCAAATTGATGATTGTTTATGTGCTTTATAGTAAAATCTTTTGTTTTATTATCATTTGAGCCTAATAAGTACATATGTGATTTAATGTGCTAAGTTCATTTGGTATAGACCTCATACCCTTTTCCATTGCATTGTAAGCTTAGTACATTTGCTAAGAGTGGAGATGTTGCATGATAGATTGATTCTCTTAACTTCATGCCTTCTTGTGCTTACATAGTTATATTCTTTGTTGATGATATGGTATGAGTTAGATCTTGATTGTAATTGATCCTCTCTATGCAAATGTCAATGAGTTCCATGTATGGTTGTGATCTTAGTTATATTTGAAGATACCATATTAGAACTCTTAAATCCATCCGTGCTTTCTAGTTATTATTAAATGGATGGTTATGTTGTTGATTCATGTATAGTTTTCTTATTGATATCATTCTTTATACATGTTTCAACTTCATAATAGTGTGCTTGATCATATGAACCTCTTTGAAATCCATTATTTTTTTTAGTTATATCTATTGTTTGATGGATATCTTAGATATTGAATTCATATGATTTGACACTTTTAAATTGCATGCATCACCAAGTCATATCTTCTTATGCAATTTATCTTGTTCATCACTATGCTCATTAGTTATATATTTAAAGTGATGAATATCCATTTATGATGCTTGATGGAATTTTGTGTTTGTCACATTCTTGCTCATAATCATGTTTTCAAATTCAATTGGTTTCCATTGGTATAATTTTCGATTGATTTGATTTCTTATGAATGTGATAGACATTGTGTACATTGGATTGAACTTGATAGTAATATGTTTACATTCCATGTCACATTCCATTAGCATCATAATTTTCATGTTTGCCACCTCTCTTGCTCATATAGGTAAATCTCATGACCACCATGTTTATGTGTTCATAATATTGGTTGGTTAATGGTTGAGGTTGGCTTCATGATTGAATTTCATTTCATTCATCTTGCACTTGATAGTCATATTTAATGATTGGATGAAATGATTTCAAAATTTTCATAGCATATGATTTTCATAAGTTACATTGATTGATGCTATGATTCATAAACCCCATATCATCATGGATAGCTCTATTTTGGCTTTTTCCTAATAGTTATATTTTTGAATCCATTTTAGAGTGATTGTTTTAATAGTCATATCCTTCAATCTCAATTGGTATATTTGTTTTATATATATATTCCAATTGGTATCCATGATCGCTTTTCTCCATGGCCTTGCTCTTTATATTGGCAATTTGATCATATTGAGCTATCTAGTTATATGTGTCTAATTCTTTCCTTGAAGTTTTTCCTCAATTGGTAAAACCATCTTCTTCTTGCTCCAAATAGTTAAATATTTGTCAAAAGTTTGACAAAAGAAGAGAATGGATTGAGGGGGAGTGTAAACCTTCATAGGAAGTATTAGTGTTGATCAAATTGACCTTTGTATTGGCTATGAACCCTTAGAGACTTCTAACCATACATGGTGGCCTGTTATGTATTTCATTTTCGTTTTCATTTGTTAACAGGTGCTACTAAAAGGTATTTTCTTTATTTCATGTGTGTAGGTACCTTTGCAATTTAATGTCAAAGGGGGAGAGAGCAATCAAGTTGTCTCAAAGAGGGAGAGCATGTCCATACATCCTAAGGGGAGATGTTGTATGATCTTCTACAGGGGGAGAGAATGCATATCTAACCAAAAGGAGAGAGTGCATGGTCAAAGGGGGAGAGTAAAAGAAGAGAAAGCTTGGGAGCTAGAGAAGATGCTTGGTCAAAGAGAGAAAGATGGAAAGAAAACTTGAAGGATGATCAAGCTCCAAGCATCAAGAAGATTGAAGAAAAAGAAGCCCAAGCTAAGAGAAGGGGCATCCAAGAGATTTCAAGACTTGTCTGGGGGAGCTGAAGACTCAGTGTGTAAATTCAGTGTTGAGTAAGGTTTGCCATCAAATTGCAAAGGAGGAGATTGTTAGGAATTTTGTGTATTGCAATTTGATGGATGCATTATCATCTTAGCATCATTTAAATTTTCACACATGCATTGATTTAAGAAAACTTGAAATCTTGATTTACTCATGCATTGTTTTAAATCTTGTAAATCATATGTTTTATGCATGATTTGTTTTTAATCTTGGATGCATTTTAATTTGGTAAAGAAGTTTTATAAATCAAGCTAGCCAATGGTTTTAAAAGTTTCAAATCATTTTAGGTTTTTTGTGTTTCATGTTTTTAAACCACTTAGTTTGATTTAAAACATGTTTCCAAGCTTGATTTAATGGCCCAAAAAGTTCCCTAAAGAAAATCTTTGAAATATGCAAAAATATGCATTTTTGGGAAACTTTGGTCCCAGTCCCGGGTCGACCGCCCAGTGTAGCAGGTCGACCGGGGACACGTGAAAACTCACTTTTTGAGTATAAAAGGAGTTTCATTCCCTTGTAAAAAGAGTTGATCAAATAAGAGAAAAGAGCCTTCCTTGAGGTGTTTGGAGGCAAGAAAAAGGGGAATGAAGTAAGAGAGACCAAGGGGTCATTAGTGAAGCTAAAGCTTGGATTAATGAAGTTAAATCTCTAAGTAAGCTTTACTTTTATTAATCATATGTTATATGCTTTGTTTAAATTATTGGTAAATGATTTTTAGCATGTTAACTATGATGTGTTGAATCCATTCTTCTCTTAATCTTTGATTCAAGTTGGATTGGATTCTTCACCCTTGATTTCAAACCAAGTTTGTTTTAAAAACTTTATAAAACATGTTTTGTCAAATCTTTTGATTTCTTTTATAACATGTTTCATTTACTTGGTTGAATCTTTTTTGTTGTTTTCATTCATTTAAACTTTAGTTAAACTCTTGTTTTGAAAACAACATAGCACATGCATCACATGTTAAGTGTTAATTAGTTTCATACAACTTGTGAGCTTTTGATTTTCATATCATCAACAAGTTTGTATTTATACATGTGATTTGCATTTCACTTCAATCAAATCTTTGTGCGCTTTCAA
This sequence comes from Camphora micrantha, assembly GCA_003546025.1. Lineage (NCBI taxonomy): Eukaryota > Viridiplantae > Streptophyta > Magnoliopsida > Laurales > Lauraceae > Camphora > Camphora micrantha. The sequence goes on from QPKB01000009.1 coordinate 20,076,880, forward strand.
TTTTAAAATGCATTAAGCATACTTTAATTGAGCCTTCATTTTAAACTTGATTGAAGTTTTCACACACACACTTCATGAGCATTCATCTTAGCATTTCATAGAGTGTTGTGTGAGTTGAATTTCAATTTCATATCCGCCTAATTAAGAGGCATTGTAATTGAGCTTAATTGTATTCTCTTAAAGTGTTTGTGTGAACACTTCCTTTAGAGAAATCTTTTTATTGTAAAGGTTATTGCTTAGCCTAAGAAAAGCATTGTGTAAAGGTTATTGCTTAGCCTAAGAAAAGCATTGTGTAAAGGTTATTGCTTAGCCTAGAAAAGCATCTTGTATAGGTTGTTGTTTAGCCTAGAAAAACAACATTGTTAGGTTATTGCTTATCCTTGGAAAGCATATTGTAGAGGTTATTGCTTAGCCTTTTTCAAAAGCATAAATAGTGGAAATCCGGTGGGGTGTTGAGACACAAGCCGGTAGTGGATGTAGGCATTGAGGCCGAACCACTATAAATCATTGTGTAGTGGTGTTTGCTTTGTGGTGATTAGTTTGTTTAAGCTTCCGCATATTGTTTGTTAATCATCACATGTGACTAGTTAATTGTTAAGAAATTAAAATTGGCCATAATTAGTCATTAAGTGTAGATCACCCTATTCACCCCCCCTCTAGGGTTAGGATCCCGGACTCTTCAACTACTAGACTCTTCTTACTTGTTTTCATTTCTTTATTAAATTAATGTTAATTACACTCCAATCTTGTGAAATTCTGTTTTGAATTTGAAACCTTTGCTTTGTTTAGAATGTTGAGATTTGTTTTGATGAAGAATGGAAATTGAATGGTTTAGATTGAGATGTGAATGGGTTGGAAATCTTGGAATTAGCCCTTGGAAAGCATGGAGGCTTAGGGATGTGCACGTTGGTTCAGTTATGAGAAGAAGGGAAGAAGAGATTAAAAAAAATTGCACAAAGAAGTGCATTTCTACGCTCAGCAGGCTCAGGTAGAAGCCTATCCGTTTGAGCGACCATAGGGTCTGCTAGAGCGGTCAGGCCACTGCCTGGCGAGGGACATGCCAGACCTGTCCGCTTAAGCGACCCTTTTGGTACGCTCGAGTGGACAAGCCTCTGTGTAATGTCTGCTCGAGCGGATGGTTGACCGCTCGAGTGGACTTGGGCAGATTTTAGGTTGAGTTTTGTTTCGTTCGTGGGTTTTTAGGGATTGAAAAAACTAGACCATGCTGAGGGTTTTAACTTGGCATTGTGCAATTGAAAATCCGAGATGTATTCTAACTTTGTGGACACCAATTCATTTCATTTTCCGATATTTGGGTTTCAATTACACAAAGGTCACTGAATGGTCTTAGTATATACTTGATGGACTTCGTGTTTGAACTTCAGTTTTGATACAATAATTTTCATTGTGTATTCATTTTGAATTTCAAGCATAAGCTCGTTTGAATATTTGTTTCAATAATCAAAGGGGATCACTTCTTAGGCTTGTTGTGCATATAATTTATACCTTTTTGCTAGTCGTGTCTTGTCTCGTTTTGACAAGTGATTTTCTCCTTAATTTCGACATGTTTAGAATGTATCTCGTGTGTTTTGTACATTCATGAATTCAAGTGAACACCACTAAGCTTGGACTGCTCCTTCAGTCTGATCCACTGTCCGGGAGTCCTTAAACATGTGGACTATCTACAAATTGGTCGTATATTATATTACACATCGTGTTGGCTCCGATTCCGCGGTCGGCCTCCCCGTCTACCTTGTGTGGCGTGAGAATTGTGTTTTGTGTGTCGTGCTTGTCGTGCGTGCTTACTCTTATCATCATGTATTACCAGGCCCCGACCCAGGTTTAGTATAATTAACTATTATTTTAACTGTGATTAGTCACTAGGCGGGATTAGAGGACAATTAGCCTGAGTTTCTAGTTAAATTAGAATTTTGAATAGCTTTGAGGAATTTTGAGAGCGTTGTGTTTGGTTTGACCGGGCCCGGGGTGGCCCGTGTGACGCGTGTTAAAGTGGGGATTTGATTCATTAGATTTATTTGATTTTTGAAAATGTGGATTTCAAAATCTTTGAACTTGTTATTTTGATCCCAACAACTTTCATGTTTGTTCTGTTTGCATTTGAACTCCAGAAATTGCGTTTTTCGAGAAAAAGGGCAAATCAGTCTTTTCACACATAAATCTGTGCATAAATTTCAAAATTTGAAAATCATGGGGAAAATATACTTTTTAAAAACTAGATTTTTCAACGATCATTTTTCTCTTCTTCGTGAACTTCATTCAGGACCCATAAATAATAGATCCAGCCATGTGAAGTTTCCAGGGCCAATGGGGCCCACTCCCTCTACTTAACCCACGTTGGGTTCTCTCCCTCCTCATTCTTCATTCCTGCAACTGAATCAAACGGAGAGCTCTCTCTCTTTTCTCCCATCATGTCTCCTTTTGCATGCATAACAAACCCACCTACATTGAGAAACAAATCCCACCAATCTCTTCCCCACCTTCCAAGCTTCTCATTGATAGTGTTTGAGGAGGATTTCAGCTGGAACCCACCTCTTCTCCAAGCTCTTCTTCTTGTTTAGAGCTGTAAGAAGGTTAGCATTGGTTTCTTTCTTGAAATTCTGGTTTTAAGGGACCATTAGAGCCATTTCTGCATGCATGCAAAGGAGTTCTTTGGGAACCCCTTTTTAATTTTGAAATTGGTGAAATTTTAGTGGTTTTCCATGGGGTTTTGGTGTAGGTTTGGAGTTGAGCTGAGCCAGGAGTTGTTAGTGTGTTTTGAGAACCTTTTTGGACCTGAGGCAAGTGAATAAACAGCTCTTTGAATGCATGAAATTTTAAGCCTTTGAATTCCTATTTTTCTATTTATGATGAACTTTGAAAATTTTGATGTATAAAGTATATAATTTGGAATTGGAATGAATGATGATATGCTGGTTGAATGGAGGTAATTTGACTGGAAGGAGATGTTTGGAAGGGAAGAGGAAAGGTGAATATTTAATGAAGAGAGACAGCTTCAGAATTGTAGAATTTCTGCACTGGGCGAAACAGCCAGTGAGTTGTTCGCACAAGCGAACCTGGTGGTCGCTCGAGCGAACAGGCCACTGTCTGACGAAAAACATTACAGAAACCTGTTCGCTCGAGTGAACTGTGTGATAGCTTGAGCGAACAAGTTTTTGGAATGGTTCGCTTGAGCGAATACTCATCCGCTCGAGCGATCATGATACTGCCTGACGAAGTTTGAAACAGAAGCTCGTCCGCTCGAGCGAACGTTCTGGTGGCTCGAGCGAAGGAAGTTCTGGGAGGGTCTGCTCGAGCGAACCTTCATCCGCTCGAGCGAACCTGGGCACAGTGCAGGGTATTTTTCCTGTGCCCTGCTGGTAACCAAATGTAAATAAGTCTCACTATGCACCTTGTGTCTCAAACATTGGAGATCTTTAGAGGCACCAAACTATGTTACTTAACCAATGCCGTGACATTAAGGGCACAATGAGAAAACCCTCGGGAGATCAAGCAACCAATATGTATCATCTCATTCCATATTAGTGAATTTATCATAAATTTTCCTTATGATTCGTTCTGAAATAGAATTTATTGGTTTATTATGTTTGAAATTATCGATAAGGCTACTCATCTAATTTGTCTGAATTTGTCAGTATATATATTTGTTCGGAGTAGTTCCTTTTATCGATTTTGAAAATGTAACATTATTAGCCGAATTATATCGATTCAGGTTTTGGTTTTTAAATGGCACCACTAAGCTTAGGTCTTCTAGCTGGGTTGATCACCCTGCTTTAGATCTTTAAAACTATTTGCCAACTGCAGTTTGGATTCTGTTTGTTTGCTCCAGCCATGGCAACAGTTCTGTTCTTCGGTCTCATGAGTAGTGGCAACGGTTTCTGTGTATTTGTTCCGGCCATTTCATATGGCGACGGTTTCTGTCTGTGTGCTCTTATTACTTCGGTAATAGGAGAATTTAGCTAAATGTGGGTTGCCAATATTTTTATTATTTGTCAGTTAGTTTGAAATATTTAAATTATGAAATTCTTTTATTTGTACAGAAATGGTTCACTTAATTTACTCTTTATATATGTTTCGTTTCAATTGCATATTTATAATTTTAAACATGGTAATTATAAAACTTGTATATCTTGTATGTATTATTCGCCTGCTAGACCGTCATGTCTGATACTCTCTTGTTTGGTATCAGATGTCGGACCCGCAGCCTTTGGGACGGAGTGCACGCAGGAGGCAATAGGGCCTCAGGTGGAGCGTGAGTGGCAGCCAAATGACGTCATGTAGACATCATGTTGGGACTGAAACTTCGACAACATCTTTTGGGGAAATGTCGGTTATTTGGGGATTTTGTTTATGTCATTTGTTGGCCTTGTTCGGATGTATAACTTAAACTACTTTTGATCTTCACAACTTTAATCTTAACTTTGGGTTACACGCTTATGTATATATTTCTCTTTTGATACTAAACTTGTGCACTTATTGTTAGGAATTTTGTGTATTGCAATTTGATGGATGCATTATCATTTTAATCATCATTTGAATTTTCACACATGCATTGATTTAGGAAAACTTGAAATCTTGATTTACTCATGCATTGTTTTAAATCTTGTAAATTATATGTTTCATGCATGTTTTCATTGGATGCATTTTATTTTGAAAAAGAAGTTTTATGAATCAAGCTAGCCTATGTTTTAAATCTTTCAAATCATTTTAGGCTTTTATGTTTCATGATTTTAAAAGCATTTAGATTGAATTAAAATCATGTTTCCAAGCTTGGTTTAATGGCCCAAAAATCCCCTCAAAGAAAATCTTTGAAAAATGCAATTTATGGGAAAAAGGTCCCTGGGCCCAGGTCAACCCGCAGTATGTGCGGTCGACCGAGCCCATGGACCCAATCGACCACGCACACTGCGGGTTGACCGGGTAAACAGCCGTTAGGCTTCTTTTCAAACGGTCAGATTTATGACCGTTGAACCCGGGTCGACCGAGCCATGTACCAGGTCGACCGGGGACACGCCAAAAGTCACTTTTTGACTATAAAATGAGGTTCATTCCCATGAAAAAAGAGTTGAACATTTTAGTCTTCTTTGAGGTGTTTGGAGACAAAAGAAAGGAGATGAACTAAGAGAGTTCAAGGGGTCTAATGGAAAGCTAAAGCTTGGATTAATGAAGTTAAATCTCTAAGTAAGTTTTACTTTTCATTATCATATGTTTCATGCTTTGTTTAAATTATTGGTAAATTAATTTTAGCATGTTAACTATGATGTGTTGAATCCATCACTTCTCTTAATCTTTGATTTAAGTTGCATTGGATTCTTCACCCTTGATTTCAAACCAAGTTTGTTTTAAAACTTTATAAAACATGTTTTGTCAAATCTTTTGATTTCTTTTATAACATGTTTCATTTACTTGGTTGAATCACATTGTTGTTTTCATTCATTTGAACCTTAGTTAAACTTTTATTTTTGAAAACAACATTGCACATGCATCACATGTTTAGACATAATTAAGTTCATACAACTTGTGAGCCTTTGATTTTCATATCATCAACAAGTTAGTATTTTGTACATGTGATTTGCATTTCACTTCAATCAAATCTTTTGTGTGCCTTAAACTTTCAAATGCATTAAGCAAATATTGATTGGGCTTAATTTTAACTTGATTGAAGTTATCACACACACGCACATCATGAACATACACCTTTGCATTCATATAGTGTTTGTGTGAGTTAGATTTTCAATTTCATATCCGCCTAATTAAGAGGCATTGTAATTGAGCTTAATTATATTCTCTTAGAGTGTTTTGTGAAGACACTACCTTGAGAGAAAATCTCTTTATTGTAAGAGTTATTGCTTAGCCTAAGAAAAGCATTGTGTAAAGGTTATTGCTTAGCCTAGAAAAGCATCTTGTATAGGTTGTTGTTAAGCCTAGAAAAACAACATTGTTAGGTTGTTGCTTATCCTTGGAAAGCATATTGTAGAGGTTATTGCTTAGCCTTTTTCAAAAGCATAAATAGTGGAAATCCGGTGGGGTGTTGGGACACAAGCCGGTAGTGGATGTAGGCATTGAGGCCGAACCACTATAAATCTTTGTGTAGTGGTGTTTGCTTTGTGGTGATTATTTTGTTTAAGCTTCCGCATATTGTATGTTAATCATCACATGTGACTAGTTGTTTGTTAAGAAATTAAAATTGGTCATAATTAGTCATTAAGTGTAGATCACCCTATTCACCCCCCCTCTAGGGTTATGATCCCAGACTTTCACTTATCTTAGGTTATATGTGGTTTTTATTTTGCTACATGCTTCCGCATATTATCGTTTGATGTGAAATTGATTTAGTGGTTGTGATGGATCGTTTGGGATCCTCACCACGGAATCCTGTGGGAAAATAATTAGCGTGTGCGGGTAAAATTTTTTGGCCCGTCGCGCCACGACCTCCGGATTAAGGACTTGATTATCAGGGCCTCGGTCCGGGGGCGTGACATGTATGATGGAGAAAAGGATGTGCTCAATGTGGATTAACTGTTCATGATATTATATGTATTCATGCTAGTTCTGTTTCATATATTTGAAATATATCTTAGTCAAATATCTGTTTTAAATTCAATAAACTATTTTTACATTATTTCTCTTAAAACTTTAAATGATTTATTGCTCATACCTAAATTGATTACTTGCTGAACCGTCGTGTTTGATGCTTGTTATTTTGGTGCTCAGGTGCAGGTGACGTTGCCTTTGAGGAGGAGCATCAGGAGGAGGCTGTTGAGCCACCCCCATCTCGAGAGTGGCAACCCGATGACGTCAACTAGACGTCGGGCGGGATCATTGTTAGACCCCGACCCAAGATTAACCCGATTAGTGAGTATTTAGTGTGTGCTTAGTCTTAAGGGGGTTTAGTAACCGTTGGGTTAGAATATAATTGATTTTAGTCTTGAACATGGCTTTGAAAATTTTGAGAACGTTTAGTATTAGTCAGACACGCTCAGGAATGCCTGAGTGTACGTGCAAGAATGGGAGAATCGTGTTGGTTTCCGTTTAATTTATGATTTTTATTTCTTTTGAATGAGTTTATTATTCTCTACAACTTTTGTTTTCAGCTCGTCTGTGTTTGAAGCCCCAGAACCCAAGTTTTGGTCGAAAAGGGTAAAAATTGTCTTTTATACCCAAATCTGGACACGACTTTCGAATTCTCAAAACCATGCCAAAGTTATATTTTTTGGAAACTAGATTTTTCGATGATCATTTTATCCTTCTTCGTCGACTTCATCCAGGGCCCGCAAGACCATGTTTTAGCCTTTGCAAGTATTAGAGCATTGTGGGACCCACTTGTGGGACCCTTTCCTACAACCATTTCAAAAGAAAACAAGAGCTGGGAGAGAAACCACCTTCCTCTCCATCTTCTTCCTTTTGCATGCCATACCTATAAGGTTCCAAATGAAAATCTAAGAGCATCATTCTCTTCCTCTCCTTCCAAGCTTCTCATTGATGTAATTTTCTTGAAGTTTCCAGCTGGAAAACCCCTCCATTTTCTTCCTTGCTTCTTGTTTGGACGCCTCTAGGTAAGAGCTTCAACCCATCTCTTTAATGGAGTTCTTGTAGCTCCTAACGAACTCGTTTTTCTAACATGCAATACCCATTTTGAAATGGGTTCTTTGTTTTCAATCTTGCTTGAGTTTTGAATGGTTTTTCATGGGGTTTTTGTAGTGTTTGGCTCAGCTCTTGACTAGGAGTTCATGTGAAAAGTTTTGTTTCGCACTTTAGGCAAAGGCAAGTGTAGACACCTCATTTGGCCCCCTACGATAGTGTTAAACACTTATCATATGTAATGATGCCCCCCACTTCACCCGTAATTGAATGGTTAATAGCATAATTCAAATTAATTAATGACGATGAAGATGCTTGTTGAAAATTTTAAACTTATTTCAATGATTCATAGAAATTTGCGAGAAAAAAGACAAACTGCATCGAGATTCCAAGTCAAGCCCACTACTCACAAAGGTATCTGGACCAATGACTTCTACGTTCTGAGAGTTTTCCGATGATATGTAGAACATCCAAATCCGACCTATGGATCAAAAGATATGACCCTTGGAAGATTGCCCTAACAGCCCCACATTAGAGACATACTTGGGCGCCACCCTAGGTGTGCCCATGTCCCGGACTGAACTTGGGCTCATACACAGGTGCGCCTAGGTCCCTGATTGCCCTAGAAATGCTCTTGAGTGCTTACTTAGGTGTATCCCACTCCGCCTTTCACAGTTCCGACCCAACCTCAGCCCAAAAAACAATCTGAAACCAAACCATAAACCCACTTGACCCCAACAGATGACATGGGCGTACCTGTGTGTGCGCCCAAGTCACAAAACCCACTTGGGCGCCACCCTAGGCGCGCCCAAGTCCCTAAAAACCCTAATTTGCCTTGGTTTGCGTGAAGCTTCTATAGACTCGTGCATACAGCAATCCAAACCCCTCTTCCATGCCAAAAAGCTCTTATAGAAGGATCTCTTATACCATTTTGCAAAGGAGGCTACTAGAAAGAGTGAAAAGAGAAGTAAAGGGAGATAAAGAGAGTAGCCACAATAGAGAGAGCTCTAGACCTAGAAGAAAGGAGAAGAAGGAGCACTCTGGTTTTCAAGATCAAAAATGGAGAAAGCTTCCCAAAGCCATTGATTTGCGTAAGAGCTTCGATCTAGGACTTGAAGAATACGAATCCAAACTGGTATTTCTAGATCTAGTTCTTTTCAACTACTATATATCATTATTAGAAGTTAGAGATATGCTTAGGATCATGCATCCATTGTAGATCTGCATTAGCAGTATATTCTCTTAGTATATCTGATATCTAATATTCATCCATCATTAGTAACTTGCTTAAGATCATCCATAGGTTGTAGATCCGCATCATTCTCATCATCTCGAACTCGTGATTAAAATAGATCTTGCAGTCATCTCATTTTTATCATAAAAATCCGCATCTGAAAGGGAAAGTACAGAAAAGCACTTGGGCGAGTCTCTGGAATAGGGTTTCGACCCCGATTTTCATCGCATGTGCATTTTGTCTCTCAAATCCAGGTTTCTCTTCATATCAGTTGGTATCAAGACCTTCAGATCTGTAACTTTGCATTCTGAATCGTGTGAAAGGCATCAAAAGAATACCAAATTTATTGCTAAAGAAAAAGAAGAGAAAAAGTGTAGGAAAAGCACTTGGGCGTATACACAGGTGTGCCCAAGTCTCTGGAATAAGTTTTTGAACCCGATTTTCGTATCGCATCCATTTTGTCTCTCCAATCCGGGTTTCTCTTCATATAATTTGATATCAAAGCCTTCGGATCAGTAAAAAAATATTGAAAGAACTGAAAGAGGACCAAGTATATTGCCCAAAAAGGGAGGAAAAGAAAAGAAAAAAAAAGTGGTACTTGGGCACCATTGTGGGTGAGCCAAAGTCTCTGCCAAGGGATCCATCCCTCAAATTGTGGTCCTCACAACATTGTTCTCAATCCAGAAGTTCTGATATTAATAATTCATAATAAGACCCTACATTTAGTTGCAAATTGCCAGAAATCGTGTCGGAAAATCACCGGGCATTAGAAATACTCCACAACCAGTAAGGAGTGACTTGGGTGCCACTGTGTATGCGCCCAAGTAGTGCAGAGACACTTGGGCTCCCCTGTTTGTGCTCCCAAGTCCTCATTTGGCCTTCCAGCCCGCATTTTCTACATTTTTCACTTCATATAGCTTGTTATTAAATCTTTGTGATGACTTTGACTGATTGATGAACTTCTGGACTCCGAACTATCAAATAATCAACACTTTAGGTTAGATTACATTGCATAAAATACCAAAAAAAAAATCATAAAATCATAAAACTCTTCCCTTCTCATCTTACACTTTAGTAATTAGAGAAGAGAACAGAAAAAAAAATAGTAGAATTATAGGAGTTGATATTAAGTAGATGATCCTAGGTTATTCTATTTGTGCCTAAGTAAATTAATAAACTTAATCAACACTAATCTAAAACACCTAATCCAAAACACCTAACTAAAACATCCAATTAAAATCCATAGACTTAATTAATTAAACTTTAATTGATCAAACCCCTAAAACTTGATTAATAATTCCTAACAAAACCCTTAATTAATTAAAATCCTAATTAACATAGTTAATTGATAAGCTTAAATTAATAAACTCCAAGTAAAATCCTAATTAACAAACTTAATCAGTAAAACCCTAATTGAATTAAAACTCTAACCAACGAAGTCCAATTTACAACCCTAAATTCATACGAAACCCTAAATCAAACTTTAATCAAACCCTAGTCACCAATCCCTAATTAAGACCCTAATCAAAACACAATTAAAACGATAGACAAGTCATAACCCGAGAATAAAAGCATTCCCCAACCAAGACACGAGTTAGAATACCCGAAACCAACTTGTACCATAGAATCATCGAATTAGTAGCCACCCGAAGGACATATACTTGGGCGCCACTACAAGCGCTCAAGTCACCCCAGATACCTGGGCGCCCACACAGGTGTGCCCAACCCCCCTAGTCAGACCTTGAAACTCGCCTTGGTTGCGTTTCATCTTACAAACTCCGAGTACAATCACACTTAAAACACAGAGACCTAAAACCAACCTGCTATACAGATCTATTGACATAGAACATTTGAAAACCTGAATTCGAGTGGAAGAAACCTGAAAGACCTAAAACCCGTGAATCGGACACTTGGGCGCCACCACAGGTGCACCCAAGTCACCAAGTCACCCAGGAAAACCTAGGCGCCCACATAGGTGCGCCCAACTCTCGGGTGCAACCCTGGGACGCGCTTTGGTTGCATTTCGACACCCGAACTCAAACCACATCATCACACTTAGGGACCAGAGACTTAAAACCAATCCGGGATACAAAATTTATTGATATAGATCACCTGAAAATCCAAATTCAAGTAGACGAATCTTAGAAATAACCGAAACCCATGAACCAAATACTGAGGCGCCACCGGAACTGCACCCAAGTCTCCCATAAACACTTAGGCGCCTACATAGGTGTGCCCAAATCCTTTGTCTAGCTTAAGTTGCAAATTTTGGTTGTGTTTCGGGTTCCAGACTTAAGATGATTAAAATAAATCAACCTAGAACATAAAGTAATATCAGAACGGAGACTTATATTAAGTAGGACCTTACGACGTTTCGAAATTATGCATCGATACCGTTGTCACTAGGCAAACCCCATAGGACCTGGTACTTGGGTGCCACTGCCTGTGCGCCCAAGTCACCAGAGTGACCTAGACGCCACAGTGTGTGCGTCCAAGTACTCTGCCGATCCCGTTTCGCCAATTTCAACACCTTTTCGTCATTCGAAGTAAAACCTGAAACTCCAGACCATAAAACACAATAATCAGAACCTCAAAACATCCATAAATAACTTTTCTTCAAAACCCTAACTTAAAATAAACCAAACCAATTAAGATCTTATCCAACAAGCGACTTAGGCGCAGAACTATCAAACTTAGGTTATTTGCACCCTAGGATTAGATTGGGCTTCCCCATTAAGTAGATTAGAGCATTAGGTTTCGTCCCATCACTTTTCTTGTTCCGTTAGGGGACTGGGTGTCACGCCCCCAAATACCAGATGAGTTTCTCATACGAAATGATGAAAGGGGAGTACATCGGTTAATTGAATCAACTTATCATGAACTAATTGATAGGTATAATGATTTGTCCTACTTAAGTGAGCGTGGAATACTAGCTCCGGGAAACATTGATGTCAACTAGCTAAACTCGATGATTTTATCGATGATACAAGGAGAAAGGCGGGTATTTTATAGTGCAAATAAGGTATGTCCTACATCGGGAGATCTATAGATCATGTTTTGCACCCTCCAGGGTTTCTGAATTCTCTGAACTTACCAAGATCACCAAGTCATGCTTTGGAGTTAAAAGTTAGAGCTTCGATAATGTTGTTGCGAAGCTTGAATCAATGTTTGAGATTGTACAATGGTACCCGATTAGTTGTTTACAAGATGGGGGACAAAGTCATACAAGCTAAAGTCATGATAGGTTCACGTGTTGGAGAAATTGTATTGATAAGTCGTATTGACCTAACACCGGCGTTTAGTGATTTGACATTTGCACTGAAAAGAAGACAATTTCCTATCAAGCTGGCATTTGCAATGCCCATAAATAACAAATGGAGGCACACGAAGGAGTGGTGCTGGAATTTACATCCTCATTTGAGACCCAAAGAGAGTAAAAAATTGCAAACATGGCTCCAATTGAAGAGGAGTATGCACCTACACATCAGCCTACCTCTAATAGTGCGACTCCAGACCTAAGGGATCAAGCCATTAGCGATCTACAACAAAAGGTGGTTGCTCTTCAAGCCAGCCTTGATTTCAAGGATAAGTCAGGTACATCTGCATCTGCCAACCATGTTACCCAGTCCCAATCTTCCACCTCTTGGATCCTTGATTCAGGCATGGTGTGACAAGGAATCCTAGAAAAGATCGATTGATACTCCCTCCCCGGTCCCATGAAGATCTCTATGTACTTGTCCAGTCTAGGACCTGAGATCTTTTGGCCCCAATGTTGTAAGGGTGCGTGGGAGCAGCTCAAGCAAAGAAGAGTCTAGTCCGGTCTGAATTTAGGCCCGGCCCGCCCGTCTGTTGCTAGGTCCGGGAATGGCGCCAGGCGAGGGTGCCGCTATGCCCCGCTGCTCTGCTACGGCCAGCCCCCTAACTATGCAAAAGAATCGAGACCGGGAGGTCTCGTCCATAGTGGTTCAAGAGTCAGGGACAAACTCTAAAGAATGTGGGTGTCTACCTCCTGAATCCTGTATTTTCACATGGCCAGCTATATGTAGCTTTGTCGCGTGTTACATCTCCGTCAGGTTTGAAGATGCTGCCGATCAATAAACAAGGGATGCCAAATGATATCACCAAAAATATTGTGTACAGGGAAGTCTTCAACGATATCTCCCATTAAAATATGTTATGAGATTTGATATTTGATGAATTTAATGTATAGATACATCGGGAAAAAGATTAGTTGAATTATTCTTGAATTGTCGATAATTATATTTTATTTTGCGGTTGCTTATTTGTCGTTATGTTTAATTTACAGGTTTTTTATAATGTGTGCCAAGTTAATAACTTGCTTACTATGTTATTTCTAATTTGATTGAACTGTTGTTGCTTTCATTTAGATTACAATTTATAAATTAATTTTTCAACTCTAAACTAGATAAGATGAGTACACATCTCAAATATTGTCGTGGCAATGACTCTCTACGTGTTAGGGAATGGACGAATGAGTTTGAACATAAACCATTTGAACATGACATCCCAATGGCAAAGCATGGTTCCCGCAAAATACAACTAGCTCAATGGCTGAGAGCGTGTGGAAACTTCATCCCTGAAAGATATACAATGATAAAAATTGATGAGACATTGCCATCAGCTTGGAATACTGCAAAAAGGAGGATATTTGAAATCTTGCGACCATGGCATGCAGTGAAGTTTGTCAACCTATTACAATCGTTTGAAAAATATATTTAGCCGTCATGGATACAGTTTAGGAAAGGGAAAATGGTTGAAGGAACATGTGTTACGGAACATTTGTTGAACAAGGAACAGTTGTTCTACGATCTTAAAAGAAGAGAGGATTTGAACCGAATATTGCAGATCTGGTACGTTCCATAGTAAGTACTCTACCACATCCTTGGCCGGCACAAGACATCCGTACCAAGCTCAAGACTAATTTCGTAGACATGAGGGAATTAAGGGAATTGTTGGAAGAGATCAAGATAGACCTTACAATGGTAAATGCTTTAGGAGATTTATAGGATGGACTGAACAACAACAACATCATATGAAATTCAATCTCCATATGTAAGTCCATGGATCCGAACCCCGGGGGGGGGGGGGGGGGGGGGGTGAGCTTCTAATAAGTGACCAATTATAACAAATTCTAACTTCTTTAAAATCAATTAGTCACAAGTGATGATATAGAACTAAAGTGCGGAAGATAACAAAAACAATCATCACAAAGCATTCACCATAACACAATGATTTATAGTGGTTCGGCCTCAATGCCTACATCCACTACCGGCTTGTGATCCAATACTCCACCGAATTTCCACTATTTATTCTTTTTAATAGGCTAAGCAATAACCTTTACAATATGCTTTCCAAGGCTAAGCAATAACCTCCTACACTGTACTTTTCTTAAGCTAAGCAATAACCTCTTCAACCAAAAGGTTGGTTATCTCTCTAAGTAGTGTCTAGAATATACTTAATGGAGATACAATTTAAGCTCAATACAATTGCCTCTTAAATAGGCGGATATGAAAGTAAAAATCTAATTCACACACACACACACACACACACACACACACACACACACACTATGAATGCAAAGATGAATGCACAATATATATGTATGATGTCCTCAATCAATTTGAAAATTAAAGCTCATAAATGTATGCCAAAGGCTTTTAAAAGTTTTAGCTCATAAAAACATTTATGATTGAAGAAAGAATGCTGATCACATGTTAAAAACAACTTGTAAAAGATTTACCTATCTAGTTCAAGCAAGTTGTGAAAGTTTAAGAACAAAACATGTGATGCATAAGGATTTCAATCAAATTAACAATGAAGCTTAATATATGTATGCTTAAAGCGTTTGAAAGTGTAAAACACAAAAATAGATTTGATTGAAATCAAGGGACAAATTACATGTACTTAAAATACAACTTGAAAATGATATACCTATCAAAAGATAAGCAAGTTGTGAAACTTTAAAACAAAAGTACATATGATTTGTGAAGTTGTTGAATCCAAAACATAAGATAGATTTGAAAGTGATTTTCTTATGATGAAAAACAACAACCAAAGATTCAACCAAGTATATGAATCATGTTTACATATAATTTCAAAGATGTTTACAAAAACATGATTTACTAATTAGATATACCAATTTAAGTACTACTTGGTTTGAATCAAAGTATTGCATCCAAAACAATAAATCAATTCAAAACATATACATGTTAAGGACACAACAAATCATAGTTTATCATGCTAGAAAAGATTTACCAATATTTAAAACAAAGCATGAAAACATATGATTAAGAAAAGTAAAGCTTACTTGGAGATTTAACTTCATTAATCCAAGCTTTAGCTTTCCAAATGTCTCTTATCCTTCCATAGATAATCCCTTTGATTGGCCTCAAAACATCTCAAGGAGGGCCTCTTTGCTCCTCAAAATTTCTTTAGGAATGAGCTTCTTTTTATACAAAAAAATGCCCAACGGCTAGTCCCCGGTCGACCTGCCCTTTCCTCGGTCGACCTGGCCTTCAACGGTCATAAATCTGACCGTTTGAAAAAGAGCTCAACGGCCCTTTCCTAGTTGACCCGCAGTGTGCGTGGTTGACCGGGTCCATGGGCTCAGTCGACCGAGCACACTACAGGTCGACTGGGTCCTAGGACCTTTTTCTCCAAAAATTGCATATATCAAAGATTTTTCTTGTGGGGACTTTTGGGCCATTAAATCAAGCTTAGAAACATGATTTTAATTCAATCTAAGTTCTTTTAAAATCATGAAACATAAAAGCCTAAAATGATTTGAAAGATTTAAAACATAGACTAGCTTGATTCAAAAAACTTCTTTTCAAATTTAAATGCATTCAAGTTTAAAAACAAAACATGCATAAATCAATAGTTCTACAAGTCTAAAAAACAATGCATGTGTAAATCAAGATTTCAAGTTTTTCTAAATCAATGCATGTGTAAAAATTCAAATGATGATTAAAATGATAATGCATCCATCAAATTGCAATACACAAAATTCCTAACACCATATTCCAGGTAAAAAAGTCCTTTTATGATGACTACTGGGATAGTTTCAGTTGATTATTTATCATTAACATAATAATTTTTTAATTATTAACATAGTTTTTATATGCCTACAGGTCCACCACGTGCTATGATGGAGTTACAGGTACTCAGCATTAATATTTTGATTGATATTGTCCTAATTTGTACATATTTTAGATTTCTAAAGGTTAACGTAAACGTTTCAAAATTTTATTTCATTGTCTTTTCATTTGGATAAATTGTACGGATGTGTATATTGTGAACCCTGTCGTATTAAAATTACATTTACTTTTTTTATTCTGTTGTTTTATTGCTAATATGTCTTTAGTTTAATATTTTTTACACATGCCCGAGCTTCATCAAACTCAATTTATAGCTCACATAAAGTATAACAAATATGGAAAAATAATACGTATAAGTCTGTGCATTTGGTGGTTCCGTGGTCCGTGCACAACACGGGGTTTTGCTAGTTTTGAATCAGAGAATATGTTCTAAAAAATGGACGATTATATTGTTGGAAATAGGTGGGCCTCATGGATAGGTTTCAAAAACTTTTGACTCACTTGATGCAGGGATCAATTATCCATAAGGCTTCAAGCCCAATCTAGGATCCAATCCTCAAACTCATCAACCAAGATCAATAAACTATCTCTAAGATAGAAAATAGCATCACCATACATCACAATAAATCTACAACATACAAGGAGTAGGTTTTACCTTGGGAGCTCGGTAGTGCTCTAATGGAGAAGTTGACGACTTGTTGGATAAATAACTCTTTCTTTCTAATAAATTAGAATCTCCAAGACCGAATCGTCTTTCACGCTATGTCCCATATCAGATCTCTTTTCTCAAGAAAATGGGTGGGATCTTAAAAAAAAACCAACTAGGAATCCAGAAGGGAACTAGAAGATGGAGAGAAAGGGCGTGCAACCCTTGCACAAGAAGGGGCTGGACGTCCAAGGCTTTGGGCATGCAACTCCTTGGATTAGGTGTGTGGACGTCCAAAGGGGGTGTTCCCTTATATAGCCTCTTGCAACCTCCTCTTACTAATTAAAATAAAATTCCTACTTCCATTAAGAATTAGTAACTTTCTCCTTTCAATTATTATTAGAAGTCTCACTTCCATTAACAATTAGTAACTTACTATTACCACTATTAAAAGTCTCACTTCAAATAGAAATAGTAACTTTCTAATTCCTTTCCATTTAGAGTTCAACTAGAATTAGTAACCATCTAATAATTGGACTAGCGTGGGGACCACTAGGGATTCTATAGAAAGCCGACTCCAACTGGGACACTATGACCCAACATCTCATGTGCAATCCGGGCTCACAGTTAATTGCAAATAACTCCACTATATAAATGTAATTGCACTCCAGTCTTAGGAATAAATTATAAAGAAGACCCTAAACTGCCCTATGACGACAATAGGCCTCTCTATCAATATCCATGGATCAATTGATCATGTCCACCAAATTGGATCCATATAATATTATCCTTGAGACCCAATCAATTATAGTGATAATCAATACAAATCCAATTAACTCTTAATTGGAATGGGTGCGCACTTACCAATGATAAATCCATTAATTGGCACAGGGGGATAACGAAGATAGATTACATCCTAACCATTGAATGTTCGCACAGTCTTACTATCACGTACCCAAGACACCGAGGTGTTGACCTATGGTTGACCTCAATCATTGGTGACTCAAAGCAAATGAATAGACAGAAACTCGAGTTCATTAATATCTCAGGATTGTGAGCCTATCACTTGGGAATTATGAAAGCAGACCTTAAAGTAAAGACAGTGTTTCATAAGGTTCTTCTCATGGTCCTTCAATACATCCAATGTACCAGCACCATGATCCAGAATTTTACATTCTGATAATCGAGACAAATCACACTCTCTCATAGTGATCAAAGTGCTGCAACCTTGTCAAATGAGATGCCCAATCTCATCACTGATTGTGAAAATATTTAAGTATAATATTTGTGACATATGTCTCCCGTATATGGATCTCATCCATACACATGTATTACATCTAAAATACTTGTGGACTTTAGTTCATCTCGTGAACCATCAGGTCATTCGTATTGGTTATGTGCAAGTAAGTAATAAAACACCATTCATCTCATTTAAGGAAAGCATGAATATATTGATAAATAAAGAAATAAATCAATTTATTACATCATCTAATAGATTAAGACCATATAAACTAACAATGTAACATAATGGTATACGAAAATATTTAGGGTAGCGGGTGGCTTTGCCGCTCGCGCCTCCCCCCCCCCTCCCCCCACCCCACTACCCTAAGAGCAGACCTTTCACACCCCTGAATGTTTTTGTTATTAAATTGAGAACTAAAATGGGGAAAAGATTGGAAAATCAATTTGTTCAATAAGCAAAATTGGATGGTGAAGAGTATCTGATCATTTTCTATTGAGCTTGTCTCCACAGTCCACCCAGGTGAATGTCATCAACTTCTCAGTCACTCTATTTCTTACACAGACTTTCTTGCGGAAATAAACTAGAATTCAGTGCAGCCCAAACAAAGTGGGTGTTGTAAATGGGAAGTTGGCTTCCTGGGCTTCTAGGAACTGAGGCAAGCGGGTGGCTTCCCCACCCCCCCAAAAGCTTTTCATCTGTCAACTATTGAACAAAACAAACAACTTTACATGTATGTACATCATTCATTTCTCCATTCTCTTCTAAAGAAAGTCCACCTCCATTGCTCTGATGCATGAGTTGAAACTTATCCAACACACATAGGAACAAAACAAACAAAGACACTGACATAGATAAAACAATGATAACTTTATTTTCAAATGTGTTTACTATCTATGAGCTACAAGGCCACACATAGCCTTATCCAATACATAAAATCACACTAGAATCACACATGTTATTTGTAGATCAATCACAATAGAATCACTGTAGTCATTTGTAGATCATTGGATTCACTCTATGAGCTTCAATCCACTTACATTTATGCTCCACTCTATGGAATCACTGCCTCATATGCTGTAGAGACAAGAGAGTGGTGGAGAAAGTAAGGAAAAATATATAATTGTAAGTATATAAAGCATTCTTATTAAAATGATATGTAGAGAATCAAACCTTAAATGAAGCCTCGGATTCATCATTGGAACTTGTATTGACAGAAGCGTCATCTTCATCAAAGGAGCATGAATCATCTCCTGCTAATCTTTGAGAAACTTCAAACTCTTGAATAGTGGCCCTATGATGTAAAAATGATAATTCAAATATAATGGCTAGGAGTTGATAGTTTAGTGTAATTATTAAAATAGTAAATTTCATGTAAGAGATTACCTATTTAAAAGCGCAAGACAGTTGTGTCTATCATGTGAAACACCCCGTTTGTTGCAACCTCGACATAGCCGAGCCTTTTAAAGTGCTCTTTCTTTGGAGGATTTAAGCCTCTTTGCACGTCTGTTTGTGATAATATGCTTTGGCTCGAGATACTACTTTGTGTCAAAGGAATTATCCCCCTTCTTGTCACAAGGGTTCCCACCTTTCTTTTCTCCGGTCCCCACTGTTTCATTTATTGCACCGGATGTTCGTACAAGGTCCTATAAGACTTGTTTAGCATTTTCGTATGCCCTCATAGACAAAGATGATTCATCAACGGCCGCTGTCACATAATATAATAAATCCCCATGTCGTGCAACCATCGAGTTATCAAATGTAATTGTACGCTCGAAGAGACTCATGTATACGTCGGATGCTTTTCTCACTTGAATTGTCCATCTTCTCAAAATATATTGGTCCGGCAATACAAATATCCTCTCTTGTTTAAGGATGTAGAGAATATGATTACAAGGGATTCCTTCAAACTCAAACATTTCATAAGAACAATTGACATGCTTCATATCGTTTACAAAAATGACCCTTCTTACAATCTCCTTTTCACTTTTAAATGTTGAAACATCATGAATTCTTTCATTTGGTTCATCCTTTTGAAGCGGTATAATGCAGGATGCCATTGACATGAATTTTTCCTGAAACTGGTAGAATTTTTTTCTTGTATATGTCTCTGACATTTGTTTCTCCACTAGCCATTTAGTCTTCAAAATCGGCTTCCCATTTAGGGTGTCATGATCAGCTTTTAGCTCATTTCTTCCTAACCGTGCAATGGCTCCTTCCAACCGCATCACAAAATCACACAAATTAACCATCTTTGTCTGTCCCTAATTGCTTGTTGAAAGCATTGATACTTTCGTTTCTTTGAGTAGAGATCATCCCTGCAAAGAACATACCTAGCATAAATATTGGTACCCATAACTCATGATTTTTGGACATTTCATTAAGCCACTTATTGTCAAGCACTTTATATTCTATCAATGTTTTCCCCCAATTAGAAACAAACTGTTCCTTTGTTTCAAAGTTATATACGGTATCTTTTATTTTCCAAACCAGCTCTCCACAATTGATTGCAACTCCACCTAGCTTAACATTTAGCTTCTGCATTATGTGTCGGACACAAAACCGATGGGTCGTGGTGGGTAGAAACTTAATTGCTTTTCTCATTGCGGGATCCTGATCAGTTAAGATTGCTTTTGGTGGGTCTCCGGGCATTGATTTGAACCAAGTCTTAAATAACCACACAAAGGATTCAAATGTTTCATCTGAAAGAAGTCCACAACCAAATATTGATCTCTGCCCATGGCGATTCACTCCTGTGAATACACCAAAAATCAGGTCAAATTTATTTGTTTGATATGTTGTGTCAAATCCAACGACGTCCCTAAACTCCCTGTATGATGTTCGGAAGATATGCTCCGTCAAAAACACATGTCTCACATGCTCCTCTGAATCTGGTTCTATTGAAAAAATTAGTGACCGACTTGTTTCTTTTAGCTGCTTGAAATGTTCATATAACTTCTGTCCATCTTTGCCGATGCTATTCATCTTTTTGTCTCTACCACAATTTCGGTCATCTTTTTCTATGAAACCAACCAGGCCAGCACGACCACCCGCTTAAACTTAAATATATCCATTTCACTACAGGTTTGTAAATTTATGGCACTAAATGAATCTATCAAATTTTTCTTCGGTGCAATCACATTACGGTGTGATCGTAACATATGAACCTTTCGAGGAGAACTTAAATTATGAGAACGTTCCATCAAAAATTTGTTTCAACCCATTGCCCATCTGCATTTCTTCTCACCTGTAACTCAGCCCCACAGTTCTCTCCAATATCTATAACATGCCTATGTACAACATTTTCTTGGCACATCTTCTCTACTTTTTGGCCTTCTTTGGAACACACAAACTTCTTCCAAACAACTTCGTTTTTACGTCTTGCATCGGAGCTTTTCCTTACACTAAACCGGGCAACTTTAACATAAATATTGTAGAGGTTGTAAGCCTCCTCTATGCTATCCACCAACATCCCTACTGTTGGTATTAATTCGTCTTCTACATCTGGAACAAATTATATAAGTGATGAAGATGCACCTGATTCTTTCAAAACAATGTTCCAGATGCACACAAAAATAGAAATAAGAAACATTAGATGATAATAGAAGAAGCACATGTTATTAGATGAAAATATAAGAAACTAAACTTACCTGACTTGCACTAGTGGATGAATGTTGTACTTGTTGCGATGAATAAACAAGCATCTCAATTGAATGAGACGAGGAATCCATGGATGTTGCAGGCATCTCAATTGAACGAGACGAGGAATCCATGGATGTTGCAGGTATTGTGATGAATACATGATTGGCATTTGTTGTGTGGTTGGATGTTACAGGTATGGCGATGAATGCATTATTGGCATTTGCTGTGAGAAATACACCAGAGGCATTTGAACTGACTGGGTCAAGGAATTCGTGACAACAATGACGGGCATTTACTACGTAATTGGATTTTGCGACTGATGTAATAAATGCAACATTGGCATATGTTGTGAGAAATACATCACAAGCATTTGATTTGATTTAGGCAAAGACTCCATTATAGCGATGTTAGCTAATTCCTTCTAAATGACGTTATAAATTAAGAACAGATCTTGCTAAATAACTAAAAGTAGAAATATATTTTGTTATTATGCTTCTCCAACTATTTAGTGTATAATGAAACTTAAGTTTGCCAATGTCCTTATGACTGTAGCTTTCTTTTAACAATGTTGTAATGTTGTAATTGCATACTACTATTAGGTAAATTACCATTAATGGAATATGATGGTGACTAGCTTCACTATAGCATGGTTTGAAACCTTGACATAAACTTGGAATCGTTGTGATTGATAGTTGAAAGAATCCAGATGAAGCAAAGTATGAGAAATTTTCTTCTCCTAATTTGGTCAAAGAAAAGCAGATTGCTAAGAAAATTCTTCATGTGGTTGTTCCATTCAATGTGGCAAGTTAACAAAAGGGTGTGACAAAACACTAGATGAAAAGAAAATAGAAGAAAAAAGAAAAAAAGAGTGCCCTCTTTACAGAGGAGCCTCCCTCTTTACTGCAGAGGAGCCAAATAGAAAATTATTCATGTGCCACCAACAGAATTCCATGATGAATGCTGTGAGAGAGTGATTAGAAGCACGAAAGACATTGTAACGAAGTCGTTGGGATAAGAAAATAAAGTAAAACTTCACTGCCTTTTATCTGATTGAGGTGTGTTTCCTGCTTTGTTCCTTGGGAACAATCTAACATCTAGATAATGCATCATCAACAAAACATCATTCTAATTAAACCAAATACCAATAATTAAAAAAGATAATGTACCCATGACAGAAAGTCCATTGAAACCCATATTACTATATCTTAATTCAATTCAAGACCCGTGACTTTCTAAGACCATGAAAGCACCTACTCAATGTCTTGAGAAATCATGGTCAGGTCACTGTTGAAGATTGGGTTTTCTCTCTGGAATCCAATCCATTGAACATCACAGAAAAAAAAAAAAAAAAATCCATCACATGAGGGCTATACAGTCTTTGGTTTATTACCTTGGGACAAAGGACTGATAAAAATCCCTAAAAAATCCAAATGATTATAGCATGAGGGCTTGACTACTTTTAGCCTTTCTTAATAAATCAAACCGATAAAAATCCCTAAAGAATAAAAAAAACCCTAGACTCCTCCACCTAATAATACCCATAGAATGATTCCTAAACTAGAAGATCACCAGAGAAAAAGCTCAAACAAAAGGCATCGTAGAAAAGTGATGGATGGTCTACACTAGGTCCAAAACGAAGATTGCAGAAAGGAAAGAAAAAAAAAAGTGTCGAAAAACCATATCATACTAGTGATAGAAAGAAAACTCACCGACCAAACTTGCATCGTAAAGTCCATTGCTGGATACGTAGAGTCCATCATCAGCGTCGAAGAATCCATCTTTGCAGCGTCGTCGGGCTTTCTCCAGGGAAAAGAATGGAGTAGCATAGCCTCTTTGGGGTTTCTCTCAAAGAACTCAATCGAGAGTGGTCGAATCCATTGTCGACATCGTAGAATCCATCATCGTCGTCAAAGTATCCATCGTTGCAGCATCGTCAGGCTTTCCTCAAGGAAGAGAATGGAGTAGCGCAGTGTCGCAGATGAGAATGGAGAGGGCTTTGGATGAGATTTGGGCGAAAATGTCAAAACTGAAAATTGGTTGCTTTTTCTCCTCGAAAACAATGCACTGCTTTTTTGACTTTCCATCCCATCGTTAGATATGAGAGGTGGATGGACGGTTGAGATGCAGCTATCTCATGTATATGATGAGAGTCTTTCATTAGAGCACCTCCCTATATATATGTATATGTATATATTGGCTCCCTTAAGCTGCAGCTTAGGGGAAGATCAGTTGATCCATGTGAGTTGCACGTGTTAGCCCATGAAAAAAATCAGCCACTTGCCCTTTTGTTCACTTTTTACTTTCCCCCCTTTCCAAATCTACCTCCCTTTCCAAATCTAATTGGAACTCTCTCTCTCTCTCTCTCTCTCTCTCTCTCTCTCTCTCTCTCTCTCTTTCTCGGTTTCTCCCCAGTTCGCGCGAGCTCTCCCGGTAGTCATCTCGTCTCTTGATCTCTCCGATGTCTGTCCCAGTCGTCATCTCTTCTCTCTATCTCTCCTGGTCGCACAAGCTCTTCGACGATTACAACCCACTTCTCCTTCTCTCATCTTTGTCTCTCAACGGGTCGCACAACCTCTTCACTGCAACTCTCATCTCCTCTCGTCTCACTCTCCCGGTGTGACGTCAAGGAAGAAAAGACGTAGATGATTGCTTCACTGCGATCAAACTGGGCTGCAATCGATGAAACCTCTCTCTTCCTCTCTAGACTACAGAGCCCAACCTCGGTCTGATTTTTTAAACTTTTTTTTTCTTTCTGATGTGGGGTTTGATGCATGTTTCTTTGGATTGAGATGGAACTCAAAGATAGCATTTTGTGGGATTGTTTTACTATTGATGCTGATACTGATTTGATCCATTAACTGTTAGCATCAACAGTAACACAATCCTACAAAATACAATCTTTGAGATCCATCTCAATCCAAAGAAACATGGATCAAACCGCACATGAGAAAGAAAAAAAATAGAGTTTAAAAAATCAGACCGAGGTTGGGCTTTGTAGTCCAGCGCAGTCCAGAGAGGGAGAGAGAGGCTTCGTCAATTGTAGCCCAGTTCTATCGCAACGAAGCAGTCGTCTAGGTCTTTTTTTCCTTGGCATCACCGGGAGAGAGAGACGAGAGGAGATGAGAGTTGCAGTGAAGAGGTCGCATGACCAGTTTAGAAAGAGATGAGAGAGGGAGAAGTGGGCTGCAATTATCAGAGAGCTCGTGGGACCGGGAGAGATAGCAAGACTAGATGATGACCGAGAGAGACGTCGGAGAGCTCATGTAGATTGGCCTGCCTTCGTCGGAGAGATCGAGCGATGAGATGACGACCGAGAGAGCTCGCACAAACTGGGCAGAGACCGAGAGAGACGAGAGTGGGAGAGTTCTGATTAGGTTTGGAAAAGGAGATAGGTTTGGAAAGGGGGAAAAGTGAAAAGTGAAACAAAAGGGCAAGTGGACTGATTTTTTTTCATGGGCCAACACGTGCAACTTCTTCCCCTAAGCTGCAGCTTAGGGGAGCCTTCCTCTCTCTCTCTCTCTCTCTCTCTCTCTCTCTCTCTCTCTCTCTCTTTTATATATATATATTAGTCAAAATTGTTTTAAATCCCCCAAGATTTAAAGATCATTAGCGATTTTTTATTTATTTTAATGGTCATAATTCTCATAAAAATAAAGTATTTTAGCTTGGATGCGGGCCCTATTATTTACATTGTAGGATTCCAAGGTTGTTTAGAGTGGTTTCTAACAAAGAGTACAATGTCAAAGACTGTTGGGTTTGGGTTGGGGATAAGGCGTCTTAAAAATGTCTATGAGAAGGGTTCTTTATCAATCGAAGTCAAGTGAGTTTAAGTCCTTGTCGAATATTTTGGTTAAAGTTTTCTTATGCAAGAACTCGGCAGGTTCTTGCATTTGAAAGCTTAATTCTTCGGGATATTTTTCCTCAAAGTCCTTTTACAAAGAATTGGATCCATATGAAGAAGTCCAGTCTCCTCGTGCCTCGATTTGGATGGGACTTACCCCACCCAAAGTGGGGGCATTCTGTTGGTTGGCAAGATCTCAACGATAGATATGCTAAGGAGGGAGATTGTGATGAAAAAATGTCTTAGAAGTATGTTGTCTTTGCAAGAGGGTGCTGGAATCAACGGATCATCTATTTGTTCATTGTGAGATTGTATCATCTATTTGGGAGCACTTCTTTAATAAATGTAGCATAGATTGGTGTGTCTTAGGGTTGTTGGCTAGTTTGTTCACAATGTGGAGGGGACTTCTTTCATAGGGAGCTGATTGATAATGTGGAAAATCATTCTTTTTCCAATTCTATGGACCGTTTGGAAGGAGATGAATGATAGGGTTTTTTGAAGAGGAGAATCGTCTTTTTGGAAAGTCTCATTTTAGCTGTGTCTTTGAGGATTGCTAAATGGGCTAGTGTTTGAAAAGAATGTTCAGATCTCAAGATTGAGAACATTTTGCATAATTGAGAAGCATATTTGAAGAAGGGAGTCTTTGAGAAGAAAAGAAAAGCCTCTTGGTGTGTTATGCCACGAGGAGTCCTGAAGTTCAATGTGGATTAAGTAGCACGTGGTGATCTGGGGTGGCAGGTGTTGGAGGTGTCTTAAGAAATCATAAGGGAGAAGTATTGTACTTTTTTTTTCTAAACACGTTAGGATTAAGACTCTAATGAGGCGGAAGTCTTGGCCATAATGGAATCTCTTTGGGTTATAGTTCTTCATTTCAAAACAAGTTCATAGTAGAGAGCGATTCAACAAACGCCATATCTTGGGTGAGTTCTTTTATTGGTCCATGGAATATGCATTTCCTATTCAATGTGATTTATCATTTAGTACCCATTTTCCAAGTTGTATTTCATCATATTAGTAGATCGGCTAATACGATGGCGGATCATCTTGCAAAATAAGGGTTTGATCGTGTGTGTAATTTAAGTGCTAATGTTATGTAATCAGGTTTGGCACTCGGTATATTTCTCTAATATTGATCCCTCAGTTTGAGTCGTAGTTTGTTCTATGTATTTGGTTACATTCTAAGCTTGGTTGTATATTTCTCTTTTTAATATTATTCTCGATTGCCAATAAAAAAATTGTTTTGTTAGGAGTTACATGTTTTTTTTATCAGGGCCTAGGTTGTGCACGGGTCTGTTTTGCTAGTTTATAAGTTAAAACAAATGGAGCATGTCAAGAGCACTGAAGACGCAAACCCGTCTCAAACCTAGCTCCGCCTGAAGTAGGTGAAACCATATTCGCCTGAATCCGACCAACTTACTACCAAAATTGCCCCGGATAGCGGTCAGAGCAGGACCTGTTTAAATCCAGCTAATCCCATCACTAGACTTTGATATGGGTAAACCTATATATGCTTGCATTTATTTACATTTGTACCTCATAGGTTTAGGATTGTGCACCCTAATTACATGTTTAGGAACATGTCAACTCAAATCACGGTTGTAAGTCACGTTAGGTTTGATATGGTTTACCCAATTATCCTTTGGAATGTAGAAGTAAATGTTGAAAGGGAATATTCTTTTTAATTGGGATGAGCTTTCGTGAATTGGAAAGTGTGGAGTCGTGAAAATTAATTGGGATGCAGCTATTAGTAAAGGAAAAAATACAGTGGGGGTTGGTCTAGTTGCCAAAGATTACAAGGGAAATGTGTTGGCTTACCAGTGCTTTCTCAGACCGTACATTTTCGATCCTACAGTTGCAGAAGCAGTTGCTGCGTGGATGGTTGCAGATTCTTGTAGAACTATGGAGCTCCAACATGTTGAACTCAAAGGTGACTCTTTGGTAGTTGTACAAGCTTTGAAGAATGAGGAAAGCAACTGGAGCCGGTATCGGCAATTGATTGAGGATGCTAAAATCATTTTGAATTGTATGCAATCTTGGCAAGTGGGACATAAGCGAGAAGCAAATAGAGTGGCACATAGGCTAGCAAAGGAGGCGCTTCATCACCCTATGGAAAAAAATGGGTGGATTACTTTTCAAATTTCATTCGAGATCATGTACTTGCTGAAGCTGTTGATGTTGCTTTAAATTAATGAAGCTACTCAGTTTTTACCTCAAAAAAAAAAAAAAAGAAAAAAAAAGAAAAAAAAGAATAATGAAAAGAGAGAGAGCTTCTAGGTAGTAATGGTAGTTTTAGTGACCGAGAGAAAGCTCGGTAGTTGCTACAAAAGACCAATAGTGATAGAAATAGATTGCCACTAATGCCATTTTTTCCGCTGTTAGAAGTGGCTTTTCTTATAGCGAAAGGATCCTATTTAAGATCCAGATCTGAAATAATATATGAATTGCATCTATATAATTGGATAGAAGGGCTTCGAATTAGATTTTCTTGCTTGTTTAAATATACAAGTGGAGCTATATAACCCACTTCGTTGGTCCTATTTGGGAGCATTCTGATTCCTTTTCAAGTTGGGCTATTCTATTAGCTCCTTGATTCCGATGTGGATGCCTGACAAAATGTACATGCCCAGCTACTTTTTTTCACTTCACCCTACAAGTAATTCTACCAAACAAAAATGATTTTGACCGCCTCATAAGAGGATATAATTTTTGTTGTGTCCACCAATAGCAAGGCAAATATCGTATGACTTCGATGATCTTTTGGTCGTTAGATAATACAATACTAGCCCCGCAAGATCCTCTATCATTTGATTTATTTTTATGAGGAGATCTCTCAGAGTTTAATATAGGTCAAATTCCTTGGATATGATGTGGTTCTTACTAGCAATAATTCTACTAAATTCTTCCCTCAATGCTTCCCACATCTCTGATGTTGTACGATAGGTCTCATGAGGAATACGGCTAAGTTCAAAATGTATACTTCTAAGTATTATGTTGCCAGCAATATCAATATCCTTGTCCCAACATCATTATATACTACAAGTCGGGTTCTATTCATTTTCAAAATAGACACGTCCTTGAACAAGTAGATTGTATGTTACCATTAATTATAGTTGTTCTTATTTATTTTAGGGTAAATTAGGGAGAGATCCCTCAGTACCGTGTTATAAAGTCCCTAGTACATAGCAATAATGTTTAAGGCCTAGAGTCCCTTGTGCATGGGATTAATTCAGGCGGTGGTCCCTAAGCATGTGACATTAGATTTTTTATGACTTATTTACCCTTCTAACCATTTAAATGGGCTGTGGTCCCTAAGCATGTGACATCAGATTTTTTATGACTGATTTGCCCTTCTAATCATTTAAATGGGTGTCATGCAAATTAAATCTGGGTTTTAGCTCCAACTCACTATTTTTCCATAAAAAAACACTTGTCTCAAACTGGCTACGATCTCAAACACAGATGAATTCATATAAACTCATGCCAAAGTTAGATAAGTTCCCATCAAAGTTAGATAAATTCACAACAAACTTAGATAAATTTATTTAATTCTTATCAAACTTAGATAAATTCAAAGCAAAAACAAATAAATTCATATCGAACTAGAAAAATTCATACAAACACAGATAAAATGATGCCAAAGTCAGATAACACATACAAAACACTTGTTTTTAAACTGGCTATGATTTCAAACACAGATAAATTCATATAAAATCATGCCAAAGTTAGATAAGTTCCCATCAAAGTTCGATAAATTCACAACAAACTCAGATAAATTCATATAAACTCATGCCAAAGTTAGATAAGTTCCCATCAAAGTTAGATAAATTCACAGCAAACTCAGATAAATTCAAAGCAAACACAAATAAATTCATATCAAACTTAAAAAAATTCATACCAAACACAGATAAAATCATGCCAAAGTTAGATAACATTATGCCAAAGTCAGATAACACATAGAAAACATTTGTTTTCAAACTGGTTATGATTCCAAACACAGATAAATTCATATAAACCAATGCCAAAGTTAGATAAGTTCCCATCAAAGTTAGATAAATTCATAGCAAACTCAGATAAATTCATATCAAACTTAGAAAAATTCATACCAAACATAGATAAAATCATGTCAAAGTCAGATAACATTATGCCAAAGTCAGATAACACATACAAAATCCTTGTTTTCAAACTGGCTATGATTTCAAACACAGATAAATTCATATAAACTCATGCTAAAGCTAGATAAATTCCCATCAAAGTCAGATAAATTCACAGCAAACTCAGATAAATTCATATCAAGCTTAGAAAAATTCATACCAAACACAGATAAAATCATGCCAAAGTCAGATAACTTTATGCCAAAGTCAGACAACACATACAAAACACTAGTTTTCAAACTGACTATGATTTCAAACACAGATAAATTCATATAAACTCATACCACAGTTAGATAAATTCACAGGAAACTTAGATAAATTCATATAAACTCATGCCAAAGTTAGATAAGTTCCCATCAAAGTTAGATAAATTCACAGCAAACTCAGATAAATTCATATCAAACACAAATAAATTCAAATCAAACTTAGAAAAGTTCTTATCAAACAGAGATAAAATTATGCCAAAGTCAGATAACACATACAAAACTTAGATAAATTCACAGCAAACTAAAAAAAAAAAAACTCATTTAAAACCAAGTTGAATGTTAAATGCATTTTAAAGTCAAATAAAATCATGTGAAATCCAGTTAATTTCATACCAAACTCATTTCTCCATAAGAAACTCAGATAAACTCAGTAAAAACTCTAAGAAAATATTTTCAAAGTCACATAAATTCATTTGAAACCTTGTTTAATTAAAAAAAAAACGTAGTTAAATTGAAATCAAACTCAGAAAAATCCATGTCAAAGTAAAATAATTTCATTTCAAGCTCAGATAAATTCATACCAATACTTAGATAAACTTATGTCAAAGTCAATTAAATTTAAGTCAAGATAATTTGGTTGATCGAGGTCACCGATGAGTTGGTTTTGCTTCTTTCTGTAGTTTCCTTCATTTTCGCTTTTAGAATCTTTATTCTTCTTAGATTTCGGAGTGTATGACGAAATATTTTAAAGCGGTACATGTTTGGTGACATATAGAGTACATAAAGAGAGGGCGTTTTTGTCTTTTTGACTTATTTAATATTAAAAGGGGACCGCTGCCTTTATGAGAAAATAATTTGGACCACAAGCTCTGAAATGTACCGTTGAGGGACCTGCCGCCAAATGCCCCAATTTATCTCCTTTATTAAGGTCAATAGTGATAGTTTACAAAGCCACCATTGAAGAAAAGAACCACACTGATCAAAATGCATGAATTCTTGAAGATTGGAAACTCATACTCAGATGTCCTTTTTCACGATCAAATTAGTATGTAAATTAGGGTACTAAAGTGAAAACCCTTATGCAGAGGGCTAATTCTGGACAATCACAATTAGTGTTCGTAATTATGTGGGTGATTTGAAGGCATCATGCAAACATAGTACTTCCATCATGGTCATGCGATTTTACATACAATGCAATGAAACATAATAAACATGCAGTTTTTTTCCTTTTGTTAATTAGTGATAAAATGGCTTGATTGATCATTAGATGAGGAGCATTGAGCCTGATCTAATCATCGATTGCTTATCATATGGTTTTGAAAGGAGAAAGATCAATTTCGAATGGTGTAAAGCAAAAAAAGGATTGTCTTAAACTTTTAAGTAGATCATCGCCCGCAGGAGTTTCAGTCCTTTGAAAAAAAATAATTAATGATATGTATTTAGTTTGGCCCAAAAATAGATCAAAGATCTTTGAAGTTCCATTTGAGCTCCTAAGTAGGTCAAAGTTTGATCTAGTCCATGGACCAAAACAGATCTAATATTGGCCTCAACATCTAATAAAAATTAGGTTCCAGTTCAGGTCTAACTCAGGCACTAGTGTCAAGGGGGATACATTGAAAAAGATGGCCCAAGTGGGCCCATAGTGCTGGGCTGTACTTGCAGTTGTTCACAGAAGAGAATTTTCCCTGCATTTTGTGGATCCACCTGAAATTCCTTCACCTCCCACCTCTATATTCAGCCTGTATTTGACTCTTTTTTATCTTGAATTCTAAGGCACTCAACCCACATAAACATATATCAGACCCTAATAAAAGACAATCACTTCTCACTCCATAACTCGTTGGGTTCCACCACACTCATAAGCCATCTGCACTAAGTAAACAATACAGAGTGGTAGGTTACCTTTCTCTTTGACTATGGGTCTTTTTTCTTTATTTTTTTGGGTTACCCAAATGTAGGATTCTGCATCTTAGTGTCTTGTTCATGTTGCTAGACGCTTTTGTCACACGTGTAAATGTTTAATTTCTTCTTTAGCAATTACACCACTCGGTGGCTTTTCTCATACTAGTGAGCAAACGGACCCATTCTCTTATTCTAGAACATTAGGAATCCTCCTTTCCTCTCTAGAAAATTAAAAGAAACTCGAAAAAAGGGAGACTCTCTACCATATTAACAAGAAAGAGACAAAAGAAAATTTGGGTTTGACAGGGGCGCATCTCGAGTGGGTGGGGTTGAGAACGAAGCTAACCCAAGACGAAGACAACCCAACCAAAACCTACATGGGCAAATTGTAAACTCCCTGCCAGAGAGCAATTCATGGAGCTGAGTACTGAAATTACTTCAATTCAGACAGGGTAGCAAAGATTTTTGTATTTACTTTGCTTTTGAAAAGGTGGAAAACTAATTAGTGAAATGTATACACTTCATATAAGATAGTGTCATTGTAATATCTAATTGTTCATTGTGGATCTTGATCTTCTCCAGCTTCTGTACGAGCAACAAGGGAGGATTAATTTGGATATCTAACACAATATAAGTTCCCAACCACAACCTGAATTGCATCCAGGTCCTAAGTTTGCAACCACTTAAAACAAAGCCTAACCCAAATAAACTTTTCATCATGGCAGGGCCATGCAGGTTTGGATTTTGCCCAACCCATTCTGCCAAGTAAAAGCTCTTCTTCACACACCATCATATCAAATTGGGAAAATTAAAGACGCGGCCAGCTCACGTTTCCGTGCATGCATGAAACCCAATTACCCAATACACGCTATCCACATGCAATTACACATACTAATATCATCTACTCGTCTTCCACAAGAAAACAAACGTTCAAACCCCCACACTAACGCACCCCATCTCCTCATAGTCATATTTATACCCCAACTCACCACGCCCACTCCCACTATCCATCTAAGTACTCAATCAAGTTCAAACCTCATCATGGAAGCCCTGACACTCTTCTCCATAGTCCTAGCCACATGGGCCTATCTTGTTTGGTTCTACTTCCTCTCCCGCACCCTGACTGGCCCAAGGGTCTGGCCCTTGCTCGGCAGCCTCCCCGGTCTAATATCGAACCGGGCCCGCATGCACGACTGGATCGTCTCCAACCTCAAAAAAACCGGGGGTTCACTCACATACCAGACATGCATTGCAGCTCTCCCCTTCCTAGCCCGGAAACAAGGCCTCGTGACCGTCACGTGCCACCCCAAGAACATCGAGCACATCCTCCGAACCCGATTCGACAACTACCCAAAAGGACCCATCATCCAGGCGGCCTTCCACGACCTCCTCGGCCAGGGCATCTTCAACAGCGATGGGGACACGTGGATCATCCAACGGAAGACCGCTGCCCTCGAGTTCACCACCCGGACCCTACGCCAAGCCATGGGCCGCTGGGTCAACCGCTCCATTAAGCTACGCCTCTGGCGCATTTTAGCAAAGGCCGCCGAAGATAACTCCCCTGTCGACATGCAAGACCTTCTCCTCCGCCTCACCTTCGACAACATCTGCGGTCTGACCTTTGGGAAAGACCCGGAGACCCTCTCCCCCGAGTTGCCAGAGAACCGGTTCGCTGCCGCGTTCGACTCGGCCACCGAGTCGACTCTGCAACGGCTCCTCTACCCTGGCTTCTTCTGGAGACTGAAGAAGCTCTTCGGGTACGGAACAGAGGGGAGGTTGACAAAGAGCCTCCGGATTGTCGATAATTTCATAACGGATGCCATCACGGCGAGGAGGAAAGCTCCCTCAGATGATCTCCTCTCTCGCTTCTTGAAGAAACGGGACGCTGACGGCTACTTCTACACCAGCTCCGTCCTCCGTCGGATCGCCCTCAATTTCGTCCTAGCTGGACGTGACACGTCATCCGTCGCCCTGAGCTGGTTCTTCCACCTCCTCATGCAGAATCCACGTGTCGAGAGCAGAATCCTAGACGAGATATCGACCGTCCTCCAAGAGACACGTGGCGATGACAGGTCCAAGTGGACGGATGAGCCTCTGGACTTTGAGGAGCTGGAGCGGCTCGTCTACTTGAAAGCCGCGCTGGCTGAAACGTTACGGCTCTACCCATCCGTTCCGCAGGACTCCAAGTATGTCGTAACGGACGATGTTTTCCCCGATGGAACGTTTGTGCCGGCCGGTTCGTCCGTTACGTACTCGATATATTCGGTGGGGAGGATGGAGTCGATATGGGGTGAGGAATGTTTGGAGTTTCGGCCGGAACGGTGGATATCGGATGGCCGATTCGAGGCGCCCACGGACAGTTACAGGTTTGTAGCGTTTAATGGAGGGCCGAGGATCTGTCTGGGGAAGGAACTGGCGTACCTGCAGATGAAGTCTGTGGCCTCAGCCATACTGTTGCGGCACCGACTGCAGCCGGTAGCGGGTCATCGGGTGCAGCAGAAGATGTCGCTGACCCTGTTCATGAAGTACGGGCTGCGGGTGAATGTGCACAAGAGGAATCTCATGAAAAATGTGGAGGAGAGCATCGATCATCCATAATTAATCATGCTGGTATGAGGGGTGTGGTTTCTATTTTGGAGTTTTGGGGCTCGTTACATTGTTGATTTGAATGTAAGAATTTGTCATCTTGTGTTGTCGTGTGATTCGTGTTACATTGTGTAAGGAGTATTGTTTTCATTGTATTGTTTGATATATGTAGTTGGATCAGGAATTGTAACAGTTAAGTATCAATTGCAATGCTTGGATTGATTGCGAGTATAATATCAATGCAAATTCTATCCATTTATGAATCAATTTGGGAATGTCTGCCTGAATCCAATTCGGAGGTGCAAAGGGTAACACCCTCCATCGAAATCAATAGGTTAGGTTCGGGTTGGGTTGATGGGTCAAATAGAAATTTAATTAAATCAGCCCAAACCCACAGCATTTATGGATAAAATGGAATAGGGCGTGGCCAAACGAAACTTTCATTTGTCTTAAAAATCCCATCCGGGACAAGAAATGCTGATAGGGTTGTTCTTGTGCGGGATTAGACCAGGTTGAGGCCTATCTACCTCCGCCCAAGCCCAACAAGTGCTGTAAATGTTAGGCCCAAGCCTGCCTATTTAGTCCATAATGTTGGAGGAACCAGGCTTCCTTAAATCACAAGTACTCCTTATGCGAGCCAGGCTTTGGGATTTTTATTACTTAATCTAATCACGTCCCAAACATTAAACAGGTTCAAATTAAATATCTGAGGCCGATCCAAAACAAGCTGGGTCTGAATTGGGCTCAAGCTAGCCTAGCCAATGGGCACTCCTAGTGTCCTAGGTATGCATTAAAAAATAAGATGGTTTAGAAAACTAGTTCTCAAAAAGAAACTGGTAATAAGTTCTTAAAACGAAGGATGCTTGGGTGAATTTGGCTGAAGATTTTCACTTTTTTTCTCATCCACTAGCAAAATTGCTTGTCGTGAGCCAAAGCCGAGCATATAGTAAAAGCCGGCCGAGTCTGATTTTAACATTTGAGTCCAAGCTCAGGTTTACACAGGGAGAAGTGAGTGCGATGGATGAAATGGAGCTGAATTGGGCGACACGTGGCAAAAGGGTGCCTCCTCTTGTAACCACCTAACACACGTTAGGAACTACGTCGTGGCCCCAACATAGAGTTAATCCAGACCTTTGAAGATGAGTCCGATTCTCTCAAGAAATGTATCACAAAACTTCAATTTAATAGAGTGGGACCCAACGTCTTATTTAGCACATGATTGAAAATGAGACTAGGCACTAACTTGACATGGTGCAGATGTGTCATTAATCACATTTCCGTCATGTAGTGGATGGGACAATGCGGTCCCCTCCTATTGATCAGAGATTTTAGAATATTTCTCTAGAGGGGATGAAATTCACCTTAAATAGTCCAGATTATCTCCATGTGTGTCCCATTGTATGGAGTTTTGTGGATGTAGTTCCGTCCAGATTATCTCCATGTGTCTCATGATATAGAGTTTCGTGCGTGTGTTACACAGTGCACATGTAATTTGACCTGAGATCCGGACGTCCGGGTTTGCGTCGATAGGCCCTAAGAATTCTCCATATTAAGTTTCATAATACTAAATGCTATCTTTAATCCAAATCACTAAGAGATCTTTAATCAACAAGTTTCGTATTTCTAAATGATATCTTTAATCCAAATAGCTTAAAGATATTTAACTAACTAAAAATTCTCCACGTTAATTTTTTTTTTTTAAGTTACTTCCATGTTAAGTTGCTTATTACTAAAGGCTATGTTTAATCCAAGAGCTTTTTGTATAAACTCCCCTAAGGTTTGTAGGATTTGTAAATAGGGCCCTAAGGTTTTAGTATTTGCAAATAGGCCCCTGCATTTTCATTTAAATACCTTCTGTGCCCCAAAATCAATAATCTTCCAACCACCATACGTTTTTAGAGTGAAATGACACTTTTGTCCATATCTTTTATCCTTGTATGCATAATTTCAAAAGCTTTGACTCAATTTTTTTTTATAAAGCATATAACATTAACAATTGTACGTACTTAGTGGGAGATAATAACCATATATAAATTTATTTATTTTAATAAATATGGGGCTCGTTTCTTTCAATCCACATTGATCATGACGTCAATACCATATGTACTTAGAACTAGTTATGATTTTCCAATCCATACATGGCCCACCTTTGAATTGATAAAAGTCTCATAATACATGATCATGCTTCATGTGTAGGAGTAAAATTAATATTGGGGGAATGGGCAAATGTAGAAAAAAACATTATATTTTAGAATTTGTGAGGGGGTGGTCTTTGGCTCTATGTAAAAGAAATATTGGTGGGAAGGGCAAATGTAAAAAAATATATATAAATGTTTAGAATGTACGGGGGGAGGGGGAATCTTAAACTTTTCTCAAATATGGGTATGGGCTTAAGTCTCCAGGCCCTTGTACCTGGGCCCTCCCCCCGGTCACGTGCATGGGAGGATTATTATTGAGAGAAACCATTGTGACTTTGTAAGACCTCGATTAGTATTGATGAAGTTGTGTGTTAGTTCTAAGCGTCTTTAGTGTATTTTGGTTTAGTTGAGATTAGAATAGCTTGTTATAGCTTTGAAAAATTTTGAGTGCATTTGTGATTAGTGGGGCCATTTGGGGGTTCTTTTTATGACTTTGCGTTTACTTGGGGGATTATCTGAGATTTCGATAATTGGTGTTTCTATCCCATGTTACTTATCTCATTAATCTCTACAACTTTCATGTTGATCCCGTTCCCGTTCGAGATCTCGAAACCCGACTTTCCTACTTTCGAGGGCAAAACAGTCTTTTTACACTAAATTTGTACCCAAAATTTGATATTCCCGAAACTCGCGAAGCATATATTTTTTGAAAATTAGAAATCTCGACGAACAACTTTCCCTTCTTCGTCGAATGCATCTGAAATCTTGAAAGTCATAATTTCAGTCCAACAAGATTTCTAGTGATGGAGCCCACTCCCCACTTGATATATAAGGAAACCCTTCTTCCTCATTTCCTTTTTTCCTGCTCAAACCAAACCCTAAGCTAGGGTTTCCCTTCTTTCTTCTCCTTATTGCTTCTCCATCCTCAATCCACTCCCAAACTTGCACCAATAGAAGATTTGAGATCATCATCTTCTTCATCTCTTTAAGAGCTCTCTTTTAGTAGCATTTGTGGAAGAAACCTGCCATTCCAAGATCCTCATTGAGCTAGTCTTGCTCATTTGGAGACTTTGTAAGTAAGCTTCCTCCCTAATCTTCTAGATTTGTGTTCCTCTAGCCTTGGAGAAGCTCCATTTGTATGATTGAAGCTTTCTCCTTCCTTGTTCATTGTCTTGACCATTTTAGGGTTTTATTTGGGGATTTTTGTTGTAGCTTGGATCTTTAACTTGGAGTTGTGTTTAGAGCTTGATTTGCTTGATTAAAGACCCAAGGCAAGTGGATGATTTATAGTTTTAGCATTAAATAGCTTTCATAAGAAATATGTTGATTTTGTTATTTCTACTATTGTTATTCTTGGATTGCATTGATTTGAAATAAATACTCATGAATGAGTCTTGTGGATGGTTTAACTCTTGAAACATTGCATTTATGACCTGTTATTTATTACTTGTTTATGGTATAAATGAATCCTTGTGATTATGGGTTTTCCTTCATCTTTTGTGGTTGAATTTGATAGAGAATAAGGTGCTTGATTTGATGTCTATGGAAGTATTGATGGGAATTTGAATGGTGTTTGATTTGATGTCTATGGAAGTATTGATGGGAATTTGAATGGTGTTTGAATGAGGTTTTAACCCTTTCATTTTGATGAAAAAATGAGTCCTCAAAGGAGTTGTAAGAAAAGGAAAATGGAAGAGGCAGAACTATCCTGGAATCAGTTCTTGGACAGGCGACCTGTCCAGAAAAGGTTTCGAACTATTCCAGTAGACAGTTCGTTCGAGCGAACCTAACTTCGCTCGAGCGAACTCTCCCAGAAACCTCACAGAAACTTGTTAGTTCGAACGAACAAATTATCCGCTCGAGCCATCATGGCCGCTCAAGCGAACCCCATGTCCGCTCGAGTGAACCCTTCTAGAAAAACCATTCCAAAGAGTACTTCGCTCGAGCGAACCCCGGGTTTGCTCGAGCGATGGACACTGTTCATCTGGGACTATTTTAGGAGCAAAAATGTTTAAATGTTTAAATGACTGAGAGAGGTTTGTTGGGTGTCCTATTGTGATGGGAAGACTTATAAACATTGTTTGAAACCGTTTGAGGAAGAAATCACATTACAAAGATTCATTGTATGTTCTGAAATAATCAAGGAATATAAGGAGCCTGGAATGTATTCAAACTCAAAGAGTACTAAGTCTATGTTGAAATCGGTGACACTTATTTATCTTGATTTAATTTTAAATCCCGATACTTGTTCCGAAATTCATGATTTATGATCTATCATTCCCGAAAATACTGAAATTACAATTGTAGCATTTTGCTAGTCCCAATATGCACTTCTTGGTTGAAATGATATTTGTGCCTTTGAGCACCCCGTCCCACCTGTTTATATACGTGCATCATATGTATTTTGTACATGTCTTGATTTCTATTATTTAACCTATGAGTCGGCACCACTAAGCTTGGATAACCTTGTTGGTTTGATCTACCGACTTGGAGATCCCTCTCTCGTCCTGCCAGCTGCAGTTTGGATCCCGCTACCCAGTTATTACCGCGGTCTTGTCCTGATACTGCAGATTGCTACTGTGGTTCCCTATGTTGGTTCGGTACTGTGGTCATATCCCGTATTGTTATGTATATGTATATGTAAATTTTTTTTGTACCTCCTCACTTCGGTGACTAAGGTCAACACCCCGATATGCTCATGTTGTAAGTCCATGGATCCAAACCCTAGAGGGTGGGGGGGGGGTGAATAGGGTGAGCTTCTAATAAGTGACCAGTTATGCCAAATTCTAACTTCTTTAAAATCAAT
Source organism: Camphora micrantha (assembly GCA_003546025.1). Taxonomy (NCBI): domain Eukaryota; kingdom Viridiplantae; phylum Streptophyta; class Magnoliopsida; order Laurales; family Lauraceae; genus Camphora; species Camphora micrantha. The sequence continues at coordinate 20,115,989 of QPKB01000009.1, forward strand.
TAGTCACAAGTGATGATATAGAACTAAAGTGCAGAAGATAACAAAAACAATCATCACAAAGCATTCACCATAACACAATGATTTATAGTGGTTCGGCCTCAATGCCTACATCTACTACCGGCTTGTGATCTAACACCCCACCGGATTTCCACTATTTATGCTTTTCAATAGGCTAAGCAATAACCTTTACAATATGCTTTCTAAGGCTAAGCAATAACCTCTTACACTATGCTTTTATTAGACTAAGCAATAACCTCTACAACCAAAAGGTTGGTTATCTCTCTAAGTAGTGTCTAAATACACTTGATGGAGATACAATAATAGCTCAATACAATGCCTCTTAATTAGGCGGATATGAAAGTGAAAATCAAGATACAAACATACACATACAATTAGCAAATGTGTGTGCTCAAGGTGTATGAATGTTTACTTCAATCAATTTAAAAAAGAAGCTCAATGAATGTATGCTTAAAGCTTTTTGAAAGTGTAAAACACAAAAATAGATTTGATTGCAGTTAAGGAACAAATCACATGTACTTAAAAATACAACTTGAAAATGATATACCTATCAAAGCTAAGCAAGTTGTGAAACTTTAAAACAAAAGTACATATGATTTGTGAAGTTGTTGAATCCAAAACATAAGATAGATTTGAAAGTGATTTTCTTATGATGAAAAACAACAACCAAAGATTCAACCAAGTAGAGGAATCATGTTACATATAATTTCAAAGATGTTTACAAAACATGATTTACTTAGATATACCAATTTAAGTATTACTTAGTTTGAATCAAAGTGTTGCATCCAAAATAATAAATCAATTTAGAACATATACATGTTAAGGACACAACAAATCATAGTTTATCATGCTAGAAAAGATTTACCAATAATTAAAGCAAAGCGTGAAAACATATGATTAGGAAAAGTAAAGCTTACTTAGTGATTTAACTCAATGAAACCAGGCTTTAGCTTTCCAAATGTCCCTTATCCATCCTTAGCTCATTCCCCTTTGATTGGCCTCAAAACATCTCAAGGAGGGCCTCTTTGTTCCTCAAAATTTCTTTACAAATGAGCTTCTTTTTATACACAAAATTGCCCAACGGCTAGTCCCCGGTCGACCTGGTACCTTGCCCGGTCGACCTGGCCTTCAACGGTCATAAAACTGACCGTTTGAAAAGAGTTCCAACGGCTCTTTCCCGGTCGACCTGCAGTGTGCGTGGTCGACTGGGTCCATGGGCTCGGTTGACCGAGCACACTGCAGGTCGACCGGGTCCTAGGACCTTTCTCCCCAAAAATTGCATATTTCAAAGATTTTTCTTGTGGGGACTTTTGGGCCATGGAATCAAGCATGAAAACATGTTTTAAATCATTCTAAGAGTTTTAAAAACATGAAACCTAATATGCCTAAGATGATTTGAAAGATTTAAAACCAAAGGCTTGCTTGATTCAAAAAGATCTTTTCAAAACAAATTGCATCCAAGTTTAAAATCAAAACATGCATGAATCAAGATTTTTACTAATCTTAAAAACAATGCATGTATAAATCAAGATATCAAGATTTTTTAAATCAATGCAAGTGTGAAAATTCAAATGATGCTGAAATGATAATGCATCCATCAAATTGCAATACACAAAATTCCTAACACATGTCACTTTGGTGATAGAGGACTTAACTTCGTGTGGATGCCATCTTGCTTGTTTTCCTGATTCCTTGGATACCTTACATGTTTTATATTGCATATTGTTTTCCAGTAAATGATTCTTCTGTTTTATGAAAGTTATTGTTTTAACATGTATAAATGTTTTCCAAGGTAATTTCAATTATTGTCATACTGTTATATCTTTTCACCCACCTGCCAAGCCGTTGTGTTTGACCCATTACTTTGGTACCCAGGTCCCGTCGTTGGTTATCTCGAGGAGGAGAACGATGAGGCGGTCGGAGAACCACAATGATTAGTTGAGTGGCATGCCGATGATGTTATTTAGACATTCAGATGCCCGAGTTGCGTAACATTTTGGGTTATGGCTAACCATTCTTTTGGGATTCATATTTTGTTTAAATTGGCCTTTGTTGGCTTCTATTTTTAGGGAATGTTATTAAATGATCTTTTGTATAAATTATAACTTTATACTTTTGGGAAATAGCTAATGATCATTGCTCATTCTGATATTCTATTATATAAAAACATTATCAAACTTGCTATTTTGGATATGAATGTATGAATTAGATTTGCTACACGCTTCCGCATTTAAAAAAATATTTATGTTGTTGAGATATCCTCGCCGCGGACACCTGTGGGAAATCGCATATACGAGTGGCACTGATGGACCCGATTCCTCCTTCTCTCCCGCTGCCTCCGCCCCGGGTCTTTCGGGGTACGGCGGAGGGGAGGAGAAGAAAAGTAAAGGGTAACAACATCTTTCTTTTTTTTTTGTACGGGTATGCCAATTTCACTTTTCCGCTTGGAATTTAGAAACGGTGATCCGAAGATCCACCTTCACAAGTAGAAAGGGGAAATGAAACTTTTTCTAGTTTCCCATTGCACACATATTTTAAGAAAAGAGACAAAAGGGTTTTTTTATATGCCGTGAAAGGCGATTTCATTTGTTGCCGTGAAAGGCGATTTACAAGTCTTATCCATTATGAAAGACAAGAGTTGTGATTTTTGTCTCTAAAAGAAAAATAAAGTACAATAGAAATCAAGAAAAGGAATCTGACTTCTCATTCGATTGTGGGGACACGTTCAGATCGACGGTCGCGAGTCATGTATGGGCTCCTCCGTCGTCCATGCAGATGAAAACACGATGCTTGGATTCTTGGCTTGGCTTTCTAACCTCAGATTTTTAAAGGACAAAGACCAAGAGAAGGTCTTATATTCAATAAAAAGCTAAGTAAACGGGCTGAAAAGCCACGTTTTAGCCATGTTGGTAGAAGAAGGGAGGTCCTTGAGGGGGGGGGGTGGCCCCCCAAGGGTGCTTCAATCACCTTTTGGTGGTCTTTGCAGCAGAGTTGCAAGGCCTCTGGATTTTCCGGGCAATTCTCTGGCGATTTCTCTGGATTCTTTTTCCGTTCTTCCTCTGTTTTTCTGATCCTCTTTTCCCTTTGGAATGCCCTCCTATTTATAGGCCTTTGGTAGCCATTTAGGAGGGTTTATGAGCATTGAATGCATTAATGCTCATAATGGGAGGAGTTACAAGTTTTAAAATATTTGTTTTGTAACTCCTTTTTCCTTGAATCTGATTGGCCGATGGAGAATAATGAGCTTTTAATTGCCTTTAATCCCCATCATGGGAGGAGTTTCATGGCTTTAATGCCATAAATCCTTTGACTTGTAACTCCCATTTGCTTGCTTTTGATTGGGCCGTCCAAAATAATGAGTTAATGACCGCATTAACTTGTCATAAAACGGGTCATTTAACCTCATTAATTGGTCGCCAAGTCGCTTGAAGAGTCGCGGGCCGCGCCGCGTCTTTTGGAATTCTTCTTGCGATGATCGCCGGTGGATCCACATGTTGTTTTGATGTCGGATGGCGATGCAATTTCAGACATTGATTAATGTCAACATGCCGGCAACATCTGTCCTGTCGATTTCACGATCGGGCGGGCGGAAAGTGTGCTTTCTTTGTCGGCCGGTAGGCGATTTCGAGGCATCTAATGATCATCCAATGATTTCAACGGCGAATCCGTGATGTTTGACGAAGATCGACGGATTTCATGCACGAAAAATCAGATTTTGAAAAAATCACAAGGGCCAATCAACTCGAAACGCGAAAAGGACCCGAAAAAGGGGTCTTCCGGCGATTTTTGGGTCGCCAGAATTCCATGGTCGCCGGCGACCATGGGCCAAGGTCGCCGGCGACCATGGGCCTTGGGCCCATTTTTTTGGCCGCCGTTTGGTCGCCGTTTCTTCGCCGTTTTTTGATCTTTTTTCATTCTTTTTTCTTCTGTATTTTTTCTGACATTTCCCCTCATTTATTGGCCTGGTTCTCTTGAAGAAAACCCGATGAGAAGCCACGCAAATCGGAGTACAAAGTTTCCTATTTTTCTGGAAAGCCGAAGACTTTGTTGTGCGGTATTGCCGATTTTTTGTCAAGCATTGAAACTAGGCCAAACGATGTCGGAATGACCTGAAATTTGATGTGGAGCTTCTTGAGCAGTAGATAGGACCAACCATAGGCTTTGGTTTGAGTTTTGAAGCCTTTTGGGGTCCCGCAAATGCTCGCCTTGATTTCACCTCGAGGAAAATGCCGAGCTTTGAAACTAGGCCAAACGATGTCCGTTTGACCTAAAACTTGACAGGGGACCTATTGGAGTCATTTTGAGATGATCCATTAGCTCCAATTTGAATGCCATGATTCCGGGGTGCTCCGCCGCTGGTAGGCCTGTTTTTGCTTCCCGAGAGTTGATGAAGGGTCAAACGTCGTCCGTTTGACTTGAAATTTGGCAGGGGCCTTTTGGAGGTATTCTGAGACCATCCGTAGGCTCTGATCGAAGTTTTGAAGTCTTCGACACTGTCGCTGCCGGGAGTTCCGGTCTGGCTGTCGAAGGAGTGAAGTTAGGCTAATTGATGTTGAAATGGCTCGAAACTTCACTGTAGCCCTCTTTTGGCTGCTTTGAAGGATCTTGCAGTTTTTGTTTGATTCTGACAAGATCTGGTGCTTGAAGTGGCGCCTTCCTATTTATGGCAGGATGTGGCTCCATGTAGCTTTTGGTGTTGAAGGGACATAGTGACATTTTTGGTGTCAACAGGCACCCTTTTATTGACTCGTATTCGTATTGATTAAAATAAATTCATGGCATTGACTACCGTTCATCCAATTCCAAACAACTTAGTCCTGATCCTGGATTAGGCCCGCTTGGTAACCCGGTCCGGGGTCGCGACAAACTGGTATCAGAGCGAGACGTGTTTCGAGCAATTAAAATAAACTAGAAATTCTAAGGACGTGGCAAGGATTTGTTAGACTCTTCGTTAGTTAGTATCGTGTAAGCAATGTGTGACCCTTTATTTTATTATCATATGCTAATAATTTGTTTTGCAGCATTATGCCACCTCGTAAAATGCCACCAAACGGCAATCCCACCGCGAGTAACAGTGAGCACACAGGGCCAGTTGAAGAAAATATAGTTGATAACACCATGCAGAATCAGTTTCAGCAGATGATGCAGGCGATGCTTGATCAACAGCGTCAGGCTAATGAAAATCAAGCTAGATTGTAAGAGCAAATGCTAAAGAAAGACGAAGACCATGCCAAAGAATTGGCAGACATGTGGAGGCAATTCCTAGAGGTGTTACAAAGGAGGCCTGAACAAGTTCAAGCTCTGATGGACCCGACTCTCATCCTCTCCTTCGCCCTGGGGCTGCCGGGGTCCGGGGAGGAGGAAAACGGGTATTAATAATTTTTTTTGTACGGGCATGCTAGATTTTAAATTCTACTTGGAATCTGAAGTGGTGATCTAGAGATTCACCCTCACAAGTAGAAAGGAAATCAACTCTTTTTTCTAACTTTCCATTGCACATATATTTTTAAGAAAGAGACACAAATTTTTAAATGCCGTGAGAGGCGATTTCATTTGTTTGCCGTGAAAGGCGATTTTTTATTTTTGTTTGCCGTGAAAGGCGATTTTGCCATAAAAGGCGATTTTTGTGCCGTGAAAGGTGATTTACAAATCTCATCGATAATGAAAGACAAGAATTGTGATTTTTTTTATTACTTTTAAAAAAATACAAAATACAGTAGAAAAGTAAGAAAATGAATCTAACTTCTCAGGAGATTGTGGGGATACGTTCAGATCGACAGTCACAAGTCGTGTATAGGCTTCGCCATCGTCCTTCAGATGAGATTATATGATGCTTTGATTCTTTTGGCTTGGTTCTAACCTCAGATTTTTAAAGGATAAAGACCAAGGGAAGGTCATATATCCAATAAAAAAACCGAGTAGACGGGCTAAAGAGCTGCATCTAGGCCATGTTGGATAGAAGGGGAGAGGGTCTTGCCTTGGGGAGCCTATTGGAGCCATTTTGAGATGATTCATTAGCTCCGATTTGGATGTCATGGTCCCGGAAAGCTTCGCCGCCGGTAGGCTTGATTTTATTCCCAAGAATCAAAGTCTGGTCAAGCGTCATCAGAATGACCTGAAATTTGACGTGCAACCTTTTGGAAGCATGTTGAAGCCACCTGTGTGCTCTATTTGATGAGTGATGGCCTCGGTGGTTTTCGCCGCCGAGAGGCTTGGTTTTGCTGCTCGAATGTTGATAGAGGGTCAAACGTTGTCGGTTTGATTTGAAAATTGACACTAAGCCTTTTGGAGGTATTTTGAGACCATCCATATGCTCTGATTGAAGATTTGATGTCTTCGACACTGTCACCGCCAAGAGCGCCTATTCAGTTGTCGGAGGAGTGAAGTTAGACCAAATGATGCTGGAATGGCCCAAAACTTCAAGTGTATCCTCCTTTTGGTTCTTTTGAAGGATCTTGCAGAGACAAGATCTGATGCTTGAAGCTGCATTCGCCTGTTTGTGGTAGGATGCAGCTCCAAGTGGCTTTTTGATGTCGAGAATATATGGAGAGGCTAAGCGACATTTTTGGTGTCAACAAATGCCCCATCGAGGTACAGCGACGAATAGCTTTTATCGTCGATGTGCCTCAAAGAGATTTTTGAAGGAGAGCTTTTTTATTTGACCAAGAGTCTTTGTGCATTTTTCTCTTGATATGGTAACCTTTTGAGTTTCCAAAGGGATTTTATGGTAGTGAGGGATTACGTACCATTTCAAGGCAAAGTTTCTGAAAATGACATAAGGGATTTGGATTTTGGATTTTCTTTTTGACCTTGTGAACCTAAGGGCTTTATGTGGCACATCAGGCGATCAAGAGAGTTTTTTGGTTTTCGACCTTGTGACCTAACAAGCTGTATGTGGCAGGCTAGGGGATCGGGGTTTGATTTTTAATTTTGACCTTGTGACCTAACAAGCTGTATGTGGCGAGTTAGAGGGTCGAAATTTGGTTTTTGGTTTTGGCCTTATGACCTAACAGGTTGTATGTGGCAAGTTAGGGGACCATGGTTTAGTTTTTGGTCACTCTTTTGGACTATTTTGGGTCCAGTGGAGTGGTTTGGATGTCAATTTCAAGATTTTGGCTCAATCTGTTATATGAGGTTGGATGGTTTTGGATTTTGGAAACTCATGAGGCTTGGATATATATATATAATTTTTTTTTTTTTTTTGGTCCAACCAACTCAAAAGAGGCATAGAACCATTTTTGTATGCTCTTGGTAAGAGTGATTTTTTGACTAAAAGCCACTTTTAGTGCCTAGGTGGTCAAACCTGGCTCATATGGGCTAACCTATGGGACCTTAAGTTTAGAAGATGGCTTAGATCTCATATGATGTCATTTTGTAGAGAATATCTAAAAATACCTCCTTTGGATAGAGAGTATCTTAAAATATATCCTTACTTGGAGAGAATCTCTCAAGTTTCCTTTCTTTTGGGAGATATTTTCTCAAAGTATCTGTATTTGGGAGAGAATATCACACATTCCCTTTCTTTTTGGAGAGAATTTCTCAATGAATCTTCTCTTTAGGAGAGAATATCTCAAATCTCCTTTCTTTTTGTGAAGGTTGCTAATTTTAGCACTTACCTCCTAGCTTTTTCTCCTTGTTTCCTCTTTTGGTTTGCTCTCTTCTATAAAAGCAAAGGAGATTGGATTTCTTGCTCTTATTGCTTTCTTTTTTGCAAAAATCTTCAAGAGTGCTCCAAGATCAATAACCTTTCTTCTTCTCCAAAGATCTTCAAGTTCTCTTTCTTTTCCATCAATGGCTTCAAGTAAGTTTTCTTCCTTCACAAGAAATTCCATGTAGAAGTAGAAAAAGTTTCTTTCTTTTATTTTCTTTTCTTTTTTTTTTCTCTTTTTTTTTTCACTTGTTTTCTTCTCTCTCTCTTCTTCTTTTTTTTACACGTACTCCCCCTTGTTTTTTGCACTTTTTTTTTTCTTCTCTTGCTGTATGGTCAGGTTCGTACGGACCTGGTCGTACTGCCACATGGCAGTGGACCACGGCCTGTGGGCCAGCCCAAAATTAATTTTTTTTGAAGAGGTTTCTCCCTTTTTTTTTTTTTCTTTTGCTCACCATGATAATGAGGTTATGCAATTTTAAGATGTTCGTGCACATTTTTTTTTGATGCATCAAGATAAAAGGCTAGAGTTTCTAGGTCAAGTCAACATGAATTTTGACTTGGACAAAGTTTGACTGATTTGACCAAGTTGGGTTGGAATTGGTCAAACTTTGTCAAGGTTTTCCTAGCATCTAATGCATGATGATTTTTCTTTTTATGCATGGTTTTAGTAAATTGATTTGTAAGCACGATGATGCATACCTGGAAATCTTTTGCAAGTATTGGGATTTGGAGCTCGCAGCATTGTTAAGCCCTTTCTTAGTGTTGCGGGATTTTGAGGAGCTTTGCAAGTTTTGGAGTTTGGAGCTCGCAGCAATGTTGAGCCATTTTCCAATTTTGCGGAAATTTGATAAGATTGGCTTGATCTCGTAGTAATGTTTGAGTTCAAACCTTCTCTGAGAATCTTCCACTGAGTATGAGCTTGCAGTGGTGTTGAGCTCATCTTCAAGCTTCCTATCTTTTTTGGAGTGTTTCCCTTTTCTTCGGAATTACCCCGGAACCATGCCAAAATTTCGCTAGAGTTTTTTAGCAAAATTCTGTCATTTTGGTGATGATTGATCTTTTCTTTTCCATCCTTTGCAGGTAGTTTCTCGAGAACGAACAAGGGCAAAGAGCCTGTTACTGATGCACCTCGTCGTTCTACTAGATCTTCTAATGTGGCCATACAGCAAGCCTGGGAGAAGGTCCAGTACGTCGAGAGGAACTTGGAAGAGTGTGATTCCCTCAACCGTGATGAGGCGAGATAGCAATCTCTGGAGGAAGACTCAGGAATATGAGCAATGGCAAATGCTTTGGGAAGAGCTTCCTCGTGCTGAAGATGGGTCGCAGCGTTCTACCGCAGTTTATGAAAAGATTTTGAAGAAGCGTAGCCTGGAAGCTTTAGAGGCTAAAGCCAAGAGTCTGTTTGAGGAGTTGAATCTTTGGTTGAAGACCATGTTAGACTGAGCTCCTGAGTTGTAACAAACTCATTTTCTTCTCTTTTTTTTTTTGGTACCTCTATGTATAAACATTTTTGGTACTATATATTTTTTGTATTCCCTCCTTTCACTTAAACAAATTTAAGCAAGAGCTGAATGAGAATGTTTGTTTGAGAATATTGATCAAAATGTTCTCATTTTGTGAAAATCTTTTGTCAAAGATTGTTTTGGGCATGAAAGCCAGATTTTGAAATGGCTTGAAAGCCGAATTTTTGAGATGGCATAAAAGCCGAATTTTGTGGAATAAAAGCCGAATTTTGTGGCGTAAAAGCCGAAATTTGGGTTGATGGCATGAGAGCCGAAATTTGAGATGGCGTGAAAGCCGGATTTTTTTTTCTTTGAGATGGCATGAAAGCCGAATTTTGTGGCGTAAGAGCCAAAATTTGTTTGTGGCATGGGAGCCGAATTTTGTTTGTGGCATGGAAGCCAAATTTTTTATTTTTCACATGAAAGCTGGATTTTTTGTTTTTGGCATGAAAGCCGGATTTTTTGAAAACCAAATTCTGTTTTGTTGGCGTGAAAGCCAGTTTTTTTTATTATTTTTTTTACGTGAAAACTGAGTTTTGTTTTTTATTTTTGGCGTGAAAGCCGAGTTTTTTTATTTTTTGTCATGGAAGCTGAGTTTTTTATTTTTTGGCGTAAAACTGGGTTTTTGGCATTTATAGCCGATTTTGTGGCATTGATAGCCAGGCTTTGTGGCATGAAAGCCTGGTTTTGGCTTTCAAAAAAAAATTCAAGTATCGACTAAGAGTCGCCTCCCTGCTGAATGATATTACAAGTATCAATGGAATGTCGCCTCCTTGCTCATTCGATTGCGAGTATCGATGGAATGTCGCCTCCTCACGGATTGGGGTGCAAGTTTCGATTGAATGTCGCTTCCTTGCTTTTTTAAAAAAATTTGGTTTTGCGGGTATCGAATGAATGTCGCTTCCCCACGATTTTTTTGAAATTTGAGGTTTACTGAATGGTATTGCAAGTATCGATGGAGTGTCACCTCCTTGCTCATTCGATTGCGAGTATCGATGGAACGTCGCCTCCTCGAGGATTGGAGTGCAAGTATCGATTAAACGTCGCTTCCTTGCTTTTTCAAAAAATTTGGTTTTGCGGGTATTGACTGAATGTCGCTTCCCCATGATTTTTTTGAAATTTGAGATTTTTTTTTGTTTTTGAAAATTTGGGTTGTGAATATCAACTGGAATGTTGCGCCTCCACGATTTTTGAAATTTGGGTTGTGGATATCAACTGGAATGTTGCGTCTCCACAATTTTTGAAATTTGGGTTGTGGATATCAATTGTAATGTTGTATCTCCACAATTGTTTTTTGAAATTTTGCAAGTATCGACGAGGTGTCTCTTTCTTGCGATTTTGAGCTTTCGGAAGTATCGAATGGGGTTCGTATCCTTTCGATTTTTAGATTTTGTGAGTATCGACTGAGCATCGCTTCGCCGCGGTTTCTAAATAACCATTTTTGTTTAAAGATACGAGGGTCCTAAATTTTGACTCAACCATTTCGGGGCAGACTAGGGTGGAAATTCCTGAGTCCTGATTTTTGTTTCAAACCATGAATTTTGGGTTCATGGATCGAAAATTTTGGTCAAGTCCGGGGAGGAGGTTCCTAAACTTGGATTTTTGGATTTGATTTTTTTTTTTTAACAATGAAATGATGAAAGTAAGCATTGTTTTAAGATTTTTTGTTTTAGAAATTTCAACATAAGGATGAAAATTCCAAAAGGGATGGGTTTGGTGAACAAGTACCTAGGAATAAGCTTTGGCCATATAGGCATCTCTCTGACCCGTTGGAAGAAGTCTTCAAGGGTAGTACCACTACAAGAACTTGCCATTGATGTGCAGTATACATCTGTCACCTTCCATGTTTAGAAAAGTGTATGCGCCGTTGGAGAAGACTTTGTCGATGACGAAAGATCCCTCCCATTTTGGTTCAAATTTGCCTTTGGATTTGTTAGCAAAAAGCATTGGTCTTTTTACTACAAGAGCCAAGTCTCCCTTTTTATAGGCGCGTTGCCTGACCTTCTTGTCGAAAGATCCTGCCATGCGTGCTTGATATAGCTAGATGCTTTGTAGAGCTTCAAGCCATCTCTCATCGAGATTATCCAGGTCTTAGAGTCTCAATTTGACATTACTTTCTTGTGTCATATATTTTTGCAAAGATACCCTTAAGGAAGGAATTTGTACTTCCAAAGGGACAACAGCTTCGCATCCATAGACCAAAGAAAATGGTGTGCTATGTGTTGGCCCTCGAATGGTGGTTCGATAAGCCCACAAAACTTCAGGTAGTTTGTCGCCCTAGTCTCTTTTGTGACTAGAGACCATTTTCTTGAGAATTTTGCAAAGTGTCTTGTTGAAGGCTTTTGCTAGTCCGTTCGCTGCTGGATTATATGGAGTCGAAGGACAACTTTGGATTTTGTACTTGTCGTAAAACCTGTAGAATCTGTGATTCCGAAATTGTGGTCCTTTATCATGGACGAATCTTTTAGGTATGCCGAAGCGACAGATAATGTTGATGTGCAAGAATTGAAGGACTGATGAGGTCTTCATTTCGCTGAGCGCAAATGCTTCTGACCACTTGGAGAAATAATCCGTAGTGGCGAAGATGAAATGATGACCTTTGCTTGATGGGGGAGAGATAGGACTTATGATGTCCATATCCAAGGCTTCGAAAGGCCATGAGATCCCTATAGGATGTAGCCATTCTGGAGGCATGTGGACATAATCTCCATGAATTTGGCATTGTTGGCAACGTTTAGTAAATTGCATTGCGTCAGCTACCATGGCAGGCCAATAATGACCTAACCTTTTTATCTGATCGTAGAGCTTAGGACCGGCCTGATGAGCTCCACAAAGACCAGCATGTACTTCTTTGAGAGTTTCCTCGGCCTCTTGCTGTGACAAGCAGCTTAGAAGTACTCCGTTGAAGGATTTTCTGTAAAGTGTTTTTGAAGGAAGATCTAAATGAAAGTTTGGGGCTTGTCTTTGAATGCTTACCCGTTCTTTTGGATCTTCAGGTAGGATTCCGAACATAACGCAATCAATGAATGGATCCCTCTAGTCGCTGATCGGAGGTTTGAGGATGGATATCCTACTTCCAACCACTTGGCGCCATTCTGCAACTGCTTGGTGTGTGTTAAGAGGATGGAGAATCCTTCTTTGACACACTGTGATTTGCATGTTTTCCCCTTCTTGAATTGCCATAGACGCTGCAAGTCCAACCAGGGCATCTGCACGGATGTTTTCACCTCTAGGGATGTGGCTTATGTGACAGATGTCAAACTTTTGCCACAGTGATTGTGCCTTGTTGTAGTAAGGCAGGAGATCGGGTTTCCTGAATTCAAATTTCTGATCCATCTAGTTGACAATCAGTTGAGAGTCCCCAAAAACTTCCAGCATGGTGATGCCAGATTCGAGGGCGAGTTCCAATCCTATAATCAGGGTTTGGTACTCAGCTGCACTATTTGAGCATGATTCCAGTAGCGTGAAAGCGTGCAGATGTTGGAAATAGGTGGACCTCGTGGGTGGGATTTCAAAACTTTTGACCCACTTGACTCAGGGATCAAACACCCATAAGGCCATTAACCATATCCTGCATGCAATCCCTCATACTCATATACCATGTACAACAATAATACAAGCAACACCATGCAAAATAATCTACAATAGATAGAGAAGCAGATTATACATTTGCTGCCCGATTGTACTCTAATGGAGAAGGAAACTACTTTAGATCTCCAAAACCTCTTAGTCTTCCACGCTATAACCCGTACCAGATCTCTTCTCTAAAGGAGATGGGTGGGATCTCCTAAAGAAAACAACTAGAAGCTCTAAAGGAAACTAGAAGAGAACTAGAAGAAGAAGAGAAGTATGTGCAACTCTTGCACAAAGGGGGCTGGGCGTGAATTCCAAGGTTGTAAACGTCCCAGCCCCTTTGGTACTCCTTTTATAGCATTAAGCAACCTCCTTCTCTTGTACTAATTGAAATAGAAGTCCTACTTCCACACAAAATAGTAACCTTACTATTACCACTATTAGAAGTCTCACTTCAAATAGAAATAGTAACTTCCTAATTCCTTCATCTTAGAGTTCTAGTAGGATTAGTATCTTTCCAATAACTTGAGCTAGCGTGGGGACCACTAGGGATTCCATAGAAAGCTGGCTCCAACTGGGACACCGCGGCCCCACATCTCATGTGCAATCCGGGCCCACATTTAATTGCAAATAACACCACTATATAAATGCAATTGCACTCCAGTCTTAGGAATAAATTACAATGAAGACCCTAAACTTCCCGATTACCACAATTAAGCCCCTCTATCAATATCCATGGATTAATAGGACTAAAACTGTCCCACCAATTTAAATCCACATCTTATTATCCTTGAGCCCCAATTAATCACAGTGATCATCAATACCATCCAATTAACTCTTAATCGAGATGGGTGCGCACTTACTAATGATAAATCCATTAATTGGCAGAAGGAGATAATATAGATAAATTCCATCTTGACCATTGGATGTTCCCACAGTCCTACTACCACGTACCCAAGACACCGAGGTGTTGACCTACAGTTGGCCTCACTCATTGGTGACTCAAAGCAAATGAATAGATAAAAACTCGAGTTCATCAATGTCTCAAGATTGAGAGCCTATTGCTAGGGAATTATGAGAGCAAACCTTAAACTCGAGACAGTATTCCATAAGGTGCTTCTCATGGTCCTTCAATACATCCAATGTACCAGCACCGTGATCCAGAATCTTACATTCTGATGATCGAAACAAATCACACTATCTCTTAGTGATCAAAGCGCTGCAACCTTATCAGATGAGATGCCCAGTCTCATCATCGGTTGTGAAGATGTTTAAGTATAAGATTTATGACAAATGTCTCCCGTGTGTGGATCTCATCCATACACATATATCACATCTAATATACTAATGGGATCCGGTTCATCTCATGAACCATTTATGTCATATGTATTGGTCATGTGTATTAAGTAGTGTAACACCATTCATCTCATGAAAGGAAAGCATGATATTATTGATAAATAAAGAAATTAATCAATTTATTACATCATCTGATGGATTGAGTTCATACAATCTAACAATATATGTATATGGATGAGTTCCACATACGGGAGACATGTGTCACAAATTTTATACTTAAACATCTTCACAATCGGTGATGAGACTGGGCATCTCATTTGATAAGGTTGCAGCGCTTTGATCACTATGAGATAGTGTGATTTGTCTCGATCATCAGAATGTAAGATTCGGGATCACAATGCTGGTACATTGATTGTACTGAAGGATCATGAGTAGCACCTTATGGAATACTGTCTCGAGTTTAAGGTTTGCTCTCATAATTCCCTAGAAACACTACAACAATCTGCACTTTTGCCGGCGCTAAATAAGCGCCAGTAAAGGTTCAGAAAACGCCGGGAAAAACTATTACCGGCGATTTCTCTTGCACCGGCAACTTGCCGAGAAAAGTTTGCCAGTAATACCTGTTTCCGGCGAAAAATAGATAGCGCCGGGAAAAAATATATATTGCCGGCGTTATATTTCGCCGGTAAAGGAGTTTTATTCGCCGGGCAAAGATGTTTATTTTTTCAATAATAAATTTAGAAAAAACTTTTGCCGGCGTTATTTTGCGCAGGGAAAAGAAGTTTATTTTTTAAAAAATAAATTTAGAAAAACGTTTGCCGGCGTTAATTTTGCACCGGGAAAAGATTTACAATTTACGAAAATTCTTTTTTTAAAATTTTTTGCCGGCGTTTTATCTCGCCGGGAATAATAGTTTTTTTTTAAATATAATTTATTTATTTATTTATTTGATTCTTAATTTTCTTTTCCTGTATATACATCAGTTCATTACAACTTCCAACCTGTGTCACATGAATAAATTGAAGTTGCGAATTCCATTATCCAAGACCAAATCTACAACACCCAACATCCATTTCCATTCCAAAATCATCAAAAAATGAAACAAGAAAATTCATTCCACTTCATATTAATATTCAAACATCTTTGCAATATTGAAAGCACTTTACCATTACCATTACAAAATTAAAACAATTGGTAACATTCTACTCTGTACCAACATTCAAATGCCAATGAAAATTTACATATTCATAAATGATGATTTCATTGTTGCACCATTCCAACACCTACACCATTGTTTTAAAAAACTTCATGCATCCCATTTTAACATATAGCAATCTGTTACTCTGCTTACTTGGCCTTCATGTTGGCTGCATCCTAGTTGCATGGACTCTTTCAACAAAATTTGTTTTTCAATTTTCATCTAATCTGCATAAAAAAAAAATAGCAAGATTAACATATGATTAAGAATGTCATATGCACAACTTTTAGTGAAACTATATATAAACAAAGCAACTGAAATCAATTCCGTTATTTATCTTTTGAATAAAAATATGATATCTTCCTACTCTTGTTTCTGCTATTATGAAATCAGTGCAGTTCTTCCCTATAATAGAGAGAAGAAGCCCAATAGTCTCAAGTTTCAATCTAGACATTGGCCCTGCAAAAGAGGTTCATTAAAATAATAAGTTTTTGTATATGATTGTGTGCACATGCGTGGTATCATCTGCTCACTGCAGATTTGAAATTCAATTTCTTATTTTTGACTTACCACCATACATGTGATAGTGCAGTCGGTGAATCCAAACCGTTCATATGGCGGCAGTATAGCGTAGATGGATGCCTATGATAGAAGTGCCAGTGATGACTGATGAGGCAATTCTAGCCTTCACTGAAGTGCTCTTCCCCTTTCAATGCAGGCCATGGATTTCTCTGTCTCAACAATGATTTTCTGATCTTTGTCTCATAGCCTTCACTGAATGTGTTGCACTGTTCTAATGTAATAGCTGTGATAAGAGGATGGGGACTCTCTTGAGATTAGCATGATGAAACAAAGTTGGCCATGGAATCCAATGGTTAAAGATTATGTTTTTAACAAGATCTTTCCTTAGCAAACTTGTGAGGCCCCACCTCTTGTGGACCCTCACTTTTGAATTTGAATACTATTTTATAGCCTAAGATACCTATCTATACTAATTAATAGAGGTTAGTAAGGGTAGATATGTATTTTCCTACGTTATAGACCCTTTTGTGTAATTTATAGAGTTTTTAGAGTGTCTTTTATAGTTTTGAGTTAGTTAGAGGCCCTAGCTAGATATTAGTATTTACTATAGGGGGGTCTTCCACTTGAGAAGCTTCTAGATTCCCACCTAAAGACCAAACTATCCATAACCCTAACCCTAATCCCATGTTAACAAAAGGGTATTCCTGTACCTAGCCACCCAACTCAACCTATTTATACTACACCTTCCAACACCATACGTTGGCTACTGTTCCTCTCTCTCATTTCCCTCTTCTTCCCTTGTTGCCTCCAACACTCTCCCAAATTCCCTCCAAGCCTGCCTTCTCCCTCTCTTCTCCTTATAGAACCCTAAGAAGAAGAAGAAGAAGAAGACGATCTCATCTCAGCTGTAACCTATTCTACTTGGATTTCTCTGCCTCGGTCTCAGTCATCCCTCTCCCTAATCAAATCAGGTGAATACCCTCTTCTTGTTCAGTTCTTATGAAATTCCCTCTTTCTCCCTCTAGATCCTGTTCCTTATAGCAATTCTCTGGTGGAAATGGGTATAGGAGTAGAGATCTCTTCTAGATCTGAGTTTTGGGGCTGATCGTGAGTCTGAGAAGACCATAGAGCTGGGATTTCTCTTTACTGGATTGGATCTCTGTTTCTCTTCCTTTCCTTTCGCAATTGATCAAGGCAAGTACAATATGCTTATTTAACATAGAATGGATGTTTACTGTCTTTGATTCTGAGATTTCTATTCAATTGACGTTGGAATTGTTAGATCTACCTTTGAGCATGTTTTCATAGATGTTTGGCCATTGATGGATGGGTTGATCTCATTTGGAAGACCAATGGCCCAAGGACTGGATGGTTGAATGTGTATTGGAGTGTTTTTCATGATTCTGGATGTGTATGTGGTGTTTAGATGAGATGGATTGAGTTCTGGATTGGATAAAAAGGAAACCAGAACTCCGGAGTTGCAGAGCGTCTGTGCCCTGATATAGCCGAACACTGCGCTGGACACCTCAGTGTTCTGCCACGATGCTCAAGGCCGAGCTCAGTGTCATAGCCGAGCTCTGTGCTTTTACCGAGCTTAGTGATATGGCCGAACACTGCGCTGAACACCTCAGTGTTCTGCCACGATGCTCAAGGCCGAGCTCAGTGTTATAGCCGAGCTCTATGCTTTTACCGAGCTCAGTGATATGACTGAGCTTTGCGCTTGACAACTCAGCATTCTGCAGAGCACGATGCTCAAGGCCGAGCTCAGTGATATGACTGAGCACTGCGCGTGACAACTCAGCGTTCTGCCGAGCACGATGCTCAAGGCCGAGCTCAGTGTCAGGGCCGAGTTCAGTGATATAACTTAGCTCTACGCTTGACAACTCAGTGTTCTGCCGAGCACGATGCTCAAGGCCGAGCTCAGTGTCAAGGCCGAGTTTAGTGATATGACTGAGCTCTGCGCTTGACTGATCTCTGTGCTGTTACCGAGCTCAGGGATACGATCGAGCTCTGCGCTTGACAACTCAGTGTTCTGCGAAGCACGATGCTCAAGCCGAAATCAGTGTCATGGCCGAGCCCAGCGTCATGGCCGAGTTCAGTTATATGTCTGAGCTCTGCGCTTGACCGAACTCAGTGCCTAACCGAGCTCAGAGCCCTGCGCTTTGTCTGAGCCAGTACTTGGATGAACTTTGTATTTTACCGAGTTTTGTATTTTACCGAGCTCTGTATTTTACCGGACTCTGTATTTTACCGGACTCTGTACTTTATCGAGCTCTGTACTTTACCAAGCTCTGTGCTCTACCAAGCTCTGTACTTTCTGAGTTCAGTGCTTGATCGAGCTCAGCGCCTTACCGAGCTACCTCAGTGTCTGACCGAGCTAAGTGTCTTGCTGAGCTCCGTGCTAGGCCGAACTCCGAGCTTGATTTCTAGAAGACAGATTTCCAACAAGGGAAATTAGAACCTGGGACATCTCCCTAAATCAGGACCTTCAGCGGGCAAGGCCAACTACCTAGGCCAGGGGGTTTGCCGAGCTCACAAGAATTCCTGAACAACCAGGCATTGCCTGCAGGAGGAATACTTCCCTGATCCCAATGTGCCAAACTAATTACCAGGCCAGGAAGTCAGCTGAGCACACTGTGTACAGCGACACTTCCCAGATTCTAATTTCTATTGTTGCGATCATGTCTGTGGCCCATTGACCATCCAAATAGACTTCCATCATTGTGCCCAGCCCGAGTCAATGGTGTGGCTCAACCTTGACTCGTGGGGTCCAATAATCAGGGTCCAGGTTATGGAATCTAAGATGATTCGACCCTTATGTGTTACTAATGATGCTCGTAACTTCTGGAGCAACAAACACAATATTTATTAGTATCAGAAGTATCATTTAAGGATCAAATTACCTGGGATTGACCTGAACCAGATAGTGGACCAATTACTTAGGTTGGACTGTTTATATTTCCCATTGAATCTTGTATGTGGAGATTATCTCTCTCATCATATTACTGTCACTCTATTGTCCTTATTATTGTTTATACCTGTTAATGAATTGAATAAATGGAAGACCTGAACCTAGGACTACTTAGAGGTGACCCGGCGATGTAAATGGGTGAACATTGACCCATGTCTGTGGCTAGGCAGGCCATTTTATGGCCTATGTATGGTTGTATAATACCTAGATTGGAGAGGCTGATTGTATAGACTGTTTAACATTGGAAATGGACTTGTTACCTCGTTTGGACTGTCTTAGACCAGGCCATGCACTTGATGGGCTAGGTATGGATCCAACGAGTGGGCTTGGACCTGGATTGTGATCCATGGTAATGAATTAATACTTGGACCTCTTAGGGACTTTGTTAGGACCTTGTTCACGCAAGGTAAATCCTAGACAGATACAGACCTTTATTGTTTCCTTGAGTCACCATAGACATTCACTCAGTTGTTTTAAGCTCAGCATTTGGACTGATCATCAATGGTAGGAGCTACTTATGAGTGTTGAGTGAGCTATCATGATGAGCTATGTTTTAGACGGACGGCGTGATGCCGGGTCCGGTCTCCCCGAGTGATGAGTGTGGTGAGAAAAGATGAGTGTGATTGTGGGGCTCGTCATTCCCCAGCTTTGGTGAGATTCCCCGCCGCAACTGTGTTCAGTATGGGAGGGCCGCGGCATAATATCCCGCGGTATCCAACTCGTGTGAATGTGCCATATTGTTTTAGATTAGATATTATGTTTATCCTGATTCTCAATGCTTATCCTGCTCAACTGCCTAAATTCTGTATCTTGATATTCTTTTTATCTATATGCTTGTCTTTACTCTTTTGATACATTTATCATATGTTACTTGTATACTGTGACTTGCCAGATCTTTAGATTTGACCCATTCTTGGTGCTTAGGTTTCTACCCCGATTACGAGGACGGCGCGCTTGCCCTAGCTGAGGTGCCTGTAGCAGGAGACTATGGGTGGGGACCAGCAGACCAAGAGGACAAGCTGGAAGTTGGAGAGCCAGCACTTGGAGTGTGAGAGTTCTAATGTTATTTTGGAGTTTTGAGTGATTCTTGTAGTGAGCATGGTAGTTGTCTTAATCTGTAATAAACCTTTACTCTTTACAACTTCAATACTTTTGGTGGGATTTCAGCTCTACTATATTTGACTTAGATATATGATACCCTATTATTGCTTCTGCTATATTCATATACTTCCGCATTATTAACTATTGATCTTATATCGTTTAAAAAGTTTTAAATTGGACCTCACTGCGGACTTACGATCCTGGAAGTTCTCGGATTTTCCGGGAAGTAGCGCGCCAACTTCGGGTATCTTGACGATCTTTTCGGTATCCGAAATTGGGGCGTTACAAAACTAATATGTTGTTCTTTGCTTCAATTAAAAGATACTATGAGATGAAAATTGGAAAGCAGGGGCATATTCCAAAGGAAGGGGGAAAATATCTCACTTCACCTGGTGAGATGATCTCAAAGGCAAACTTAATGCCGTCGGTAGCATAAATATAACAAGAAAAGTATTGTGGCCATAGAAGATGTATAAGTGTAATCAGTCCTGTGATCATAGCAGTGAAAAAAAAAAAAAAAAAAGGACTCAAATGCTTAAATGAGTTAAAATGCTAATTAGACCCGTGTCCGGTTGCAGATTCAACATTCTCATGTTCTGGTAACAACTCTCTCACATGGAAGTTAATAAAGCTCAGCCCAAATGGCAAGAACAGAAGCTCATAAAGCATCTTTAATGAAGCCATGGACATCCGGGGGATTGAGAACCACATAACAATAAACTACAGTCCTCTGTTATTAATAATAGCCTTTTCATCCTAAAAAAAAAAAAAAAAAAAACCTATCAATATGGCTCGGGCTTAGCCTATTTTATGCGGCTGGGCTTGGGCTAGGCACTTATGTTCCAATGCTTGCTTGGGCCTAAGGGTTCAAATTTGGGCTGAGCTTGGATATTGTTCAGCCCTACCCAAACCAGCCCATGAACATCCCTCCAATGTCCCTCAGTATATCATCACTTAAAAAATATTTTGGCCCTTCACCTACTAACAAACAGACTGATCAACTCTGGTGCACAGTCTTTTCCAATCTAAAAAATTGTCCTTCCCTTGGTTCATTAAACAAAGCCCTCACCAATTCCACATATGAAGAATATATATCTTCAATAACTACATCATAATCTCCTTGGAACATGGAAAATTATATATAAAAAAAAAGGTTATACATAGGCAGGAAGTTCTTCGTAGCTTGGCTCTAGATTTGACATGATCAATGAATCTTTCTTCTTTTTCGCCAATTCCTCCTTCAAATGGGTCGGTTGTGTTAATGCATACCGGGGATAAATAGATTTGCATGAGGCAGTAGAGAGACAATGTCTGACACTGGGCATTGAGTCTCCTGTTGGTGTATTCAAATAACACCAGAATTCAAATACCAATGGCATTTTGTGGTCTCTTGCCAACTTAAAACAAGCAACTAAGCCAGCAGAAGATAAAATCAGGAAGGATGCAGTAAAAGAAAGGGTGAGAAGTCGTTGTGTGTAATAAATTCAAACAATGTAACAAGATAAACAAGGCTCCAAATCATATCAGCAGAAAATGGTAAGGTAATAATAACAAGAACAGGAGGCCATCAATGAAGAAATTCCCAACTGGGTCGCTTGACTTGTTACCCTGAATCCAAAATCAAGATCTGCAAAGCCATCTATTATAGTTTTAATTAAAAAGAAACACAGTAAAGTAGAACATCCAAATACTCTCTCTTTCTCTCTCTCAAGATTGGAAGTAATACTAATACCTTTCAGTTGATTGTTTTCTTTCTCTCAGTCGCCTCCCTGGTTTTCTGCAACATACCAAATAGTTTAGCTGTGAGATATGGACTGGACCACATGGCCAATCCCTAGTGTTCGTACAAATTTTCAAAGTGTCAAAATCCAACCTTTGATATGGACTGAACCACATGGCCATGTTATAGAACACCCAAATACTCTCTCTCTCTCTCTCTCTCTCTCTCTCTCTCTCTCTCTCACGCATGGGACCTGTGCACATCCAACAGAAAAGAAACAAGACCAAGTATTGTATTGGACCCAATTTCTATGAAATTAAAACCTGAAAGAACTGGACATCTCTAAGACCAAGCATTGTATAGTGCTTCTTAAAACATGGTGATTGAAGTTAAAGAAAACACTTACAACAAATAAGTACCACCATTGGAGGGACATCTTACTTGAAATAAGAATTATCAAAGATGAGAGGATTGCTGGTCCAGGCTCCCTCAAAGCCAGAACGCTCCTTGTGGCATCTTCCCTATATATCCCAACAAAAACCAATATTTAACAAAGAGATGCAAAGAAGATGTTGTAGACAAATAAGATGGCAAACAAATGTGGATCGTCTCAGAACTCAACTAACCAATGTATGCCCGCCAGAAAGCACGACAAATGTGGGTGCTAGATACATCCCATCTAAAGACACAAAAAGCTTTGATGCCGGGTATACAGATTTAGATACATTGACGAATAGAGGCGCAACAGATATTCTAGTTAAAATTCTAGCTTACACACATCATCACAATGTGAATTTGCTAGCTCAGGTAGAATCACTACTTCCAGAACAAGATTCTACCAAAAAAAAAAAAACCAAAAAACATATAGAACAAGATCGAAGACCCTTGACCTTTACATTCACCTGTACATATGGCCCATTCTGCATCAAATGAGCACACAAACACAAGACCCATTCGATTTCCGCCTTCACCACATTCCACCTCCTCACTGTTTCATTCATTCCACCCCACCACCATCCATCAAGCAATACACAGCACGTTCAATCACATAAGAAACACACGCACAACAAACGACCATAGAGAGAGAGAGAAGCCCAAACGTCCCTAAGATAGCCAAGATACACCCTAAGATCCATGGCCACATCATGAATCCAAGAATCCGCGCTCAAACCAATCAGAATAACAAACAAATCATAGCCATTTTCATTATCCCACCAAAATCCCAACTAGTCGCAATGAATGCCCATTTTCCACCCAAACTGACTTTGACACGAAATTCTCACCGTGCAACCCTTCAAATCGAAATCAAGGGGCTAGGATCACCAACCTCCCAGCTGAGACAACTCCACCCCCTCCTCCCTTTCCAAAATCCACCACGCATAAAATGCCCAAACCTCATTTTGCAGCCATGTTTCAAGGAAAAAGAAAAAGACAAGAAGAAATGGAAGAAGAGAAGGGGTGGGACCCACATACCTGGCAAGTTCTCCCTCACTCTCCTCCCTCTTCTTCTCTGTTGACCGCGCCTGGCCTACACCTGAAACGGCAGCAGCAGAGGTAAGAAGAAAAAAAAAAAAGAATGGAAGATGGCAGGGAGTGCAGATCCACATACCTGGGCTTACTGGCGAGCTCCCTTCTTCCTCCTCCCCTCACTCTGCTATCACTCTTCCTGCTCCCCACTCGGCCTCCACTTGAAAACCATAGCAGGGGATGTGCTGCTAGGTTTCCACCTGAAACCACGGTAGAGAAGTTAACAAAAAAAGAAAGAAAATGAGAAATGGAAGAAGAGAAGGGGCGGGACCCACATACCTGGGCCAACATCCGGCGAGCTCCCCCTCTCTCTCGTCCCTCTCCTTCCTTCCTCCTTCCGGGACGAGATGAGGACGACATGAGATGAGGGATGCGATGAGGACGAAATGACAGGGCTGCTCGGCATGGTGATGAGAGGGATCGTGAGATGGAGATGATGAGAGGGCGTGGCGCAGAAGGGATTCGTCGATTGAAAATTACAAAGGGAAGATAGATTTGGCGCACAAGGGGGTTGGGCCTTAGTAATAAGAATACCGGTGCAAATAGTGCGCCGGCGAAAATAATTTTGAAAAAATATTGAGAAAAAAAATTTAATTGTGCCCGCAAAAGAAAAATAAAGGCGCGATTAGTTGGCGGAGTTGGCGGGGTGACATTTGCCGGTGAACTACTTAAAGCGCGGGTAAAAAACATGACCTTTTTTGCCGGCGAAACAAATAAAACGCCGGAAAAATATTGACCTTTGCCTGCGAAAAAGGCCAATCGCCGGGAAAAATGAAACATTTGCTGACAAAAAAACATCGCCGGGAAAACCCTATCTTTTCTTGGTGAAAGAAGCTATTTCGCCGGTAAAAGACATACTTTCCCCGGCGTTTAATGACTGCGCAGGTAAAAAACACCGGCAAAAGTGCAAATTGCTGTAGTGAAATAGGCTCTCAAACTTGAGACATTGATGAACTCAAGTTTCTATCTATTCATTTGCTTTGAGTCACCAATGAGTGAGGCCAACTGTGGGTCAACACCTCAGTGTCTTGAGTACGTGGTAGTAGGACTGTAGAAACATCCAATGGTCAAGATGGAATCTATCTATATTATCCCCTTCTGCCAATTAATGGATTTGTCATTATTAAGTGCGCACACATCTCGATTAAGAGTTAATTGAATGGTACTGATGATCACTGTGATTAATTGGGGCTCAATGATAATAAGATGTGGATTTAATTGGTGGGATAGTTTTAGTCCAATTGATCCGTGGATATTGATAGATGGGCCTACTTGTGATAATCGGGAAGTTTAGGGTCTTCATTGTAATTTATTCCTAAGACTGTAGTGCAATTGCATTTATATAGTGGTGTTATTTGCAATTAACTGTGGGCCCGGATTGCACATGAGATGTGGGGTCGCGGTGTCCCAGTTTGAACCAGCTTTCTATGGAATCCCTAGTGGTCTCCACGCTAGCCCAAGTTATTGGAAATATACTGATCCTACTAGAACTCTAAGATGAATGAATTAGAAAGTTACTATTTGTATTTGAAGTGAAACTTCTAATAGTGGTAATAGTAAGGTTACTATTTTGTGTGGAAGTAAGACTTCTATTTCAATTAATACAAGAGGAAGGAAGGATGTTACTTAAAGCTATAAAAGGAGAAGCAAGGGGGCTGGGATGTATATACTCTTGGAATTCACGCCCAGCCCCTTATGTGCAAGAGTTGCACATCTTTCTTGGTCTTCTAGTTCCCTTCTAGTTCCTTCGTTTTCTTGAAGGGTTTTCTCTTGAAGTTTCTACCAGCCTTTTTGAGAAAATAGATCTGATACGGGACATAGCGTGGAAGACCAAGAGGTCTTAGAGATCCTAAGTTGCTTACAAAGAAAGCAGTTTCTTCAACTAGCAAGTTTTCTTCTCCATTCGAGCACAACCAGGCTCCAAAGGTATAATCTACTTCTCTATCTGTTGTAGATTATTTTGTTGCATGCTGTTGCTTGTTTTATTGCTGTACACGATAGATGAGTATGAGGGATGGCATCCTGGATATGGTTTGTGGCCTTATGGGTGCTTGATCCTTGAGTCAAGTGGGTCAAAAGTTTTGAAATCCCATCCACGAGGCCCACCTATTTCCAACAGTTAGCTCAAGTGAACTTCTTGTCCGCTCGAACCAACTGTATAGCAGTCCTGGGTCAATGATGGAAATCTTGAAATGTTCTTCTAAGGCCTGAGAAGGTATTGTTTGAAGCCCCAATGCGATGATAAGACCGAGAAAAAGAATTGTGAAGATTGATTGAGGAAGAAACCTCATTACGGAAATTTGTCAATGTGCATAGGGACCCGGAATGTCCTTAATTCTCAAAGAGTACCAAATATACGTCAATTCGACATACGGAAACCTATTCACACTGATTTAAATCTTGGACCCTTAACGCTTGATCCGAAATTTAGAGAAAATCCATCGTACTTGTTTTCACCTAAATTTTTACTCATTGACTTCAAACTTCATGCTATATGATTACTCATGCCCCAGAATATATTGAAATCATATTCTTAGCATCTTGCTAGCCCGTTTATGCCTGACTTGATATAAATGTGTTACTGTGCATATGGGCATCCCGTCCTGTTTATATATGAACTTGTCTTGATTTCTTGCATATGACCTATGAGTCGGTACTACTAAGCTTAGACGAGCTTGCCGGTTTGATCCACCGACTTGGAGGTCCCCCTCTTGTCCTGCCAGCTCTAGCCTTGATCCTGTCCTATCCCGATACCCGGTTCGCTACCGCTGTCCCGTCCATCTATATATGTTTCCATGAATATCGTTGATTCTCCTCACCTTGTGTGATTGAGGTCAACGTCCCGATATTGCTCTCATCACTTTAGTGAGAGAGGATTTTGCTTTGTGTGGCTACCATCTTGCTAGTTCCTGACTCTTTGGTACCTTTACATATATTATATTGCAAATGTCTTTCTTAATAAATGATGATTTTACTTTCATGAAATTCATTATTTATACATGTTTCAATATTTTTCCAAGGTATCATTGTTTTAAATTTATTGTTATATCTTTTTACCTACTTACCAGACCGTCGTGTCTGACCCATTCTTTGGTACTCAGGTCCAGGCCCCGTTGCCCTTGAAAAGGAGTACGAGGAGGTGGCCGGAGAGCCAAATCGAGTAATTGGGTGGCAAGCCGACGATGTCGTTTAGACATTCGGTTGCCTTAAGCTATAAGACATTTTGGATTGTGTCTAACATATTCTTTTGGGAAGCTATTTGGTTGTGCTGGCCTTTGTTGGCCTTTATTTTAGGGAAAATGTTAATTAGCTAATCTTTTGTATAATCTCTAACTTTATATTTTGGGAAATGCCATATGATCATTGCTCACTCTTACACTATGTTGTTTATACATGTGAAATTAATTCATATTTATGGAATGAATTGTCATGTGCTCAATTTGCTATACGCTTGCGCATCCCGAACATGTTTATGACTAGTATGTTAAATGACTTGTATGTACAATCCTCACCGCAGAACCCTGTGGGAAATCACGTGCACGGACAAAATATTCTTCTTGAATCCGAGTACGTATGGGCCAATTAACCTTGTGTTTGACGTGGCTTCATCATCATCAATTCAATAACCGTATCCCGATCTCGGATTAGGCCCTTGACCCAGTCCGGGGTTGCGACATGAAGGCTGCCTCCGAGGGGGCCACCTTCATGAGGGCCTCTTTTATGATGGTTACCTCTCTGTGAGGACCGCCTCCATGGGGGTAGATTAATCTTTGGTAGTGTAAGGCATGCCTCCGTGGAAGTTGGGTGCCAATGGACATGCCTCTGTGGATGTGGCTCCTTCATGGAAGTGGGGTTATAAAGGACCCGCTTTCATGGAAGTGACCCCTCCATGGAGATAGGGTGTCATTGGACATGCCTTCATGGAGGTGGCTCCTTTATGGAAGTGGGTGCCAATGTACCGTATTTGGTGGAAGTAGCTCATTTCTCTTTACACGTTGACATTGATGGGATGTTTTACCATGGTCGCAGAATATTATTTGGTGGTGTAAGAGATGCCTCCGCGGAAGCTACTCCATCATGGAGGCAGGCTATAACTCTTCATCCAACTATCGGATTATGACATGCCATATATCGTTGGAAATGTCTTCTCAAATAGATTAATATAAGCTTTGACCCAGTCTAAGTAGTAATCATCTGTCAATCTTCATTTAATTTCTTTGATAGCCTATGATGACTCTTTTATGTGTCTATGTTAATGTGCGTGGTCATCCATGTGGGGCCCACTTTAGTTGGATCTGTGGTCATGTGGGCAACACTTAAATCTAACACATGAATCATTTGGCCCACCCCATATTAATGGAATTAATACAAATAAGTAATTGATTATGAAGATTACAACAAAACCCCATTAGAATATTTTTCTTAAATAAAAAAAAAAATAGCTCTATTGTAACTAAAGATTTTCTATTATTTGATAAGAGCTTGTGGAAGGTACTACCACGACAACGTTGAGGGTAGGTTTAAGTCATACATCTGTTACTAATAAAAAGAATAGGATTTTACCCGAAAAAACACTTAATGTGGCCATTGGACCAAAACATACAAATTAGCCAACTATGCACCAAATAGGGCAATTCACCCAAAAACCAATTTTTTTTACCATTTTTTTCGAGGGTCGATATCAACCCTCATTTTACGTGTTGAGGAACAACGTCAACCCTAGGCTGGTGGAGAAAAATATCTTTCCGATCTTCTTCCTTCTTTCTCTCTTCCCTAAACCCAACATCAAAACCAGCACAACCCAAAGAAAAAAGATCAATTAAAAAAAAAACCCAAAACCCCAAACTCCCTGTATGGTGATTAAAAACCTTGAAACCCATTCCAAGCCCTAAAACCAAACCTTAAAGCCCTCACCGAATCAAAGGAAGAGAGGGGAGTAAAAGGCCTAATAGAAAGGAACTCAAGCTGACTCCAATCAGACCAATGGATGGACCCTCCATCTCTAACCTCTGCTGCCAAGTTTATCAAATGATCCTGATGCTATCGTTATCATTTTCAATCACATCAAAGACCCAAAATTTGCGATCAAATTATTTTGGGTGGTTGGGTATGATTGATCAATATCCATTTATATATAATTAGGGTTTACTCACTCCACCTTCCTTTGCTCTCCGTCTTTAATGGGAGCAGGTTGCTGGCACCCATTGACCCATTTTCCCTTTTAAATCCCTCAAGTCGCTTCAATTCAAGCGACCCATATCAAGAAATTAAAAACAAAACTCTTTTAGACAACGAAATCGTATGATTGGGTCAAAGATTGGGTCACTATCTCATTGTTTTTCAATTAATGCTTTGTTTTAAATCTCAGCTCTCGTTTTGGTTAAGTGAAAGCAGACACAGTGGAAAACCAAATCATATGCTTTGGGAAAGAGAGGAATAAGAAAGAAGAGGGGGAAAACTATTTTTTCTGCCTGTCCAGGGTGTATGTCGACCCTCAACACGAAAAAAATGTTAAAAAGAAGGGTTTTTTGGGCGAATTGCCGTATTTGGTGCATAATTGGCTAATTTGTCCATTTCAGTGCAATGGCCACATTAAGTGTATTTTCAGGTAAAATCCTCAACATGAAATTAAGCAGATTCACGCTACTTAAATATATAAAAATAGGTTAATAAGACATTATTATATCTAAAACATGCATAAACCACTTAAGAAATCTAAGTTTCTTTTCTAGGCTTTTTCATTCTTGGAGTTGATACGACCATCAGTTCCTGCAAGAAAACCGTATTTATCCTTCCTTGTGAAGTTCGTGGACTCAAATCCGAGGGTCCCTGCGAGCACCCGTTGGACGTAGTTTGCGACTTCAATTGCCGACTTCCCTCCAGCGCATGTAAGCTCAGTTGGCAACTGCCTCAGAAACGTGATCTCGTAAGTCGGCGTGGGGTTCATGAAGAAGAAGTAAGGATCCATCAGCTTAAACCCACGAATAGTTGAACCATTAAACATGCCTTGTTTAGTATTAATGGCAACAGGGACGATCCTATCAGTTAGCTCGGCGAATAGAGCGCTGAATCTTAATAAGAAGGGCTCTCTACAAGTAGTCCCCTCAGGGCAAATCACAAGATCGCCTTCTTCGAGCAAGCGTTTGATGTGCGCAGCATCTCTCTCTCTATCTCTTGACAAGGCAACCACTTTGATTGGTGAAGTTAGCTCTGAGAATTTGCTTATACTGTAAGATACACAACTCACTTTCCTTCCAAGCGCGACTGCTATGAGAATTGGGTCTAGAACAGTTCGATGGTTGCAAACGAAAAGGACCCCACACTGGCCTTTTTGTGGGGGAGGAGGGGGATTCCCCCTTACAATAAGCTTGTTGCCAAGGATCTTGTATGTGTGCCTGATAATTCTCTTAGGGAGAGGAATGTTGAGATAGACTCTAAGGAGGGAGAGGATGAAGCCTATAGGCATCCACATAATGGTAAGAAAGGCGAGTAGAGGGGTTGGCCTTTGCACCAAACGACCATCATGGAAAATAATAGGTCTCAGGAGCTTCTCCCTTGGAACAGGCTCACATTTTGTTTTTGGAACTATGAATCCTTCCTGCATATAGACACCAATGAAAATAAAAAAAAAATAAATTCAGTACAAGGAATTGGTCCTTTCCTTTTAATGCACTTTTTGTGGGACCCGAATGGATGCGCCTGCTACTAATGAGAAATTGGGGATGGGTAAGACTAGATGCCAATTGGAGCTAAGACCAAAAACTACCCAAATTAAGTCATTCTTGTCCCTTACTTAGGGACCTTGAATTTCAACCTTTAAATGAAGTAATTCGTTAGTTTTGAAATCAAGCAACCATACAATTCCAATGAGGTGATCAAATTGGGTTTTTGACAATACATGAGGGGAAGGTTTACGAGAAGGTTTGGATCATTGAAGGTGTATCTAATCAAAGCTTCTCTATTAAAAAATAAGGAACCTTCTTTTAAAAACTAAGGATCTGGTTCTCTCTTAGAAGTTCTCCATACATTTTGTACCTATATAAGTCTAAAGATCTCAACCAGCCATCTTGACTGATGATTAATGGCTAGTTTTTAACTGATTTTCAAAATATGGCATTGTCTACCGTAATGGGATGAAACTTTCTTAGATCTAACTTAATTTTGATTAAAAATGTGATCATTATTCTTAATTAAAGTAATCCAATTTAATGTCGTTTTGTTCTATTGGCTTTAATTCGAGGATATATTTATGTTATTTTGCATTTAGAACAAAATATAGTGACTCTTGCCAGTAGTTGGAAATTGTCTTCGATTAATGGTCAAGGTAGTTGACCAAGTATTTGAAATCAATAGAGGTGGTAATCTACAAAAACTAAAAAATGAAGATGATTAGTTATGATGGTTAAAAAAAAAAAAAAAAAAAAAAAAAAAAAAAAAAAAAACTAGTGGTCTCTAAATTTTCCTAAAATTATGACATAAAAGCCCTTTATTTATTTGTACTAAGCATATTAGGGCAATATATTTATTTCATACCTATTTCTTTGAAAAGAAGGGGAACTTTTCTCCTATTAGTTGATAGTGGGGATTGAAAACCCTGCACTACCCTTGTGTGAGACTCTCATAGGTAAACATTTCACAAAAATGAAGATAGGGCAATGGAGATGTTTGTTGTGAAAATAATGGTGTCACATAACCTGTTTGGCAATGCAATTTCCATGAAAGTTAGAAGGAAAATGTTTCAATTTTCTATAAGCTTCCCACCTAATCTGCGGCGAAACCTTTTCATGGGCAAAAAGTTGTCACACTTGTGATCATACAAATTTTACTCTTCTGCCGCATTGCACAAATAAGCCCATATTATGTTACCCATTGTTTCTAGAAGGTAGGTATCTATTTTGTCCTACAATAATGAAATTATATCACGACAAATGCAAACAGAGGGAGAGGGAGGGGGGAGAGAGGGAGACAGCCAAAGTTTTTTTTTTTTTTGAAAGTTTAGTAACACAAGGGTTTTTTTTTTAAGTTTAGAAAGTCTTTCTGAAAGAAGTAGCCAAGATGTTACTAGCTCAGGAATGGTCCAAGCCCGCTAAACCCCAAAATCAACTATGCCCTTCACACGCACAATATCCCCTTCAATTGGAAAATATGGAAAAACAAAATGGTATTGCATTTGTAATTGTAGGGGACAACATAGTGAAACAATGAAAGAAATTTTTCATCACATCCTAGCTAGTCATTCTAGGGCCGTGATCCAACTTTAGTATTTTTAATGGTTGAAATAAGCTGGTCCCAAATCACAGATCACAGAACTATGTATATCAGGTGGGTGAAATTTTGATACAACATTCACATAGCCTACACATCCTGCCTAGGCGATCTAGGGCCGTCACACTTTCATCTGAAAAATGGGTTGATGTCATAGGAAAATATACACACGGTCACGAATACACATGCACACACAGACACATGAACACACACGAGGGATGTTATAAGAGAAAACTAATTTCTATGAGACCAGTTCGATGCACTATAATCAAGGGAGATGTGGGAATGGAAATGGAAAGGTTTGAATGCAGAAGAGAGAAATACGAGACATTAAGTCGATCAAATGAACCCAACAGGGTTCTTACCTAAATGCTATGTAATCAATATTTAAGCGCTATAGAAGACCAACATTCAATGAACCCAAAAGGACCAAGGAAGAGAGACTATTTCCTGCCCTTAAGTCAGAGATTTTCTTATTAGTATGTAAGTAAAGTTCTACTTTCAATGAGGAATTAATACTTCTCTACCATGTTATCATACAGCCTCTTCAACGGTGGATTGCGACATGCACTATCTAACAACAGTTTTTCAGGGCTGTGATCGTCTTGTCTGCGTATAATAGTTCCATCAACAGAATGTCCCAATAGGAAGTACAAACTCACAGGTTAGATTAAAGTTGCCCGATGTAATTGGATAAACAGGGTTCATTGACATGTACAGGTGTAAACAGGCCAAATATTTGGGTCATGTTATCAAAGAAGGCCCATTGCCATACATAGAAATGTAGAAGGGGTGGGTCCCTTTTTCAGGTTCAATAATTTTGGACTACTCAAGTAAATAGTCCGGACACTGTTTCGTAGAAACGGGATACCTTTTCATCCAATCATCAGGGGATCCGGACTCTCAAGTAAAGGAGGGTCATTGCCGTCCCTGCCTGCATGTATATCACGAGGAGTCCAAATCCTCTGATGTATCGCTCCAATATCTTTGTGGTGAGTGAAGTTTCAAGTTTCAACCCATTCAGAGTTGGAGACAAAATCAAATTGATTATGTATAAAACATATGGTCAAAACACCCTAAAATAAGGAGTGAAAGCATGTGTTTAATACATGATAAACTTGGGAGTGAACCAACTCTAATTGGTATGAAATTTGGCGAAGCAAAAAAGGGGAACCTTTTTTTTTTTTTTTTTTTGAGTGGTTTGGGATTTATAGGATTTATAAGCTTGATCCAAGAGGATTCTCTCGGGCCTAGCATCAAAAGATTTAGATTCATTAGCAGGGGGCATGCAATATTGTGGCAGTAACAAAGAAGCTATAGGATCAAACCTTGCAAATAGACATAAAATCATGATCTGTCTCCCTGTCTCCAATGCCTAAATCCGGCAAATTGTTGCCGAATTCCCGTTGGAGAGCCTCTTTCTTGAGCTCTGCAACAATCACACCGGGATTCTTAACGAGCCCAGTAGCCCTGCCAGATTTGGTGACCACCAGTTCAGTCCCAAGAACTTTGTCAGCTCCAAGATAAGTCTTGACAAAGTGTTCCACCATGATCCTTGGATTAGCGGTGATTATGTATCGCTTTCCGAAAGAACTAAACACTCTCCAGCTCTCCGGATGGACATCTTCAGTGTAAAACTTTGGCAAGACCGATCTCGAAACAATCTCAATGTCTCTAACCTTCAAACCGGCGAAGGAGATGAAGATTATCATCTTGATAGCCAGAGCCTCGGAGAAAATCATGTAAAGAACACCCAAGAAAGGAACTGATGCCAGTAGGAGTAGAACCCTTAGAATGCTACCAGCTTCAAGGGCAACAAGAAAATAGTAAGGGAAAGCGCTGCTAGAGATGAGGAGGGTGCCATCGAGATCGGCTGCCACCGCCTGGTTTGATCTCCCTTGAGAGCTGCATATTGATATGGGCTCAAAATGGTGAGACCCCATGAATGAGAGAGGGAGAGAGAAAGAGAGAGAGGTGAGTTGAGTGTGAGTATTGTCTGAAGGGGGGAATTTAAATGGGAAAGAGGAATGGTACCATTGTTGTGAATTCAGTGTCATGGCATTGGCATGAACTTATAGGGAAATAAAATATTGAGTTTTCAAAAGTGCTGCAATATTCTCAAAATTTCACAATAGCAACACTAGAAAATGGGAATACCAATTGAAATACAATCAGTAAAATGGTAAATAATGTTCTATATTTACGTTATATTATTATTATTTTTTTATTTATTTATTTTTATTATTATTATTATTATTATTTTTATTTTTTTTTTTTTTTTTTGGGGGGGGGGGGGGGGGGGGGTGGGTTGGTTGGTTTATAAAATGTTTAAAATTTAGTTTTATTTTCCAACGTTTTTTAAATTGTATTCTAGTAAAAATCCAAATTGGAAATATCCTAACATATTCCTTTAGATGATAGTTTCTGGGGAAAGATGGTGGTCACGGTGGTTGTGACTAGGATGGAAGTAATTAGAGGTGTTGGGATGGTAAAGAGGGTTACTTTCGTCTGGGTTTAATGTTAGCTTGTGTGTGTTTAAAACAGAGCAGGTATGAAGAGAGTTTAAGTAGTTTTGATTTGGAACAAGTTTCTTCTTACATTGAATTAGCCTACCTTTTAAATGGCACATCTGGAAGCTGGTGGTGAGTTTTGTTTTCAACTCTTTTATGGTTGGCTTGGCCTGGCCTCTCCTGGCTTAGCCTTTAGATTGGTTTTCACATTCAGATTTTTCTAAAAGCAATAAGGAGTACAATGATACCATTCTCATACCTGTGGAGTGTGGACTATGGTTGGGGAGAAAAGAGGGTGAACTCTCTCCTCATCAAGCCACGTCAGCAAAGAGGATTTTCTGATCGTACCAATAGTCTTCTCTCTTTCCCTGTAAAATGACTACTGCCGTTAGGAACTTGTTAATTTAGCATTTTCCTTTAAAACGTCTCCACTCTCTTCCCTGTCATTATGAATGGCAAATAACTCTCTTTCCATGCAAATGTTCTTTTAAAGCATAAGAAACTGCTAATGGCCTCTGGAGTAGACTAAGAGGACCTTCTTTCTTATTTCTCCTCAATAAGAGAGAGAAAACGCGGAGACACACCAAGTGTCATCTAAAGAGCTACAAAAGTAGGGGTTTTTCCGGTATAGTCACTATTAACTGTCAATTTCCGTGTGAGGTGACCAACATAAAGATATTTTCCCATCCATTTTTGTGATTTCAGCACGGGTTCAAACCCGACTATGTTATTCCAACCAGCTCATCAAAGTAAATAAGAAGAACCTTGCTACATGTCCCGGGCCAAAAACCCGGGACAAGTAGACTTTTCCAAATAAGAAATAAATAAGCAAAGAAATAAATAGAAGGTAAGCCCGATAAATTAGAATGGAGAACGATGAAGTACTGTTGAGTTCTTGATCTTAATCCTAGGACCCACAATCAAATGGTTTAGGTTGGTAATCTAACTTAATCTATTTATCTAGACCTTTCAGTTATATATGATCTTGATTGATTAGGGTTGAATTAACTGATCTACGTTGTTCGGTTATGATCTTCTAAGCTCCTCCTCAATCTCCTATGTTGTGGCCAAAATAGTGATTCATTTGGACCCATCTCTATTCATGAGGCATGCTTCAATCTTCTCGTATCTTTATTCTCGCATATATAGACCGAGAATGGCTGATTTCTATTGATCAAGGCACGTGATTATGAGTTTATTCAAGGCATGAGAGGCCTCAGGCATGTTCGACAAGTTAAGAGTTTCGACTCCTGGACCTGGAATATGATAGATTGGAGACCCCCGTTGGGGCAGAGCTTTTGCCTACTGGGGACTAGAGGGCGTACTTGGTGACTCTCAAACTTTAAGTTCTTATTGTAATTTAGAACTAATTTACATATTAGAGCATTTAGTAAACCTCCAATTATTTTTTTGAGCTTTTTACATATAGCCCCTATAGTTTTTATGATTTGTAAATAGGCCCTTATGTAATATTATTTGTAAATGAGCCTTGATTCAAAACTAGTAGCCTTCCAACCACTAAAAGAGTTTAGAATGAATTGACACTTTCGCGCATTTCTTTGTCCCCATATGCCTAAATTCAAAACTTTGGACTTATTTTTCTTTAAAGCTTGTAACATTAATAATTATATTCAGTGAAAGTGAATAACCGTACGTAGATCTATTTTATCAATACAGGGCTTATTTCATTAAATCCATATCGATCATAATGGCAATCAACGCCTGTGCTTATAATTGGTCCAATCCATGCACGACCCATTGTTAAATTAATGAAAGTTTCAAAATACATGATTATGCTTCATGTGCATTAAAGAGTTATTGAGAGAGACCGTTGGGACTTGTGATAAAATAATAATATAATTTTCCAATAATAATATATTCATTTTTATTTAATAGATGTAATGGAAAAGCTGCCAGTTTTATATAAGTTCAACACAAATCTTATGTTAGTTAATCATTCTCACTAGGAATAATAATTTTGGAGACATGAAACATATTGAAATCAAAATGTAGGGGCCTATTTTCAAATTCTAAAACCACAAGGGCCTATTTACAAATCATAG
Source organism: Camphora micrantha (assembly GCA_003546025.1). Taxonomy (NCBI): domain Eukaryota; kingdom Viridiplantae; phylum Streptophyta; class Magnoliopsida; order Laurales; family Lauraceae; genus Camphora; species Camphora micrantha. The sequence goes on from QPKB01000009.1 coordinate 20,151,906, forward strand.
ACACCTTAAGAGGATATATAAAAAAATATGCCAATTTTATTTATTTTTTCATTTAAAGCTTATTTACATATAATCATTTTTGCCTTTAAATAAGTTGAAGGGGTACTTTTTCTTTCATAGCTTTTTTAGCTAAATTAGGTAGAGGTGGACAAAGCAAAATTTGTGTTTTGGATGAAAATAACCTCATAAATTTCAAAATGAAACAAATGGCAAGTTTTACATTGTAAATTTTAAAAAATGGGGTCCAATTATCTCACGAAATAAGAGTTTATTTTATAATTTTATCTAACACACTAATTGTAAATTAAAACTTAAAAATTAGAGACTTATTTTAGACCTTAATGATTCTAATTGGCCCTTGTTAATAAGACCATAAGGGCACAATGAAGCCCAGGCAAACCAGGATTTTAAGCATGGACCAACGTACTTAGAAGAGCCCAAATGGTCAGGATTCATATTATGGACCAAATATAGTGTAGAATCCTGAGCCATATAAGGGGAAGACGATTTTGGCTATAGTGGACATCCCCTTTCATTAACCAGTTAAAACAGCCACAGGTGTTTTATGATACTAATCATCCACTAATTCCTTTATATGGCGGGATTAATGGACTCCACATATATACCAAGTGTCCTTCATGAAAACAGTGGATGTCACCTTTACAAATGGTAGCACTGGCAGGACTTCAATATAATGACAACTGATGAGGGCTTGTTATAAATAGAAACCCTAATAAAAATCAACTACTCCTAAAGACAGATTTTACCATAAGTGGTCCCATCCCAAGCCTGCATTTGAAAAGCTGTAATAGAGTTTCACCCAGATGACTTTGGGATGTGACTTCTGCAACCATGTGGGTTGGTCAGGGACTCTGCACTGCACCCACCAATTTCTCACCTAAAAAAAAGCATGGTTTGAACTTGCACGGTCTTCTCCCGTCATTTAACACACACACCCACCGTCTATCAGCCTAACATTGACCAGAATCCCCCTTTTGCTCGGCTTCTGACAATCAACCGAATCCATAGGGTTCGAAAATGGCACCAGGGCATCACCACCCGTGATGTGTGGGTCACTGCCAGCGGTGCTAGATCTGGATTTTGGACCGTCCAATCATTTGCGTGACAATTGGAAAAGTTTGCTTATTTGTTGAAAAATCTAAAGTTTTTGGACATAAATTTGGGAAGGACGTCACTGTACCTCCTTGGTTCACACACTTACAAGATGTAGGAAATCTTGTAACCCACATGCTATCGGTCGCATGGTAGATCAAGCAGATAGCACTTGCCTATAGAGAATAGAGTCCCACTATAATCAAAAGCCTTGATCTGTTGTAGATAAGATGGGAATCTTAAAGTAATCAGATATTAAACTAGTGAGATCGGATGGTATTCCCACGTAGTAGACTACCAATTATATGAGGAAGATGGGAGCTTAAGTAATGAATACAATCATATTCGCACTGAGATCCACATGTAGAAATTATCCATGCCCACCGTCAGAAACGCTGCATAGCTCTGGATTCTACTTGATCAGCTTTTAGTATGTTGAATAATGTGTTGAACATAATCCCTTCAATTTTAATCTAGATTTTACATATGGGTGTAGATTAGATAACTAAGAAACACAAGTATTATCTATCATTCTTAACCATAAGAATATAAGATTTTAGATTTCAGTACCGGTGACAAAAAAAAAAAAAAAATCAATTACAAATCAGTTGGAACCAAACAATTGTTGGGAATTTATACTAAAAATATACTTTTATGTATTTTTCTTTGACTGATTCACTTATTAGTATACTTTGTCTTCTCATCTTACTGAGACTTTGTATGGGCAAATGGTTGCATTATTAATTATTATGCATGTGCGTGTCTTTGATTCTATAAAGTAGATAAGTTGGTGTGTAAAGTTCTGCTTATACACAGAAGACTTATTTGTCGGTTCTTATAGAATTTAACTTGTTGTTCTCAATCTAGATGGATTTGGATACACCATTGATACGATTGTAGCATGATATTTCAGCATGCTTGTCTTGGCTGTGGGAAACGGTATAGCTTCGACTCATTATGCTAGTACCCTTTGTGTGTATTGAACATGACCGTCTTATGTGTTTATTTTTTTTATACTAACTATATAAGATGATTAACATCCAAATGGTTATTATGAGTGCTTGTACTCTTAATCCCGATAAAAATAATAGACACATACATTTAGTGTTTGGCATTTTGATTTACGAAGGAGTGAGATCTTTTACGGGTCAATAATCTCAGTAAATTGGATAACTACACTACGTGTACGGTGTATATTAGTTTATTGACGGAATCCACGTCACGTAATAGGGCTTGATGATATCCCCTTGATGAAGATTTTAAGTTTTGATTATGTCAAACCTTGCATGTGAACTTTGTGTCCGACATACCAAATAAGTTAAGTATAAGGTCTCAAGGAATTATAAAGATATTGATTAAATATATATGTCAGTGATTATTTAATCGAATGATATCTGAAATCTTAACGTGAGGAGATTAATAAGCATTTAATAACAAGAAGCTTGAAATATTATTTTGAGAATAAGGACAGGAGTGCAATTATAATTCTTTAGTGGACTGAATTGTAATTTATGGAACTAGGATTCTAAATTGGGTCAAATTAGGGTTTCCTCCATAAGAAGCATATCCTTATTTTCATCTTAAGGCCCCTATTGTAGCCTATAAATATGCGCTATTACTCTCGAGGTTAAACAACAAGAGAAATCTCGTTTTGGAGAGCAGAGAGAATTCGCAAAAGAGATTCACACCCTCATGCGAGTTCAAGCATAAAGGAAAACAGTAGAAGATCTTGAGATTTTCGGGTTGCTATAATACCGAAATCAAATCAGAGAGATCTCGTAGGTATGATTTTTAATTATATTCGTCTATAGTTATTTCCGTAGTGATCTGTATGCAATATCTAGGGTTCCTGGCCGTTGCTCTTTTCTAACAACAATCATCACCTTTATAAATATAAGATGAAGCAAGCCTTCAAGGACCAGAGACTATTAACTGGGGCCTTGATTAAGTGGCCTTTATCTAAAAAAGATAAAAAACGGCCTCTGCCCCTTGACATTCCACACACCATATGTCGTAAATTTGGCAGCACCAATTTTTACAAACCATGTAATGTAATGTTTGTATGAATGCACTAATGCACATTGCCTTTGATCCTCCATTTCCTTGGTTGCAAAGAAGGTTAGCCACCTAAGCTACTATGAGGAGAAGGAGATGGGGAGAGTGGGTGAAGTTCCAATTGCACGGTGGTGTTAGAAACGAGTAAAAACCAAGATCTCTAGACATTGCGTACAGATCACGGCGAAAATAACTTTGAACTAATATGATCAAATCATACATGCGAGATCTCTCTAGTTTGATCACGATCTTACAGCAACCCAAAAACCTCATGATCTTCTACAGTATTCCTATATGCTCGAACTCGCACCAGGAAGTGGGCCTCTTCTGCGAATTCTACTCTGCTCTCCAAAACCGAAATTTCTCTCTTATTATTCTTATTATTGACGTAGAGAGCAATAACGCATATTTATAGGCTACAATAGGGACCTTAAGAAGGAAATAAGGATAGGCTCCTTATGGAAACGAGAAATCCTAATTCGACCCAAATTAGAATCCTAGTTCTATAAATTATAATTCAGTCCATTAAAGAATTATAATTGCACTCATGTCCTTATTCTCAAAATAATATTTCGAGCTTCTTGTTATTAAATTCTTATCAATCTCCCCACATTAAGATTTCAGATATCCATCGATTAAATAATTACTAACAACTATATTTAATTGATATCTTTATAATTTCTTAAGAACTTACACTTAGCTTATTTGATATGTCGGACACAAAGTTTGACATAATCAAAGCTTAAAAGCTTCATCAAGGGGATAACATCAATCCCTATTATAGACGTGAATTCCTTCAATAAACTAATATACACCATACACATAGTGTAGTCATCCAATTTACTAAGATTATTCACCCATAAAAGATCTCACTCCTTCGTAAATCAAAATGCCAAACATTAAATGTATGTGTCTATTATTTATGTCAGGATTAAAAGTACAATCACTCATAATAACCATTTGGGTATTCATCATCTTATATAGTCAGTATAAAGACAATAAACCCAAAAACACGGTCTTGTTCAATACACATATAGTGTACTAGAAAAATGAGTCGAAACTATACTGCTTTTCGCAGCCAAGACAACCCTGCTGAAACTTCATGCTACAATCATACCGATGGTGTGTCCAAATCCATATAGATTGTGAACAACAACTTATATTCTATAAGAACCGCCAAATAAGTCTTCCGTGTATAAATAAAACTCTACACACCAACTTGTCTACTTTATAGAATAAAAGACACTCACATGCATAATAATGCAACTATTTGCCCATGCAAAATCTCAGTTAGATGAGAAGACAAAATATACTAAAAATTGAATTAGTCAAAGACAAATACATAAAGTATGTTTTTAGTATAAATTTCCAATAATCTCCCACTTAGACTCAAAACCTTGCTAACATGTATTTCAACCCCATGCCTTTCAGATGACCATCAAAACTCTTTGCTGGTAAGCTCTTTGTAACAGGATCTGTCAGGTTGTCTGCCGATGCAATCCTGGTGACAATTATGTCACCCCTCTGTACGAGTTTTCGTATGAGATGATATTTACGCTGGATGTACGTACTTACCCTTCTTGTGCATCCTGGGATCCTTTGTGTCGCGACCCCGGACCGGGTCATCGGGCCTAATCCGGGATCAGGACTAATTGTTATTGATTAGATGATTGTATGATTTAAACTCCAAAACGTATACGAGTCTACCAAGGAGAACCACTCGTACACGCGATTTCCCACAGGTGTCCGCGGTGAAGATATCACATCAACATGAATATTTCTTTTATGTGCGGAAGCGTGTAGCAAATCTATCTCATACCTTCATGTCCAAGATAACAAGATTAACACATGTTTACTACTAGTATCAAAATGAGCAATGATCATTAATGCTATAACCCCAAAAGAAAGTTAAGGTTTACAACAATATATTTTAATTACATTGTTCCCAAAAAATAGAGGCCAACAAAGGCCAATATGAATAAAATAACAAGTTCCCCAAAAGAATGGTTAGTTCAATTCCCCAATATGTTTCGCAGCTCAAGCACCCGAATGTCTAGACGACATCATCGGCGTGCCACTCAACTAATCGATGCGGTTCGCCGACCGCCTCTTCAAGCTCCTCCTCGGGGAGACCGATAACGGGACTTGAGTACCAAAGCAAAGGGTCAAGCACGACGGTTTGGCAAAGGGGTGAAAAGACATAACAATAAAGAAAATTCCCTTGGAAAACATTTAAACCTGTCAAACAATAGTTTCATAAAATGAGAGAATCATTTATGCAAATACATATGCAATATGAAATATGTAAGGTATCCAAGGAAACGGGAAACAACAAGGTGGCAACCACACATAGCTAAGTCCTTTATCACCGAAGTGACAAGAGCATATCGGGATGTTGTCTCAGTCACCGAAGTGAGGAGATGCAACATAAGTAACATATACATATACGTATTATAATACGGGACGGGACCACGGTAGCGAACCGGGTATCGGGACAAGATCACAGTAATAACCAGGTAGCGGGATCCAAACTACAGCTGGCGGGACGGGAAAGAGTCTCCAAGTCGGTAGATCAGACCGTCAAGGAAAGCCAAGCTTAGTGGTGCCGACTCATAGGTCAAATCATGTAAAACAAGACATGTACAAATCATATGTAATGCACTTAAATAAACGGGCGGGACGAGGTGCTCAAAAGCACAAATTTCATTTTTAAACGGGAAGTGCATATCGGGGCTAGCAAAAGCTCTAGTTGCAAATTCAATGTTTTCGGGAATGATAAATTACATTTCTTGAAATTCGGGACAAGTATCGAGATTCGATATAAATCAAGTGAATAAGGACCCCGTATGTCGATTGTAATGATCACTTGGTACTCCTTGAGTTTGGAGACATTCCGGGCTCTTTATACACCTTAGGGATTTTCAAACTTTTAAATGAACTTTAAAACAAACGGAACCTCAAAAGCAATCCTAAGTATAATGTTAATCGTAGTGCATCGTACAACCTATTCAGTCACCGAAGGGAATAGGATTCGCGATACCCAGTGTAAGACCCCGACCCGAGTGACCTCGATTAGTGTTGATTAATTTGCGTGTTAGTGCTAAGTGGGCTTAGTGTGTTTTGGTTTAGTTGGTTTAGAATAGTTTTGTCATAGCTTTGGGGATTTTGAGTGCCTTTGGAATTAGTGGGGCCCTTTGGGGGTTCCTTGTTATGACTTGCGTGTACTTAGGGGTTTGCTCGATATTCTTTTGATTTGGTGTTTTATCCCCATTTACTTGTTTTGTTAACCCCTTCAACTTTCATGTTGATCCCGTTCCCGTCCCGAATCACGAAACCCGATTTCCATTGCTTAAGGGCAAAACAGTCTTTTTACACTAAATCTGTACCCAAAACTTGATATTCCCGAAACCCGCGAAACATATACTTTTTGGAAACTAGAAATTTCGACGATGATTTCTTCCTTCTTCGTCGATTTCATTCGAGATCCCGAAAACTACTATTTCAGCCTTCCAAGTTTCTAAAGAAGTGGAGCCCACTTGCAAATGCTTTATAAGCACTCATCTCCCTCCTTTTTCCCTTTTTCAGCAACTTCTTGTCTAGGGCTTCTTCTTCCTCATTTTTCTTCTTCTTCTTGCTCTCTTCATCTCAATCCCTTACCAAGCTTGCACCCACTTCATAATGGAGATCACCATCTTCTTCCTCTCCTTCAAGGCTCTCTATTGACATCATTGTTGAAGAAAACCTCCCATTCCAATACTTGTTTTGAGCTAAGACTTGCCATTAGAGGACCTTCCAAGTAAGCTCTCTCACTAATCTCTTAGATTTGTGTCCTTATGATCTTAGGGGAGCTCCATTTTCATTATTGGAAGCTCTCTCTTCCTATTGTTAGAGTCTTTATTTTGTTGCAATTTGATAGGATGCATTCATTTTCATGGCTTGTCCTCTCATTCATTCATGTTCTTCATCTTAGGATCTTCATGCATATTTCTCTTTCATAACCTTTGTCTTTATTCATTGATATGCATGGTTTTCTAATCTTAATTTTCTTAAAGTTCATGAAGCTTTTAGTTCAAGTTTTTAAAATCTCAAAATGTTCTTCATTAAGTTCAAAAATCATTTCAAGCTTTCCAATTGCTTTCTCTTTAAAATCCATATTTTGGTTTGAAAGTTTCATGGCTTTAAAATTCTATTTTCATCCTTTTGAAGTCATTTTCCCAAGCTTGTTCAATGTGTCTCAAAGTCCTTTGGAAGAAGCCCTCTCATTTTCATCTTCCTTGAAAAATTCTGTTTAAAGGGTTGTTCCCAGGTCGACCTGCCTGTGTGGCCGGTCGACCGGGCCAAGGGACCCGGTCGACCGGGCACACTGCGGGTCGACCGGGGTCTTGTAGCCGTTACACACTCCAATGGACATTTTTAAGACCGTTGAGCACCCGGTCGACCGGGCAGTGTACCAGGTCGACCGGGCACTAGCCGTTGGCAACTTTTTCTCTATAAAAAGTGCCTTTTTGTTTTGGGAAAAATGTTGAACTTTTGAGGTATCTTCAAGGACAAGGAAGGACATCTTTTAAGAGGATTAGAGAAGGGATTAGGAGGCTAATCCATGGATTCAACCTTTGATCTTCAAATGGGTGTGCCTTCTTTATCTCAAGATTTAATTACATGCTTTGTTTTTTAAATCCTTGTTTTCTTTTCAAGCATGTTCACATAGTTGTCTTTCTTCTTGCAATGTTGAGTTTCATAACATGCTTTGATCTTTGCAATCTTTTAGCTTCATGAAATCAATATATGGTTTGTCATTCACATGAGTTGTGAATCTTTGTTTTTCAAATCTAACTTGCTAAACTTAAGATTGTATCTTTTCATTCAAGTTTGATCTTCTTGAAAAACTATGTGTTTGTCTACAACTCTTTCTCATAAATAGGTTTATCAACTTTGCATCATTTAAAGTTTTAACTTTCTAAAAAGAGAAAGAGTGATTTCTAGTTCATGCCTTTTTCATAGACTTTGTCATTCATATGCATGCTTCTAGAAATTAGGTTTTCACTTTCTATTCAACCTTTTTAGAAGTTTTAAATTGTGCTTCATTGTTCTCTTATCCATGCATCAATAGGCATTTTATTTAAGAGAGAAACATCTTGTAAAGGTTATTGCTTAGCCTAAAGAAAAGCATTGTGTATAGGTTATTGCTTAGCCTTGAAAAGCATAAGTTGTGTATGTGTAAGGTTTGAGGTGATCCTAAACCTTAATTGATCTAGTGAAATCCGGTAGGGTTGCCGGGAGTGGATGTAGGCTGTTGGCCGAACCACTATAAATGCTTATGTTATGGTGAATGACTTTTTGTTTTCTTTTCATGGATGATTAACTTAGAGATTGCTCCCCTTCTCAAGATAATTAATCTTTCTCTAAGCTTTAGTGTCTTAATTTTAAAAGAGTTAAAATTGGTCTAGTATCTTGTTGGCTCACCCTATTCACCCCCCCCCCCCCCCCCCCTCTAGGATTCGATCTTGGACTTTCACCTATTCCCTTATTTAACCCATTTTAGGGTTTGTTTTGGGGTTTTGTAGAGATTGTGGATTTTGTGCTTGAGAGGGTGTTAGAGGATCTTTGCTTAGCTTTGGATTTGAGGCAAGTGGATGAATGGATAAGTTTTAAACATTTACATGTTTCATGGAAATCCCTTGTTTTTGCACTAATCATTCTTAATGATTTTTAAATGTGTTTTCATAGTCTTCCTTACCTTGATTGCTATCACTTTTGAAATTCATAATTATGAGTTGATTTTTCTATTATGCATCTTGATAAATGTATCTTGATGTTATTAAAGTGTAGATGAATCTTATGGGTGTTGGTTTCTCTTTCTTTGGGGATCAAATATGAATGAATGGAGGAGTTTGATTTGGATGTAATGAGAGGTAGAGAATAAGGTTGTGGTATTTGAAAGAAACTTAATGGTTGTTATGGGGAGGCAAGAAGGCCTTTGTTGCAGGAAAAATGTTTAGGGGGAAGTAGAGAAGAAGGCCAGAATGGCCATTTTCGGGCAACAGAAATGACTGCCCGCTCGAGCGGACGTCAGGCCGCTCGAGCGCGCAGTCATTCTGGCTAAAGCTCGGGCAGAAAATGACTGCCCGCTCGAGCGGACATAAGGCCGCTCGAGCACGCAGTCATGCTGACTGCAGTTCGGGCAACAGAGTGCCTACCCGCTCGAGCGCACGATTGGCCTCTCGAGCGCGCAGACGCTCTGTCTGCCTGTCTTCCTACGCAGCCCGGGTCTGCTCGAGCGCACCTTTGGCCGCTCGAGCGCACCCCCCTCCTGCATATGGACCACCTTCGGGGCTCGGGAAAGGTTTTTAATGGAATCCCTTGGTATTTAGGAGGTTTATGAGGCAACATACGAAACCTATTGGAGAAAGAAACAAAACCACAAGCTTTCATTTAAAAGTTCCGAAATCACTAAGGTGTATAAAGAGCCCGGAGTGCCTCCAAACTCAAGGAGTACCAAGTGATCATTACAATCGACATACGGGGTCTTTATTCACTTGATTTATATCGAATCCCGATACTTGTCCCGAATTTCAAGAAATGTGATTTATCATTCCCGAAAACATTGAATTTGCAACTAGAGCTTTTGCTTGCCCTGATATGCACTTCCCGTTTGAAAATGAAATTAGTGCTTTTGAGCACCCCGTCCCGCCTGTTTATTTAAGTGCATTACATATGATTTGTACATGTCTTGTTTTACATAATTTGACCTATGAGTCGGCACCACTAAGCTTGGCTTTCCTTGTCGGTTTGATCTACCGACTTGGAGACCCTTTCCCGTCCCGCCAGCTGCAGTTTGGATCCCGCTACCCGGTTATTTCCGTGGTCTTGTCCCGATACCCGGTTCGCTACCGTGGTCCCGTCCCGTATTATATTATGTATATGTATATGTTACTTATGTTGCATCTCCTCACTTCGGTGACTGAGACAGCATCCCGATATGCTCATGTCACTTCGGTGATAGAGGACTTAGCTATGTGTGGTTGCCATCTTGTCTGTTTCCCGTTTCCTTGGATACCTTACACGTTTTATCTTGCATATGTATTTGAATAAATGTTTCTCTTGTTTTATGAAACTATTGCTTGACAGGTTTAAATGTTTTCCAAGGTAATTTCCTTATTGTTATGTCTTTTCACTCGTTTGTCAAACCGTCGTGTTTGACCCCTTTGCTTTGGTACTCAGGTCCCGTTATCGGTCTCCCCGAGGAGGAGCTTGAGGAGGCGGTCTGCGAACCGCATCGATTAGTTGAGTGGCACGCCGATGATGTCGTCTAGACATTCGGGTGCTGGAGTTACGTAACATTTTGGGGATAGTGACTAACCATTCTTTTGGGGAACTTGTGACTTTATTCATATTGGTCTTCGTTGGCCTCTATTTTTGGGACAATGTAATTAAAAGATATTGTTGTAAACTTTAACTTTCTTTTGGGTATAGCACTAATGATCATTGCTCATTTTGATACTAGTTTCAAATGGTTTAATCTTGTTATCTTGGACATGAATGTATGAAATAGATTTGCTACACGCTTCCGCACATAAAAGAAATATTTATGTTGATGTGATATCCTCACCTCGGTCACCTGTGGGAAATCGCGTGTACGTGTGGCATCCTTCTTGATGGACTCGTATACGTTTTGTTTTGGGTTTTAAATAAATTCATTCATCGTAAGGACAGTTGATTCATACAATCATACACATTATATTAGTGTCCCGATCCCGGATCAGGCCCGGTGACCCAGTCCGGGGTCGCGACAGACTGGTATCAGAGCGAGACGTGTTTCAAGCAATTAAAAGAAACTAGAGATCCTAAGGACGTGGCGAGGATTCGTTAGAGTTTTCGTTAGTTAGTATCGTGTGAGCATTGTGTGACCCCTATTGTATTATCTTGTGCTAACAAATTGTTTTGCAGCACTATGCCACCTCGCAAAAGGCCAGTAAACGGCAATCCCACGGCTAGTAACAGTGAGTTCACAAGGCCAGTCCAGGAGGACATTCCAGAGAACACCATGCAGAATCAGTTCCAACAAATGATGCAACCTATGCTAGATCAACAAAGACAAGCTAATGAGAATCAGGCCAGACTGCAAGAACAGATGCTTAAGAAAGATCAGGATCATGCTAGGGAATTGCAAGAGATGCAGAGGCAACTTCTAGAGGTGTTACAGAGGAGGCCCGAGCCTGTGCAAGCTCAACCTGCTATTGTGATCAATCAGAGGGAGCATGACCCAAATACCTTGTTTGAGAAGTTCAGAAAGAGGAGCCCGAAAGAATTCTTCGGGACAGAGGATCCCTTAGCTGCACACGATTGGCTGGAGCACATGGAGAACATCTTTGAGATCTTCCAGTGCACAGGAAGAGAACGGGTCCAGCTTGCAACATCTCTCTTCACCGGTTCAGCAGATATCTGGTGGAAGACAGTGAGGGAAGAGTACAGGCACATGCCAGATGCAGTGGCATGGGCTAGCTTCAAGAGGCAGTTTGGGGACAAGTATATGCCCACTCATATCAGGAGGCAGAAGGCAGCGGAATTTCAGCAGCTTGTTTAGGGCAACATGTCAGTCCTCGAATACCTCACTAAATTCGAGAGATTGTCGAGATATGCTCCTAAGTTAGTGGACACCGTGGAAAAGAAGATAGCTAAGTTTCTTGAAGGCCTGAATCCCATCATTGAGAGGGATGCTACCGGGGTTGTACCACCTACAACCTTCGAAGAGGCAGTCAAGAGGGCTTACAAATTTGAGAACTTCCACCATAAGATCCTCAGACTCCAGGGTAAGGGACAGCAGCAGCAGCAGAACAGTCAGCAGAGGAATCATCAGCACAAGAGGCAGAGGCAAGAGCAGAATGTGCAGAATCCTTTGGTGTGTACACATTGTGGGAAGAACCACGAGAGTACCCAGTGTCGTACCATCACAGGAGCATGCTTCAGATGTGGTTCCATGGCTCATCAGATGAGAGACTGTCCAAGGTAGAACAGGCAGAATCAGCAGCAGCAAGGGGCACAGCGTCCAGCACAACCTCAGAATGCAATAGTTGTGCAGAACCAGGCTAGACCTCTTCAACAGCAAGCCCCACAGCAGCAGTATAGGCCACAGCAGCAGCAGCAGCAAGCCCGTCAGCAAGGACAGAATCAGAATCAGCATCCTCCACAACAGAATAGGAATGCAGGCAGGCCACAACAAGCTCAGAATAGGCCACAGTAGAGAGGACAGATATATGCGGTCAATAGAGCTGATGCAGAGGCAGCTGGGGATGTAGTGGAAGGTACACTTCTTGTTTGTGGATTCCAAGCTAGGGTTTTGTTTGACCCTGGCTCTACCCACTCTTTTATCACTCCCAGATTTGCAAAGTTGATTGATATGCATGCTAGAGATTTGGATTTCCTATTGACTGTGGCTACTCCCAGAGGTAGAGGTTATGTGTAGGACTTTTTACCCTAGTTGTCCAGTCATGATAGGAGGGTTAGAGTTACCCGCAAATCTCATTTTATTGGAGATGTTCGATTTTGATGTCATCCTAGGGATGGATTGGTTAGCAGGGTATCATGCTACAATGGATTGTTTCCATAAGACCCTCACCTTCAAGTTAGAAGAGACACCAGCAGGAGTATTGTTTCGAGGAAACAGAAGTAATCATAGTACAGGGTTTATTTCAGCGTTGAAGGCTGATAGACTTCTGAAGGGTGGATGTGAGGCCTATTTGGCGTTTATCACGGAGGATAAACGGTCGCAAGGGGTGGAGGATATCCCAATTGTTTGGGAATTCCCGGATGTTTTTCTGGAGGAGATTCCAGGTTTACCAGCCATTAGAGAGATTGATTTCACTATCGAGCTATTACCGGGGACTGCTCCGATATCCATTGCATCTTATAGAATCGCTCCGGCGGAATTGGGAGAATTGAAAACACAATTGCAAGAATTGTTGGACAAAGGTTTTGTAAGACCGAGTGTTTCGCCATGTGGAGCTCCAGTGTTGTTCGTCAAGAAGAAGGATGGTTCAATGAGGATGTGCATAGAATATCGGAGATTGAACCAAGTGACCATCAAGAACAAGTATCCTTTGCCAAGGATAGATGAACTGTTTGATCAGTTACAGGGTAGTTCCTACTTTTCGAAGATTGATTTGGGATCTGGTTACCACCAACTTAGAGTCAAAGAGTCAGATGTATTGAAGACGGCTTTCCGGACTAGATATGGCCACTATGAGTTTTTGGTCATGCCATTTGGATTGACAAATGCACCAGCAGTGTTCATGGCATTGATGAACAAGATATTTGCAGAGTACCTAGATCAGTTTATAGTAGTATTCATTGATGACATTTTTGGTGCACTCCAAGACCAAAGAAGAGCATGAAGAGCACTTGAGGATAGCCTTACAGCTTCTGAGAGAGAACCAGTTGTATGCAAAACTCAATAAGTGTGAGTTTTGGCTTGAACAAGTAGCATTTTTGGAGCACATTATCTCCAGAAAAGGCTTGTCAGTAGATCCATCCAAGATAGAGGCAGTGGTACAGTGGGAAACACCGAAGAATGTGTCAGAAATCAGGAGTTTTCTGGGATTGGCAGGCTATTATTGGAGGTTTGTTCAGGGATTTTCGTCGATTGCGTCACCTTTGACGAAATTGACAAGGAAGAGTGTGCCATATGTTGTTGACACCAAAAATGTCATTATGTCCCTTCAACACCAAAAGCTACATGGAGCCACATCCTGCCATAAATAGGAAGGCGCCATTTCAAGCACCAGATCTTGTCAGAATCAAACAAAAACTACAAGATCCTTTAAAGCAGCCAAAAGAAGGGTACACATGGAGTTTCGGGCCATTTCAACATCATTTGGCCTAACTTCACTCCTCTGACAGCCAGACAGGAGCCCCCGGCAGCGACAGTGTCGAAGACTTCAAAACTTCGATCAGAGCCTACGGATGGTCTCAAAATACCTCCAAAAGGCCCCCTGCCAAATTTCAAGTCAAACGGACGACGTTTGACCTTTCATCAACTCTCAGGAAGCAAAAACAGGCCTACCGGCAGCGGAGCACCCCGGAATCATGGCATCCAAACTGGAGCTAATGGATCATCCCAAAATGACTCCAATAGGTTCCCTGTCAAGTTTTAGGTTAAACGGACATCGTTTGTCCTAGTTTCAAAGCTCGGCATTTTCCTCGAGGTGAAATCAAGGCGAGCATTTGCGGGACCCCAAAAGGCTTCAAAACTCAAACCAAAGCCCATGGTTGGTCTTACTTACTACTCAGGAGGCTCCCTGTCAAATTTCAGGTCAATCGGACATCGGTTGACCACAAGTCAAAGCTCGGCATTTCTCTCATGACGAAATTAAGGCAAGCGTTTGCGGGACCCCAAAAGGCTTCAAAACTCAAACCAAAGCCTACGGTTGGTCCTATCTACTGCTCAAGAAGCTCCACGTCAAATTTCAGATCATTCCGACATCGTTTGACCTATTTTCAATGCTTGACAAAAAATCGGCAAAACCGCACAACAAAGTCTTCGGCTTTCCAGAAAAATAGGAAACTTTGTGCTCCGATTTGCGAGGCTTCTCGTCGGTTTTTCTTCAAGAGAATCAGGCCAATAAATGAGGGGAAATGTCAGGAAAAATACAGAAGAAAAAAGAATGAAAAAAGATCGAAAAACGGCGACCGAACGGCGGCCAAAAAATGGTCGCCGGCCCATGGTCGCCGGCGACCATGGGTGCATGGTCGCCGGCGACCATGGAATTCCGGCGACCCAAAAAATCGCCGGAAGACCTTTTTTCGGGTCCTTTTCGCATTTCGAGTTGATTGGCCCCTGTGATTTTTCCAAAATCTGATTTTTCGTGCATGAAACCCGTCGATCTTCGTCAACATCACGGATTCGCCGTCGAAATCATTGGATGATCATTAGATGCCTCGAAATCGCCAACCGGCCGACAAAGAAAGCACACTTTCTGCCCGCCCGATCGTGAAATCGACAGGACAGATGTTGCCGGCACGTTGACATTAATCAATGTCTGAAATTGCATCGCCATCCGACATCAAACAACATGTGGATCCACCGGCGGTCATCGCAAGAAGAATTCCAAAAGACGCGGCGCGGCCCGCGACTCTTCGAGCGACTTGGCGACCAATTAATGAGGTTAAATGACCCGTTTTATGACAAGTTAATGCGGTCATTAACTCATTATTTTGGACGGCCCAATTAAAAGCAAGCGAATGGGAGTTACAAGTTAAAGGATTTATGGCATTAAAGCCATGAAACTCCTCCCATGATGGGGATTAAAGGCAATTAAAGGCTCATTATTCTCCATCGGCCAATCAGATTCAAGGAAAAAGGAGTTACAAAACAAGTAATTTAAAAACTTGTAACTCCTTCCATTATGAGTATTAATGCATTCAATGCTCATAAACCCTCCTAAATGGCTACCAAAGGCCTATAAATAGGAGGGCATTCCAAAGGGAAAGGATCTAGCTCTCGCTCTCCCCCCGACGAAGACAAAAAAATCCAGAGGCCCTGCAACTCTGCTGCAAAGACCACCAAAAGGTGATTGAAGCACCCTTGGGGGGCCACCCCCCCCCCCCCCCAAGGACCTCTCTTCTTCTACCAACATGGCTAAAACGTGGCTTTTCAACCCGTTTACTTAGCTTTTAATCGGATATAAGACCTTCTCTTGGTCTTTGTCCTTTAAAAATCTGAGGTTAAAAAGTCAAGCCAAGAATCCAAGCATCGTGTTCTCATCTGCATGGACGATGGAGGAGCCCATACATGACTCGCGACCGTCGATCTGAACGTGTCCCCACAATCGAATGAGAAGTCAGATTCCTTTTCTTGATTTCTATTGTACTTTATTTTTCTTTTAGAGACAAAAATCACAACTCTTGTCTTTCATAATGGATAAGACTTGTAAATCGCCTTTTACGGCAAAATCGCCTTTCACGGCAACAAATGAAATCGCCTTTCACGGCATTAAAAAAAAACCTTTTGTCTCTTTTCTTAAAATATGCGTGCAATAGAAACTAGAAAAAGTTTCATTTCCCCTTTCTACTTGTGAAGGTGGATCTTCGGATCACCATTCCTAAATTCCAAGTAGAAAAGTGAAATTGGCATACCCGTACAAAAAAAAAGAAAGATGTTGTTACCCTTTATCTTTTCATCTCCTCCCCTCCGCCGTACCCAGAAAGACCCGGGGCGGAGGCAGCGGGAGAGAGGGAAGAATCGGGTCCATCATATGTGTGGTCAGACAAGTGTGAAGTTAGCTTCCAAGAGTTTAAGAAGAGACTAACCACAGCACCAGTCCTTACTTTACCATCTGGAAGCGGCGGTTTCACTATCTTTACCGATGCTTCGAACATTGGACTTGGTTGTGTGTTGATGCAAGAAGGGAAAGTGATAGCTTATGGATCACGTCAGTTGAAAGATCATGAGAAGAACTATGCAACACATGATCTTGAGCTAGCAGCGGTTGTTTTCGCATTGAAGATGTGGAGACATTATCTGTATGGAGAGAAATTTGAGGTTCACTCAGATCACCGCAGCTTACAGTACTTGTTCTCACAGAATGAACTAAACATGAGGAAGAGGAGATGGATGGAGTATATCAAGGATTATGATTTTCCAATCAAATATCATCCGGGGAAGGCAAATGTAGTTGCTGACGCTTTGAGCAGGAAATCAGTGGGCATGGCTAATCTCAGTGGCACTTGTATCTTTGAGCAATTTGAGGAGTTGAGAATAGACTTGCAGCCACTAGAGAAGGGTGTTTTGTTAGCTAACATGTCAGTGTTAGAACCTTCTTTCATTCAGAAGATTAAAGATAGTCAGTTGCAAGATCCAGAGTTGGCCAAGATTTCAGAGCAGATAGCAAATCGTCCTGACTTTCGCATTGTGGATGGAGTTTTATACTTTCGTGACCGTCTGTGTGTGCCAAACATCGAAGATTTGAGGAATGATATCATGACCGAAGCTCACAGTACAAGGTATTCTGTGCATCCTGGCAGCACGAAGATGTATCAGAATTTGAAGGGCAAATTTTGGTGGAATAACATGAAGAGAGAGATAGCAGCATTTGTTTCTCGGTGTATGATATGTCAGTTGATTAAAGCAGAGCACCAGAAGCCTTCAGGGTTGTTGCAACCGTTGGAAATTCCGGAATGGAAATGGGAGCATATAACCATGGATTACATTTCGGGATTACCGAGGACTAGCAGAGGAAATGACGCTATCTGGGTCATTGTGGCCCGTCTCACCAAGTCAGCTCATTTCATTCCGATGAAGACTGGGAAGAAGATGCACATGCTACCATTGGCAGAGTTGTTTGTTAGTGAGATTGTCAGCAGACATGGTCAGCCAGTTTCCATCACATCTGATAGAGACAGCAGATTCGTCTCAAGATTTTGGAAAACACTGCATGAGTCTATGGGTACAATATTACAGTTCAGTACAGCTTATCACCCTCAAACAGATGGCCAGTCAGAGAGGACAATTCAGACTCTTGAGGATATGCTCCGTGCTTGTGTGTTAGACTTCAAAACTCAATGGGACGAGACTCTACCTTTGTGTGAGTTTGCGTACAACAATAGCTACCACTCAAGCATTGGAATGGCGCCTTTCGAGGCATTGTATGGCAGAAGGTGTAGGACACCTGTGTGTTGGGAAGAGGTTGGTACCCGCAGTTTCCATGGACCAACTATGGTAAGTGAGACCAGTGACAAGGTCAGACAGATTCAGGAACGTCTGGAAGTAGCCCGGAGTAGACAGAAGAGTTATGCAGATTCTCACAGAAGGGACTTACAGTTCAAAGAAGGAGACAAGGTTTTCTTGAAGGTATCACCTACTAGGGGAACTTTGAGATTTGGGCAAAAGGGCAAGTTGTCAAGGAGATAGATTGGACCTTACGACATTGTGAGCAAGATTGGTGAAGTGGCTTATAGATTTGCCTTACCACCCGAACTATTTGGAGTACACAACGTCTTCCATGTATCTATGTTGAAGAAGTACGTCCCCGATCCTTCACATGTACTCCAGCATGAGCCGTTAGAGATCAGAGAAGATGCCACTTATGTTGAGAAGCCTATCCAGATCATTGACACCAAAGAGCAAGAATTGAGAACACGGACTATTCAGTGGGTAAAGGTACTTTGGGAGAATCATGGACCGGAAGAAGCGACATGGGAATTGCGAGACCAAGTGTAGAAGAAGTACCCACATCTCCTACCGGAGGTAAGTTTTGTGTTTTATTTGGAGAACCAAATATCCCAAGGGGTGGAGGATGTAAGACCCCGACCCGAGTGACCTCGATTAGTGTTGATTAATTTGCGTGTTAGTACTAAGTAGGCTTAGTGTGTTTTGGTTTAGTTGGTTTGGAATAGTTTTGTCATAGTTTTGGGGATTTTGAGTGCCTTTGGAATTAGTAGGGCCCTTTGGGGGTTCCTTGTTATGACTTGCGTGTACTTAGGGGTTTGTTGGATATTCTTTTGATTTGGTGTTTTATCCCGATTTACTTGTTTTGTTAACCCCTTTAACTTTCATGTTGATCCCGTTCCCGTCCCGAATCCCGAAACCCAATTTCCATTGCTTAAGGGCAAAACAGTCTTTTTACACTAAATCTGTACCCAAAACTTGATATTCCCGAAACCCGCGAAACATATACTTTTTGGAAACTAAAAATTTCAATGATTATTTCTTCCTTCTTCGTCGATTTCATTCGAGATCCCGAAAACTACTATTTCAGCCTTCCAAGTTTCTAAAGAAGTGGAGCCCACTTGCAAATGCTTTATACGCACTCATCTCCCTCCTTTTTCCTTTTTCCAGCAACTTCTTGTCTAGGGCTTCTTCTTTCTCATTTTTCTTCTTCTTCTTGCTCTCTTCATCTCAATCCCTTACCAAGCTTGCACCCACTTCATAATGGAGATCACCATCTTCTTCCTCTCCTTCAAGGCTCTCTATTGACATCATTGTTGAAGAAAACCTCTCATTCCAATACTTGTTTTGAGCTAAGACTTGCCATTAGAGGACCTTCCAAGTAAGCTCACTCACTAATCTCTTAGATTTGTGTCCTTATGATCTTAGGGGAGCTCCATTTTCATTATTGGAAGCTCTCTCTTCCTATTCCCTTGTTTAACCCATTTTAGGGTTTGTTTTGGGGTTTTGTAGAGATTGTGGATTTTGTGCTTGAGAGGGTGTTAGAGTGTCACGCCCCAAAACCGGGATCCTGCAGTGATCCGATCTCGGGGAGCGTGATTTGGGGTTAAATTTTTTTTTTTTTCCCCAAGATCCGTGTGTGTGAGGATTACAAAATTCCACACAACCTGAAATTTTCGCGGAAGCTGATGTGGCGTGCGGCTCGGAGCCTATGGCCATCGGGTTCCGTGTCACACTCAACCACTAACATAAAGCCATCAAATCAAGGCTTATAATCAGACTGGAACAAATCAAGAATCATAAAATACTGAGCTGGCAGTAACAGGACAATTAATTTCCCACATATGTTCAAGTTACAAATTATACAAATATATTCATGAAAAAAGATCCTAAAAGAAAAAGGCTAATAAAAGCCATCCAAAAATAACCAACTAAACAAAATGCTACCCAAATTACATTACGAACTCCGGCACCAAAAGCGATATCTAGATGACATCGTTGGGCAGCCACTCACGTCCAACCGACGGCTCAACCGCCGCCCCTGCTCAAACTGTCTAAAAGGCAAAGGGGCTCGAAATCTGGCACCAAACAAGAGAGTATCAGACATGACGGTCTGGCAAGCAAATAAACAGATAAATGGTGACAAATATTTATAAAACATTATGAAAGACATTATAAAACAATTAAAATCCTAACATGAATATCGATGAAATAATTAAACAATTTCTAAACCATTAACAATTTTAAAGAGACATAATAAACTGAGTAAAAACACTGGCAATCCACATATAGCTATATTCTCCTATTACCGAAGTAACAAGAGCAAACAGAAACCGTGGCCACTACCCGTGGGACCGGAACAAACAGAGCCGTTGCCACATAAAGTGGGACGGAAATCAGAACCGTTGCCACTACCCGTGGGACCGGAATACAGAACCGTTGCCACTACCCGTGGGACCGGAATACAGAACCGTTGCCATGTCCGGAGCAGACAGAGTCCAAACTGCAGTTGGCAAATAATTTAAAGATCCCAAGTCGGGTGATCAGCCCAACATGGTAACCTAAGCTTAGTGGTGCCTTTACATTTCAAAACCTGAACCGATACAAGTCAAATCATAATAATTTATTTCTGAAACTGATAAAACAACTACTCCTGAACAAATACATACACACTTGTTCTCCTTGGCTCATGGGCTCGCACTACAAAGCTCTGGCCCCATCTTGCCTTGAGATTTTGTTTTCAAAATAATAGTCCCTTTGGCTCATGGGCTCGCACTATAAAGCTCTGGCCCCATCTTGCCTCGAGATCTTGTTTTCAAGATAATAGACCATTTTCGAACGGGCGAACCATTCAATTCATTTCAAAATAATTTGTAGAAAATATACAGATTTCCATGGTGAACCATTCAAATCTATTTCAAATCGATTTGTAGAAAAATATACGAATTCATGTGGTAAACCACTTGATTCTATTTCAAATCACCGATGCTTTCAAACGTGAGGAATCACTTAAATCCTTTCAAATTAATTTGCCAAAGAATACATATACATTTTCTAACTTGGAATGGAATAGTGTATAGTGAATTTATGGCCTACCAAGGGATACCTTAATGCACACTTATTTCTTGGAGGTTAATATATAATGGGTTTGGTACCAATGAAAATCCACAACTCCTAAGGTTCATAAGTGTGCCTTAAGATTCATAAAAATTCCCGGGTAAGATTCCTATCAATTCTTCCTCTCATCTCTCCCATTCAATTTACACATCCCAAGTATTATAATTTATCAAACTTCATTAATGGGCTTATACACATTATAAGGAAATTTACGAGCCTCGAAACAAATAGGAGAGATGGGATGAAATGAGCCTAAAACAGGTCTAGGAATGACTCACAAAACAGTCCCAAACAGGCCCAAAAAAAAATCAGAAAAACAGTCCCTAAACAGCCCAGAAAATGGGCCCTGGACAGACCTGGGCTCGCTCCCAGGCCCGCTCGAGCGGGCCCAGCTCGCTCGAGCGGGCTGGGCTTCTGCCTAGCCCGAGAACAGTCAGCTTACAGCTGACTGTTTTTGCTCCAGCTGACTGTTTTTGTTTGCTCCTTCTTCTTGGTTTAGATTTCTTTCTTCCCTCCTTCAACAACAAGCACTCTAAAATATATAAGACTGAATTGATCCTTGTCCATCCATTATCCATTCTTCACTAACTAAAATCATCTCATTACATCTACAAAATCAGCCTGAAAAACAGAATTTAACCATAGGAAAAGTGCAAAAGTCTGAGCATAAACTGAACACTAAAACATTGCAGAATTCTGCACCTAGCTGATCATTAAAGCATTCTGTAGAAATCTGAACCTAGCTGAACATTAAAACATTTAAAGAGTTTTCAATGTGATCATAGACAAACAAAAATCCTGTATACAGCTGAACATAAAACCCACTTTACTTAGACAATTAAAAATCCTGCATACATCCTCACTATCTTAAACAAAACAGAAACTTTAATGAGAGGTTCATGTTGCTGTAACAAACAATATGTGAAACATAGTATTAGTCATCACTCAAAACATTTCTAATTCAAATCTCAGTGATGAAGAACCCATTTAAAAAAACATTGGAGTTGCAAACAAGGAATTTAAAGAAGAATAGCCTTTTCATATCATGCACCACATAATCTGATTATTCACTTGCCTCAAGTGCAGAAAGGGTCACAAACCACTCTAAGAAACTCTCAAACCCAGCAACTCCAATCTACACAAAAAAAAAAAAATCCAAAGATGAACACACTAAAATCCACCAAATTCAAAATAGAAAAGAGCTCTCAAGAAACTCTTTTGCATGCATGAAGAAAGGGTTCAAAAGGTTCCATTAAAACT
The DNA here is from genome assembly GCA_003546025.1 of Camphora micrantha. NCBI lineage: Eukaryota > Viridiplantae > Streptophyta > Magnoliopsida > Laurales > Lauraceae > Camphora > Camphora micrantha. The sequence goes on from QPKB01000009.1 coordinate 20,174,113, forward strand.
AGAAATTTGAAAAAGAAGCCATTTCTAACCTTTTAAGAGCTCTAGACAAGAAGAAGAGCTTGGAGAAGAGATGGGTTCCAGCTGAAATTCCTCAAAATTAGTATCTTTGAAAAGCTTGAGATGAGGAGAAAGGATTTGTGAAATCAAATCTTTACATAGCACTCAAGAAATATACATGCAAGAGGAGAGAAGGGCTGAAAATGGAGGAGAAGAGAACACTCATGTTCAGCTATGTTGCAGGAAAATGAAATGAAGGAGAAGGTCTCCAACGTGGGTTTATTTGGGTTTTAAGTGAGGAAGATGGGCCCCATGGGCCCCAAATCTTCAAGTGGCTGGATCGATCATTTGTGGGTCCCGAATGAAAACGACGAAGAAGACAAAGTTGATCGTCGAAAAATCTAGTTTTCAAAAAGTATATTTTTTCTCATGGTGTTCAAATTTCGAAATTTATGCGCAGATTTAGTGTAAAAAGACGAATTTGCCCATTTTTCTCGAAAAACGTGATTTCTGAGTTTCAAATTCAAACGGACAAAACATGAAAGTTGTTAAGATCAATAAAACAAATCGAGAGGAGTAAAAATTGGAATTCTTTTTAAACAAAAGAATAAATTCCCACGCGAACGCAAATCACACGGGCCACCACTGGCCGGGTCAAAACAAACTCGCGGCTCTCAAAATTCTCCAAAGCTATGAAAAATCTACCCAAACTCACAAACGAAGCTAAACCACCTCTAATCTCACTCAAAAAGCTAATCCACAACTAAGACAACACTAAACACGAGAATTAGGGGTCGGGGTCTTACATCCTCCCCCCCTTAGAACATTTGGTCCTCCAAATGTACTAAACCAAATCAAAATCGAAAACTCAAAGGACCGATCAAAACACTGACACCCTACGCTGACTTCGGCAACTGTGATACTCCCTGATTAAACTTGATGGTGAGATGCGCCTGCAAGCAACTTACCTGATTCGGTCCAACATGCTCCTCTAACAAAACCGATGTTCAAAATTTCCTCTAGTCATCCCATGGTGGTCATCTGGTGTCCTTGCACTGGATCAATTTTTTTTTACTTGTCTTGTCAATCATTGTTGGTCCAAGAAACTGTAAGTTCTGTCTCTTCCTATCATCCTGGAATTCTGTGCCTTAAGTCATACAAAGTTGCACGCGGTGATCCTGACACTTGCATGAAGTTGTGGTTGTAGACAAGCTCGCATCGAAGTAATCTCCATCCCGGAAAATCTAGGAATTCCATGTACCTGCTCTTCTTTTGCCTCTGTCTCATGCTTTACCTTTCTTACAAGAATGATTATTTCATCCACATCCGAGTGTCCTATCGCGAGTTATGTTCATTGTCTCATAAATCGGACTTTGTTTTCAACTTTCTTCCACGCAATCAATGCACCTCCATCTATAGCGTAGACAAAATTACAACTAACTTGTGACATTTCTTCAACTTACATCTGTACACTATCCAATCCAATAACCCGTAAGTCGGCAAAATCTGCAAAATCTCCTCTATTATGCTATCAGGTCAAGCTCTTTTCTGCATAATACTTCTTCTTCTACTGCTAAAAATTGACCTTGAATGCACCTAACCACTCACTTGGCACTATTGCTGAGTCGACTGCACCGGCATAGCTGCAAGTTACAAAAGTTCTCAACCAAAACTATGACAAAAACTCTTCGAATTCGAGAAATTCCTAAGTTTCTGGTACCAACTTCTGGCCTTACTAACTGAAAATTACCTCACCCTTCATAGAATCAATATCCAATACAGCTCCTGCAGTCCTTCGTCTCAAAAAAAATTGGTCCAAGTTCACCCAAGAATCCATACTTACTTACCCTGGTATGCTGCATGACAATCTTCGATTAGCTGAAAAAGGGATCTTCAAGTACTACTTTCACTCTTCTCTAACAAGCAAATGCAAACATTTTCCCTTACTAACCACAGTGATGCTGTTGAAAGGCTGAAAATCTGTCGAAGTTCTTCGAAAACAACACGCTAAGCCCACAAAGTTCTCAATCACTGGCGTGAACCACTCAATCTCTGGTGTAAACACAAGCGAAAGACACTAAATGTGGGTATGGAGACTTTAAATTCTCACCCACTAAAGGAAAAGCAAATCTGAACTCAAAGAAATAAAAAAAAACTAGACAAAATAAACCCATACGATCTAATAAGTCCTCACCACACGTCTTAATGTTTCTAGAGTGTTTTATTTCCTAGAAACTTACCAGCTCTGATACCAGTCTGTCACGCCCCAAAACCGGGATCCTGCAGTGATCCGATCTCGGGGAGCGTGATTTGGGGTTAAATTTTTTTTTTTTTTCCCCAAGATCCGTGTGTGTGAGGATTACAAAATTCCACACAACCTGAAATTTTCGCGGAAGCTGATGTGGCGTGCGGCTCGGAGCCTATGGCCATCGGGTTCCGTGTCACACTCAACCACTAACATAAAGCCATCAAATCAAGGCTTATAATCAGACTGGAACAAATCAAGAATCATAAAATACTGAGCTGGCAGTAACAGGACAATTAATTTCCCACATATGTTCAAGTTACAAATTATACAAATATATTCATGAAAAAAGATCCTAAAAGAAAAAGGCTAATAAAAGCCATCCAAAAATAACCAACTAAACAAAATGCTACCCAAATTACATTACGAACTTCGGCACCAAAAGCGATATCTAGATGACATCGTTGGGCAGCCACTCACGGCCAACCGACGGCTCAACCGCCGCCCCTGCTCAAACTGTCTAAAAGGCAAAGGGGCTCGAAATCTGGCACCAAACAAGAGAGTATCAGACATGACGGTCTGGCAAGCAAATAAACAGATAAATGGTGACAAATATTTATAAAACATTATGAAAGACATTATAAAACAATTAAAATCCTAACATGAATATCGATGAAATAATTAAACAATTTCTAAACCATTAACAATTTTAAAGAGACATAATAAACTGAGTAAAAACACTGGCAATCCACATATAGCTATATTCTCCTATTACCGAAGTAACAAGAGCAAACAGAAACCGTGGCCACTACCCGTGGGACCGGAACAAACAGAGCCGTTGCCACATAAAGTGGGACGGAAATCAGAACCGTTGCCACTACCCGTGGGACCGGAATACAGAACCGTTGCCACTACCCGTGGGACCGGAATACAGAACCGTTGCCATGGCCGGAGCAGACAGAGTCCAAACTGCAGTTGGCAAATAATTTAAAGATCCCAAGTCGGGTGATCAGCCCAACATGGTAACCTAAGCTTAGTGGTGCCTTTACATTTTAAAACCTGAACCGATACAAGTCAAATCATAATAATTTATTTCTGAAACTGATAAAACAACTACTCCTGAACAAATACATACACACTTGTTCTCCTTGGCTCATGGGCTCGCACTACAAAGCTCTGGCCCCATCTTGCCTTGAGATTTTGTTTTCAAAATAATAGTCCCTTTGGCTCATGGGCTCGCACTATAAAGCTCTGGCCCCATCTTGCCTCGAGATCTTGTTTTCAAGATAATAGACCATTTTCGAACGGGCGAACCATTCAATTCATTTCAAAATAATTTGTAGAAAATATACAGATTTCCATGGTGAACCATTCAAATCTATTTCAAATCGATTTGTAGAAAAATATACGAATTCATGTGGTAAACCACTTGATTCTATTTCAAATCACCGATGCTTTCAAACGTGAGGAATCACTTAAATCCTTTCAAATTAATTTGCCAAAGAATACATATACATTTTCTAACTTGGAATGGAATAGTGTATAGTGAATTTATGGCCTACCAAGGGATACCTTAATGCACACTTATTTCTTGGAGGTTAATATATAATGGGTTTGGTACCAATGAAAATCCACAACTCCTAAGGTTCATAAGTGTGCCTTAAGATTCATAAAAATTCCCGGGTAAGATTCCTATCAATTCTTCCTCTCATCTCTCCCATTCAATTTACACATCCCAAGTATTATAATTTATCAAACTTCATTAATGGGCTTATACACATTATAAGGAAATTTACGAGCCTCGAAACAAATAGGAGAGATGGGATGAAATGAGCCTAAAACAGGTCTAGGAATGACTCACAAAACAGTCCCAAACAGGCCAAAAAAAAATCAGAAAAACAGTCCCTAAACAGCCCAGAAAATGGGCCCTGGACAGACCTGGGCTCGCTCCCAGGCCCGCTCGAGCGGGCCCAGCTCGCTCGAGCGGGCTGGGCTTCTGCCTAGCCCGAGAACAGTCAGCTTACAGCTGACTGTTTTTGCTCCAGCTGACTGTTTTTGTTTGCTCCTTCTTCTTGGTTTAGATTTCTTTCTTCCCTCCTTCAACAACAAGCACTCTAAAATATATAAGACTGAATTGATCCTTGTCCATCCATTATCCATTCTTCACTAACTAAAATCATCTCATTACATCTACAAAATCAGCCTGAAAAACAGAATTTAACCATAGGAAAAGTGCAAAAGTCTGAGCATAAACTGAACACTAAAACATTGCAGAATTCTGCACCTAGCTGATCATTAAAGCATTCTGTAGAAATCTGAACCTAGCTGAACATTAAAACATTTAAAGAGTTTTCAATGTGATCATAGACAAACAAAAATCCTGTATACAGCTGAACATAAAACCCACTTTACTTAGACAATTAAAAATCCTGCATACATCCTCACTATCTTAAACAAAACAGAAACTTTAATGAGAGGTTCATGTTGCTGTAACAAACAATATGTGAAACATAGTATTAGTCATCACTCAAAACATTTCTAATTCAAATCTCAGTGATGAAGAACCCATTTAAAAAAACATTGGAGTTGCAAACAAGGAATTTAAAGAAGAATAGCCTTTTCATATCATGCACCACATAATCTGATTATTCACTTGCCTCAAGTGCAGAAAGGGTCACAAACCACTCTAAGAAACTCTCAAACCCAGCAACTCCAATCTACACAAAAAAAAAAAAAATCCAAAGATGAACACACTAAAATCCACCAAATTCAAAATAGAAAAGAGCTCTCAAGAAACTCTTTTGCATGCATGAAGAAAGGGTTCAAAAGGTTCCATTAAAACTAGAAATTTGAAAAAGAAGCCATTTCTAACCTTTTAAGAGCTCTAGACAAGAAGAAGAGCTTGGAGAAGAGATGGGTTCCAGCTGAAATTCCTCAAAATTAGTATCTTTGAAAAGCTTGAGATGAGGAGAAAGGATTTGTGAAATCAAATCTTTACATAGCACTCAAGAAATATACATGCAAGAGGAGAGAAGGGCTGAAAATGGAGGAGAAGAGAACACTCATGTTCAGCTATGTTGCAGGAAAATGAAATGAAGGAGAAGGTCTCCAACGTGGGTTTATTTGGGTTTTAAGTGAGGAAGATGGGCCCCATGGGCCCCAAATCTTCAAGTGGCTGGATCGATCATTTGTGGGTCCCGAATGAAAACGACGAAGAAGACAAAGTTGATCGTCGAAAAATCTAGTTTTCAAAAAGTATATTTTTTCTCATGGTGTTCAAATTTCGAAATTTATGCGCAGATTTAGTGTAAAAAGACGAATTTGCCCATTTTTCTCGAAAAACGTGATTTCTGAGTTTCAAATTCAAACGGACAAAACATGAAAGTTGTTAAGATCAATAAAACAAATCGAGAGGAGTAAAAATTGGAATTCTTTTTAAACAAAAGAATAAATTCCCACGCGAACGCAAATCACACGGGCCACCACTGGCCGGGTCAAAACAAACTCGCGGCTCTCAAAATTCTCCAAAGCTATGAAAAATCTACCCAAACTCACAAACGAAGCCAAACCACCTCTAATCTCACTCAAAAAGCTAATCCACAACTAAGACAACACTAAACACGAGAATTAGGGGTCGGGGTCTTACATAGAGGATCTTTGCTTAGCTTTGGATTTGAGGCAAGTGGATGAATGGATAAGTTTTAAACATTTACATGTTTCATGGAAATCCCTTGTTTTTGCACTAATCATTCTTAATGATTTTTAAATGTGTTTTCACAGTCTTCCTTACCTTGATTGCTATCACTTTTGAAATGCATAATTATGAGTTGATTTTTCTATTATGCATCTTGATAAATGTATCTTGATGTTATTAAAGTGTAGATGAATCTTATGGGTGTTGGTTTCTCTTTCTTTGGGGATCAAATATGAATGAATGGAGGAGTTTGATTTGGATGTAATGAGAGGTAGAGAATAAGGTTGTGGTATTTGAAAGAAACTTAATGGTTGTTATGGGGAGGCAAGAAGGCCTTTGTTGCAGGAAAAATGTTTAGGGGGAAGTAGAGAAGAAGGCCAGAATGGCCATTTTCGGGCAGCAGAAATGACTGCCCACTCGAGCGGACGTCAGGCCACTCGAGCGCGCAGTCATTCTGGCTAAAGCTCGGGCAGAAAATGACTGCCCGCTCGAGCGGACATAAGGCCGCTCGAGCACGCAGTCATGCTGACTGCAGTTCGGGCAACAGAGTGCCTGCCCGCTCGAGCGCACGATTGGCCGCTCGAGCGCGCAGACGCTCTGTCTGCCTGTCTTCCTACGCAGCCCGGGTCTGCTCAAGCGCACCTTTGGCCGCTCGAGCGCACCCCCCTCCTGCATATGGACCACCTTCGGGGCTCGGGAAAGGTTTTTAATGGAATCCCTTGGTATTTAGGAGGTTTATGAGGCAACGTACGAAACCTATTGGAGAAAGAAACAAAACCACAAGCTTTCATTTAAAAGTTCCGAAATCACTAAGGTGTATAAAGAGCCCGGAGTGCCTCCAAACTCAAGGAGTACCAAGTGATCATTACAATCGACATACGGGGTCTTTATTCACTTGATTTATATCGAATCCCGATACTTGTCCCGAATTTCAAGAAATGTGATTTATCATTCCCGAAAACATTGAATTTGCAACTAGAGCTTTTGCTAGCCCGTCCCGCCAGCTGCAGTTTGGATCCCGCTACCTGGTTATTACCGTGGTCTTGTCCCGATACCCGGTTCGCTACCGTGGTCCCTTCCCGTAATATATTATGTATATGTATATGTTACTTATGTTGCATCTCCTCACTTCGGTGATTGAGATAATATCCCGATATGCTCATGTCACTTGGGTGATAGAGGACTTAGCTATGTGTGGTTGCCATCTTGTCTGTTTCCCGTTTCCTTGGATACCTTACACGTTTTATCTTGCATATATATTTGAATAAATTTTTCTCTTGTTTTATGAAACTATTGCTTGACAGGTTTAAATGTTTTCCAAGGTAATTTCCTTACTGTTATGCCTTTTCACCCGTTTGCCAAACAGTCGTGTTTGACCCCTTTGCTTTAGTACTCAGGTCCCGTTATCGGTCTCCCCGAGGAGGAGCTTGAGGAGGCGGTCGGCGAACCGCATCGATTAGTTGAGTGGCACGCCAATGATGTCGTCTAGCATTCGGGTGCTGGAGTTACGTAACATTTTGGGGATAGTGACTAACCATTCTTTTGGGGAACTTGTGACTTTATTCATATTGGTCTTTGTTGGCCTCTATTTTTGGGACAATGTAATTAAAAGATATTGTTGTAAACTTTAACTTTCTTTTGGGTATAGCACTAATGATCATTGCTCATTTTGATACTAGTTTCAAATGGTTTGATCTTGTTATCTTGGACATGAATGTATGAAATAGATTTGCTACACGCTTCCGCACATAAAAGAAATATTCATGTTGATGTGATATCCTCACCGCGGACACCTGTGGGAAATCGCGTGTACGTGTGGCATCCTTCTTGATGGACTCGTATACATTTTGTTTTGGGTTTTAAATAAATTCATTCATCGTAAGGACAGTTGATTCATACAATCATACACATTATATTAGTGTCCCGATCCCGGATCAGGCCCGGTGACCCGGTCCGGGGTCGCGACACCCAGGCATACAAACCTCGTGCATAGTTATAAAAAGGGTATCTCGTTGTCCCATACCGTTCAAGATTGAATTAGGTTAAGTTCCGAGACAACCGGATTAACCTCCAAGAATGTTGGGTCAAACAATCTCATGATAAGTCAAATGAGTCCAATAAAAAGGTGTAAATAAGTTCCACCTAAGTCCATTTAAGAAAAAGATGAAAAATCACTTTTCAGGGGAATTTTGCAGAGTGCCCGGTCGACCCGGCCCTTGGCCGGTCGACCGCGTACACTGCAGTTTCAGGTCGACCTGAGGAGGTCAGGTCGACCCTCTCATGAAGGCCCGGTCGACCGCGCCCTTGGCCGGTCGACCTGCAGTTGTAAAATAAATTGCGTGAACAGTGTTTTGGTCAGGTTCCAAAGAACCTGACCTCTGTGTGGCCGGTCGACCGAGCCCCCTGGCCGGTCGACCGCGTGAACTGCGGAACAGTGATTCCCGCAGTGCAGCAGGTCATCCAACAGAGGACCTGATCCAGTGTCCCCGGTCGACCGCGCCCCTTGGCCGGTCAACCGCGTGAACTGCGTAACAGAACCCGGTTCTGTTTTCTCCAGTTTAGTGGTTCATCCCTTTTCTCCATTCCTTTTCTACTTTCTTTCAAACCTGATTAGCAATCTAATTCATGAATAAAACAAGCTATCAAGACTCATTATTGTGCATTTATTTCAAACCTAAACAAGCCATTAATATCACAAAACATTAGGTGAAATCATAAATGCATATCATCAAAACTCATTCAAGGCTAAAAGTATCAAATCATCCACTTGCCTTAGGTCCCAAATTAAAGGAAAACAAGCTCCTAAGCACCCTTGCAAGCCAAGAACACAATCACTACAAAAACCCCCAAAACAAACCCTAAAATGGGTCAAAACAATGAAGGAGAAGAGAAAGCTTTCAATAATGGAAATGTAGCTTCTCTAAGGCTAGAAGAACACAAATCTAGAAGATCAGGGAGAGAACTTACCAATAGGTGCTCCAAATGAGCAAGGCAAAAGCTAAATGAGGATCTTATAGAGATGGGATTTCTTCACAAATGGTACCCATGGAGAGTTCTTGAAGTGGTGAAGAAGATGATGAAATCCTTTTAGATGTTGGTGCAAGCTTGGTGATGTCTTGATGATAGAAAAGCAAGAAGAAGAAAAGGAAACCCTAGGCTCAAGGAAAGTTGCTGGAAAAAGGAGAAAAGGAGGGAGATGAGTTCTCTTTTATAAGCAACACAAGTGGGCTCTACCAACTAGCAACCTTGTTAGGCTGAAATAGTAGTTTTCAGGATCTCGGATGAAATCAACAAAGAAGGAAGAAATGATCGTCGAAATATCTAGTTTCCAAAAAGTATATGTTTCACGGGTTTCGGGAATAACAATAATTTGGTACAGATTTGGTGTAAAAGTACTGTTTTGCCCTTGAAGCTAGAAAAGTCAAGTTTCGGGGTTTCGAACGGAGACAGGATCAACATGAAAGTTGAAGGTATAAACGAGATAAACAAAATGGGATAAAATACAAACCAAGAAAACCAAGATAAAACCCCAAGTACACGTAAAGTCATAAACAAGGAACCCCCGGAGGGCCCCACTAATACTAAAGGCACTCAAAATTTCCAAAGCTATGACAAAGCTATTCCAAACCAACTAAACCCAAAATCCACCAAACCAAATCAAGACTAACACGCAACTTAATCAATACTAATCGAGATCACTCGGGTCGGGGTCTTACACTTTGCATTAGCAACCGCACCGGTATTATCACAATAAAGTTTTATAGGTGATTTTACCGAATGTACCACTTCTAGATCCATCAAGAAGTTTCTGAGGCAAACTGCATCCTTGGCCGCATCAGAAGCTGCCACATATTCGACTTCCATGGTCGAGTCAGCAGTACATAATTGCTTGACACTCCTCTAACCAATAGCTTCACCTCCCAAGGTAAATACAAATCCTTAGGTCGACTTTCTGGCATCATTATCTGACTGGAAGTCCGAGTCTGTGTACCAAATGGGTATCAAATTCTCGGCCTTGTAAATCAACATATAATGTCTAGTCCTCTTAACGTACTTGAGTATATGCTATACCGCAATCCAATGTTCTCTCCCTAGATTAGACTGGTATCTGCTAACCATGTCAACGACAAAACAAATATTAGGTCTAGTACGTAGCATTGCATACATGATCCTTCCCACCGCCGAAGCATAAGGTACTTCCTTCATTTTTTCTATCTCATCAGGTGTCTTAGGACATTGATCATTGGATAAAGTAATTCCATGCCTAGAAGGAAGAAATCCTTTCTTGGTATCTAGCATGCTAAAATGGGAAAGAATCTTATCAATATACACTGCTTAAGATAAGCCCAACGTTCTTTGTTTCCGATCTCGCAAGAGCTTAATCCCTAGAATGTGACTAGCTTCCCCTAAGTCCCTCATATCGAACTGACTGCTCAACCATACTTTGACCGAAGACAACACCCCAACATCGTTTCCAACGAGTAGTATGTCATCTATATAAAGTATTAAGAAAATCAACACATTGCCGCTGCACCTATTATACACACAGGGTTCATCAGGGTTTTGCTCGAATCCGTAAGATTTAATGACTTGTCAAAGCGAATGTTCCAAGATCTAGATGCTTGCTAAAGTCCATAAATGGACTTTCTTAAGCTTGCACAACATGTGCTCACATCCTTCAGCTACGAATCCTTCTGGTTGTACCATATATTCAAGATTTCCATTAAGGAAAGCTGTCTTTACATCCATTTGCTAAATTTCGTAATCAAAATAAGCCGTAATGGATAAAAGGATCCGGATGGATTTCAGCATGGCTATTAGCAAGAAAGTCTCCTCATAATCGATACCTTCTTTCTTAGTAAACTCTTTCACAACAAGCCTAGGTTTGAAGGTTTCAACCTTTCCATCCACCCATCTTTTCTTCTTGTAGACCCACTTACAGCCGATAAGTTTTATCCCCTCTAGTGGTTCTACAAGATCCCAGACTTGATTATGGTATATAGACTCCATTTCTGATCTCATAGGTTGTTGCCAGAGTTCTTTATCTTTGTCCTGGAGTGCTTCATTATAGTTATAAGGTTCGGTATCTAGCTCATCAGGGACTTTGTTGAATGACTCTCCCAAGAACATATACTGTTCGGGTTGACGAATAACCCTCCTACTACGATGAGGCACACCTTGTGTCTGTGTATGAGTAGTGTCACGCTGTGCTGAAAATAATCCTGGTATACCACCATCGACATGATGATCCAGCTGGTCACCCATCATATTGGTGGTTTCACCTAGAGTATCATCGGCATGAGGTGTTTCCTCCGGTGCTATTGGCAATGGAAAATTTTAGGTAGGTCTTTCTTCCCTCAATTCCTCTAGAACAATTCTACTTTTGGGTTTGTGATTCATTACATAGTCCTCTTCTAAGAATCGAGCATTGGTGCTAACAATGACCTTACGATCTTTAGGATTATAGAACAAACCACCTTTCGTTCCTCTGGGATATCCAACGAAAATGCAAATTTCCATTCTTGGTTCCAACTTATTTGCGTTCCCTTTCAGCACATGTGCTGGAATATCCCAAATCCGAACATGCTTTAAATTGGGTTTACGCCCAGTCCATAGTTCTGTGGGTGTAGTAGGTACTGACTTAGATGGAACTAAGTTTACAATATATGCAGCTGTTTCTAAAGCATGCCCCCATAACGAATTAGGTAAATCAAAATAACTTACTTTGATTTTACCATATCCATAAGAGTTTTATTCCTTCTTTCTGCTACACCATTTTGTTGAGGCGTACCTGGTACAAACAGCTGAGATGTTATCCCTCTTATGCCAAGTAGTCCCTAAATTCTCCAAAGAGCTACTCTCCACGATCAGATTGTAGTGTTATGATACTCTTACTTAAACACTTCTTCGTTTCCGCCCTATACTCCCTAAATTTTTCAAAGCATTCGAACTTATGGCGCATTAAGTAAATGTACTCATACCTTGAGTAGTCATCAATAAAAGTAATGAAATACTCAAAACCACCTCTAGCCTGGACATTCATGAGACCACAATCTTTTGCCGAAAAGGGACGCTTTGTCATTTTCCCTTCTAAACAAGATTCGCAGACTAGAATGGCCTCCACTTCCAACAAATGTAATGGTCCATTTACAACCAGTCTTGAAATCCATTGTATATTAATATGTTCAAGGTGTAAATGCCAAAGATACGTTTGGTTCAATTTCGAAGGTTCCTTTCTCTTACATGGTAATGTAGTTGTGTTATTCGATTTAGTCAGTTGTAGTTTAGGAGAGACAAGATTGACAATATAAAGATCATCCACCAATGAACCATAACAGATAAAACGCTTATTGTACTTAATAACCACAATTTATTAAAATAAATGGAATATCCATCTTTAACGAACTTGGAAACAGAAATTAAATTCCTCTTTAGGGAGGGAACATAAAGAAAATCTCTTAAAATTAAAGTCCTATCTCTACTAAACTTAGACAAACGTCTCCAACTGCAACTGCTGCCACTTTCGTAGCATCACCCATAAGCAAATAAATCTCCCCATCACTTAGCTGCCTAGTTTTTTAGAACCTTTGTAATGAATTGCAAACATGATTAGAGGCTCCCGTATCTACACACCAGGTACCGATAGATGTAACCGCCAACATGATTCAACAACCAGTGAATGAAATTTACCTTTATTGTTCACTTTGTTGAGAAAAGTTGGACATTGCCTTTTCCAGTGCCCTGATTGCTTGCAATGAAAACACTTGCCCTTAGGCTTTTTCACTTCACCCTGTGGTCCGTTGCCCCCTTGAGGAACTTTCTTATGATTCTGACCCTTTTTTTGTTTCTTCTTGCCTTTCGGCTTAGAAACAGAACTTGTTTTAGCAACGTGAACACTATGTGGCTTTTTCAGAAGGCCCTCAGCAGCCTGAAGTTCCTTTAGTAATCCCGCCAAAGAAAAATTGAGCTTTTTCATGTTGTAATTTAAGAGAAAATTCTCAAAGGAATGAGTTAAGGATTGGAGAATGATATCGATCTGGGTCTCCCCATCAATTTCAGCTCCAAGGACCTGTAATTCATTAAGGTATCCTATCATTTTCAGGACATGATCCCTCACAGAGGTACCTTCAGCCATCTTAGTGTTAAACAATTCTTTCATAACAACTTGTCTAGCTGCCCGATCCTAATCACCAAATATCTCCTTGAGACTGTACATGATGTCATAGGCAGTAGGACAAGACTGATGCTGATGATGCAAAACATTGGACATGGATGCCAACATGTAACATCGCGCCATCTCATCAGCCTTGATCCATTTTTTGTATGCCTCGATGGCTACCTCATCAGTACATCCATCTTCAGGTTTCTCTGGGCACACGTCAGTGAGCACATATTTGTACTCTTCAACAGTTAGCACAATATCCAAATTTCTTTTCCAGTCAACAGAGTTTGTGTTCTTTGAGAATAACATCAAGTGGATTGAAAGCACCCATCTTAAAACCTGAGATTTACATAATTAGCAAATTATAATGGGAAAAAATAAATCTTTGGATTCAAATAAGAGTAAAATGGCTCCCTCCGCCAATTTATAAAAGAATCCGACAGCAATCAAAAACACCAATGCATAGTATGCCTCAATGGGAGGACAAGTACCATACTTATTTGTTCAGATAGGTCATAACCTTTTAGTTCTATTGTCAAGGCAACAAACCATGCCAAGTAAAACCAAATAGCTGCCATAACATTGGTCCTATAAATAATAGAAGTGGCTCAGATGGAGAGCATACTATTATTTATAGCTAAGTGTATACCATCATTAAATTCAAGGTCCATTATTCTGTATTCGGTCCCATTAGATGGAGAAGAGACCTATACTAATAATTACCCTAAATTATCCATATGGGAGTTTGTACTGGAGATTCCATAATTAACTCATCCGATTAGGAGGAAGACTCCAAGGTCAACTCATAAATCAATTACATCTCCTACAAACCAATGATGGAGATCGTGGGAACTTGAGAAGTTCCCTCTCCCACTTAGTTATTTAACAATGAATGTTCTTATAAAACAGTTTAATTAAGACCAGTTCAAAATCTAGTAGTAATAGGCAACCATGTCTTTACTACTATACCATTCTAAACATAATTAAACATGATTAATATCATATTTAGCAAGCAATGATAATAATAAACATTTAGGCACAAAAAGGAATGACAGCCAGCATAAGGAGCCTAGCTATCATGGTCAAGTAGAATCCTTTTGTCTTCATGATTGCCACTTCTTCAAACATGTGCTTCGCAGAGGGGGTCCGGGGGTGTCCCCCGGCGAGGGTCGAGCTGTTTGATTATGTTTAGAATGGTATAGTAGTAAAAAATAAAATTTATGAAGTTCTTCCTTTGAAATCGAATTTCTGCCTTCAAAACCTGTGTTCCTTCTTGAGAAATTACATTGAGTCCTAAGCCTCCTTACGAACGGAGTTTACATGCTATCTTAATATAATTACATCTCCAAGAAAAAAAATACATTGAGTCCTAAGCCTCCAGACGAACGAAGTTCATATGCAATCTCAATATGATTACATGACCCTAAAAAAATTACATTGAGTCCTAAGCCTCCTGACGAACGGAGTTCACAGGCTATCTCAATATAATTACGTCACAATCAAAATTGTAAAATACGTAAAACAATAACCATGAATTTGATTCATGGGATCCATTCACATAACATACGCACATGGTGACCATGATAGCCAGATCAGTTACTCAGTTGCTGCAAAAAAAAGGTTAGAAATTTCATTGCAAAACAGGAGTTACTTACAGCAATAGCAGACCATGTTTTCTTACAGCAACCTAAAATCTTACTATGTTTTCTTTAATCCATACGTAGTATCAAGATCGACTCCAATACCAATTATTAGAAACGAGTAGAAACCAAATCTCTCGACATTACGTACAGATCACTACGGAAATAACTTTGAACTAATATGATTAAATCATACCCGCGAGATCTCTCTGATTTGATCTCGATCTTACAGCACTCCGAAAACCTCAAAATCTTCTACTATATTCTTATATGCTCGAACTCGCACCAGGAAGTGGGCCTCTTCTGCGAATTCTCCTATGCTCTCCAAAACCGAGATTTCTCTCTTACTATTCTTATTATTAAGCTAGAGAGCAGTAGCACATATTTATAGGCTACAATAAGGACCTTAAAAAGGAAATAAGGATAGGCTTTTTATGAAAACAAGAAACCCTAATTCGACCCAAATTAGAATCCTAGTTCCATAAATGATAATTCAGTCCACTCAAGATTTATAATTGCACTCATGTCCTTATTCTCAAAATAATATTTTGAGCTTTTTGTTATTAAATTCTTATCAATCTCCCCACGTTAAGATTTCAGATATCCATCGATTAAATAATTACTAGCAACTATATTTAATTGATATCTTTATAGTTCCTTGAGACTTTATACTTAACTTATTTGATATGTCGGACACAAAGTCCACCTGCAGGTTTGATATAATCAAAACTTAAAAGCTTCATCAAGGGGATAACATCAATCCCTATTACGGGACGTGGATTCCGTCAATAAACTAATATCCACCATACACATAGTGTAGTCATCCAATTCACTAAGATTATTCACCCATAAAAGATCCCACTCCTTCGTAAATCAAAATGCCAAACACTAAATGTATGTATCTATTATTTATGTCAGGATTAAGAGTACAAGCACTCATAATAACCATTTGGGTGTTCATCATCTTATATAGTCAGTATAAAGACAATAAATTCAAAAACACGGTCTTGTTCAATACACACATAGTGTACTAGCAAAATGAGTCGAAACTATATCATTTCCCGTAGCCAAGACAAGCCTGCTGAAACATCATGCTACAATCGTACCGATGGTATGTCCAAATCTATCTAGGTTGTGAACAACAACTTATACTCTATAAGAACCGACAAATAAGTCTTCCGTGTATAAGTGAAACTCTACACACCAACTTCTTTACTTTATAGAATAAAAGACACTCACATGCATAATAATGCAACTATTTGCCCATACAAAATCTCAGTTAGATGAGAAGACCAAATATACTAAAAATTAAATCAGTTAAAGACAAATACATCAAGTATGTTTTTAGTATAAATTTCCAATAGGTGAAAGGTGCTTATTGTTGCAACTATGAGATTGCGAGTGCAGGTTATATTACCATTAAAAAAGAATTTCATTTTTATGTTGCACTTTCATAAAGTTTAAAACTCTATAAAATTGGGAAAATATATAAATATATACCCTCTGCTTTCCATAGTTATCAATAAATCTTGGTAGATCTACTTAGAATAAAAACTTTTGATATGGGGATCTTGGTGGTCCCAAGCCTGGATAAAGAAGGCTGGCTGTGTCAATGTTTTTGGTAAAAAAAAAAAAAAAAACAGTAATTCAATCGAGAAGAGAGGGGAGACCAAAAAAAAAAACAAAAATAAAAAAAAGACACCTAACAGCGCTACCAAGGATGATGATCATGCAGGATCCATTTAACAATATCCCCTTCTAGAAAGAAGTCCCTATTACAGGTGAAACTGAGTTTTCCCATAATGTGAGTAGAGCTAACAAAATGTCTAGGAATAAAAGAGAGCTTAACAGATGTGAAGGTGCTCGACACAGCCTGAATGTCAGAGATGATGACCTTGATTTACCAATTCTTAGCTCCTTTAATTCCTTCAACCACCTAACCATTGTTAGAAAAGATATGGATCCTAGAGAGGCAAAGATCATTAGCTTTCCCAAATAAAAAATAATCGACCTCACTTCTGCTTCTTTTGTGGAAGTGATCCTTGTCTAGATGTTACTCCTATACATAAAAAGGATCCATTAAACCATATCAAAAAACCATAGGTCGATCTTTCATCTAAGGCCAAGAAGGTCGCATCTACCATTGATTTGTCATTGATTTGAAGTAAATATTGGAATAAGTTAGGGTTGATAAATAATTTGTGGATGCTTATTGGATTCCTATGCTCTAATCACATTCATTAATTAATAGATTTCATATTTCTAAATTGGTTGCTTGCTTTATTTTTAAATGCTCAAAACTTTCCTTAATTGTTAGTTAATTGGTTTTCTTAATCTAAAAGTTTCTTAAATTAGCTCCCTGTGGCTTCGACCCGTTCTTACCACTATCTCATTTAGACACTAGTGCACTTGCAGTATTTCATGATTGATATTGATCACATCAAGTTTTGGGCGCCATTGCCGGGGAGCCAATTCGAGAAAAACCATTTTAGTTAGGATTTCTAGCATTATTTTTGCATATCATGGCATATTTTTGTAGTTAGTTGTATTCATAGCTTGCATTAGGTTTAGTTTTTGTGTTTCTTAATGATTGTGGTTACTATTTTTCAAGTTTTTGTTGCCGACTTTTAATTAATTTTCGGACTAATTTCAAGTGGTTACATAGAAGACAAATTTCAGCACTAATTTTTTGACAGACTTGGATTGGTTTTCGCCCAAAAGTTGCACTTTAAAAACCAGTCAAACGGACCCCATTTGACTTGAAATTTTTCTGGATTAGACTTTGATATATATATATTTTACTTTTTTTTTGAATCCTAAAAAATTCAGAAAAGTCGCATACCAAAATCGCTCTTTTTAAGCATTTCCATCTAAAATGGAGAACTCTCTGGGGAAGAGGGATTTCCCCAAGTCGCTGCCGCTTTATGGAACTATCAATGCGATCACTATTACTAGTCCTGGTCAAGTTCTTATAGGCTGACTTTGTGGTCAACTCTCTATTCTTCATAAAGGGCCATACTTTCTTTTATAGGTTATTACTCCATAGGATGTATATCTTAAGAATAACATCGACATCTCTCTGGTCATTAAAGAGACTTCTAACCCAACCCACATCCCATTCCTTATTGATATTCCATAAATTCTTAATGCAGAGGTCTAGATCATTAATAGTTGAGAAGGGTTTCCTAAGTCCATCTTTACAAGGAATCCAATTATTGTTCCACACGGAAATACTTTCTCCATTACCAATAGACCATCATATGTTCTCTTTAATAAACTTAACAGCTTCAAAGAATCCTCTCCATACACTTGAGTCACCCCTTTTGGATGTAGCTTCCCATAGGCATTTATTTGGGAAATACCTGACCTTAAGGATTTTGGAACATAAGAGGTCGTCCTGTACATCTCCAGCATGTTTTGGCTAAGAGGGCCATGTTGTTCTTTTGTGATTCCCTAATCCCCAAGCCCCCTTCTCCCGTTCGTTTACAAATATCACGCCATTTTATACTTTGGATATTCTTTTTTTTCTTCTCCATCTCCACGCCAAAAGTCTCTATATAACTTATCCAAGTTTCAGATGTTCTACTAAGAAGGTGGAGGACAGAAATATTATAGACAGACAAAGCATTGGCTAGTAATTTGGCAAGAGTGTTTCTCCCACCCTGCGATAGAAGGGGAATTTTCCAATATTGAATTATGTTTTTGACATTGGAGACTAGAGAGTTAAAGCTTAGATTTTTGTTCCTTCTAAGAATTAATGGGTTCCTAAGGTATCTCTCATTGTCAATGAGCCTCTAGAGATCCGAAAAGATGCCACTTATGCTGAGAAACCAGTCAGAATCATTGATACGAAAGAGTAAGAATTGAGGAACCGGACAATTCACTGGGTAAAAGTGCTTTGGGAGAATCACGGACCGGAAGAGGCTACTTGGGAATTACGTGATCAAGTTCAGAAGAAGTACCCGCACTTGCTACCGGTGGTTAGTGTTCATTTAGAGGACCAAATGCCTCTAAGGGGTGGAGGATGTCAGACCCCGACCTAGATTTCGTATAATTTATTATTATTTTAACTATGATTAGTCACTAAGTGAGATTAGAGGATGATTAGCTTGAGCTATTAGTTAGATTAGAATTTTGAATAGCTTTGGGAAATTTTGAGAGCGTTGAGTCTGGCTTGACCAGGCCCTGGGTGGCCCGTGTGACGCGTGTTAGTGTGGGGATTTGATTTATTTGATTTATTTGATTTTTGAAAAAATATGGATTTCGGTTTTTTTGAATTTGTTATTTTAATCCCAGCAACTTTCATTTTTTTTTCCATTTGTATTCGAACCCTAGAAATCGCGTTTTTCGAGAAAAAGGGGCAAATTCGTCTTTTTACACTAAATCTGTGCATAAATTTCGAAATTTAAAAACCATGAGGAAAATATACCTTTTGAAAAATAGATTTTTTGACGATTAACTTTGTCTTCTTCGTCAACTTCATTCGGGAACCATAATTGATAGTTCCAACCATGTGAAGATTTATGGGCCAATGGGGCCCACAACCCATTTGAATTAACCCAAAACCCACATTGGGTTACCTTCTTCTTCATTCTACATTTCTTGCAACAAACCTGAAGAAGACTCTTTCCTCTTCTTACCTCTTCTTTCTTCTGCATGTCCCTCCTCCTTGGTGGAAATTGGAAAACAAACAACACCATTATTCTCCCCATCTCTCAAGCTTTCGAACCATACTATTTTTAAGGAGTTTCAGCTGGGTTCATCATCTTCTCCAAGCTTTTGTTCTTGTTTGAGCCACCTAAAGGTTAGCAATGGCTTCCATTTCGAATTTCTGATTTTTAATGGAACATTTAGTACCCTTCTTTCATGCACGCAAAAGGGGTTCTTGAGAGCTCCTTCTAATTTCAAATGGTGGATTTTGTATCTTTTTCATGGGTTTTTCTGTAGCTTGGGATCTTGCTGAGACTAGAGGCATTTTAGGAGTGCATTTGAGACCCATCTTGACTTGAGGCAAGCGAATAATCAGTCCTTTGAATGCATTCAAATTTGCACTTTGTTTTTTCAAGAGTTTGATTTGAAAATTGTATTTCATTCTACTGATTCTATGTGACTAATTAAGGTGTTTCAGAATTGTCTATGGCTGTGTTAAAATCAGTTTTCTGTAGGATTTGGAGCATGCAATAACAGGGAAATTTCTTATGAAATTTTGAGTCTTTGAGTCTCTGTATTTCTAATTATGTTGAATTTTGAAAATTTTGATTTATAAAGTATATAATTTGGGATTGGAATGAATGATGCTATGGTGGTTGAATGAAGGTAATTTGACTGGAAGGAGATGTTTGGAATTGGATAGGGAAGATGGATATGGAAGGAGGAGAGATAGCTTCAGAAATGTAGAAATTCTGCACTTGGCGAAACAACCAGTGAACTGTTCGCTCGAGCGAACCTGGTGGTCGCTCGAGCGAAGAGGCCACTGCCTGTTGAAAAACATTGTAGAAACATGTCCGCTCGAGCGAGCTCTGTGTCAGCTTGAGCGAACAAGTCTCTGGAATGGCTCGCTCGAGCGATCACTCATCCGCTCGAGCGAACTTGATACTGTCTGATGAAATTTGAAACAGAAGCTCGTCCGCTCAAGCAAAAGTTTTGGTGGCTCGAGCGAAGGACGCTCTGGGAGGGTCCGCTCGAGCGAACCTAGGTACAGTTTTAGGGTGTTATGTGTTAGGATTTTTGTATGTTGCTAATTTGATGGATGTACTACAACTGTCCGTCAACTGATCACACACCCATACATCATAGTTTGGACATTGAAATCTGGATCTTAGACTTGAATATGCTTTTGATTTTCAAATACTTCATCCTGCATGTTTTAGAACTTAAAATGCACAACCCGATTAGTGTATTCTTAGTGTGTGCTTAGTCATAAGTGAGTTTAGTTATCGTTGGGTTAGAATATAATTAGTTTTAGTCCTCGACATAGCTTTGGGAATTTTGAGAAATTTTTATGTTAGTCAGACACATTTAGAAAGGCCTGGGTGTACGTGCGAGTGTGGGAGGATTGTGTCGATTTTTGTGTTAATCGTGATTTCAATTTTATTTAAATGGTTTTATGATTTATCTACAATTTTTCTTTAGCTTGTCTGTGTTTGAAGCTCAGAAACCCAAGTTTTGGCCCAAAAGGGGTAAAATTGTCTTTTCACACCCAAACTTGGGCACAAATTTCGAAATCTCAAAACCATGTCAAAATTATACCTTTTGGAAACTAGATTTTTCAAGGATCATTTTATCCTTCTTCGTCAACGTCATTCAAGGCCCGCAAGATTATGTTTTCATCCATGCAAAATTTAGCACTATTAGGCCTAATTTGCAAAGTACTTAAGTACCTTTACTCTTCTCCTTCTTTCATTTCCAAATCTCTGCAACCCTAGGAGACCCAAGCTCAAAAAGAAAACCATTTTTCCTCTTCATTTTCTTTCTCTGGAATACATGAGCTAGAGATCTCTAAATGAAATTCCAAGACTATCATTCTCTTCCTCTCATCCCAAGCTTTCTATTGATGCCATTTTCTTGAGAGATAAAGTTGGGCAAGCTCTCCATTTTCTTCCTTGCCTCTTAATTGGGCATCTCTAGGTAAGAGCTCCAACCCATCTCTTCAATGGAGTTCTTTTGACTCCTAAGGATCTTGTTTTTCTAACTTTCAACACCCATTTCGAAATGGGTTTCTTGTTTGCAAATTTGGGTGTGTTTTGAATGGTTTTCATGGGGATTTTGTAGTGCTTGGCTTAGCTCTTGGATTAGTGTGCTTGAAGAAGAGAAGATTTTGTTAGCATTTGGGCAAAGGCAAGTAATCTATATGAGTTAATGTTACATGTTTGTTGTAGATTTACAAATATAACTTTGAAATTTCATACCTTTGTCACTAAGCTTCATTATATGTCTTCCTTAGTTTTCCTCATATGATGTTTTAGATTTGTGGATTGAGTGATATGGAAATGTGGATTGATCCCTTGGAGAGCATGAAGGCTCAGGGAAGTGCAGGTGCTTTAGAAATGAGAAGAAGAGAAGAAGAAGTGTGAAAATCTGACTTGAAATGCACTGCCCGTGCAGTGTCGGTCAGCTGTCGGCCAGCTAGCGGTCAGCCGGCGCCTAGCCGAACTGCACCACTTCGGCTAACCGCGAGCCAATCAAACTTGGCGGTTCCATTTCCAGAAGTCTGCATCTCGTTTGTGAGTTGTCGGTTAGCTGGCGGCTAACAGGACTGCGCCACCTCGGCTAGTTGCAAGCCAACCGAACTCCGTTGGTTCCTTTTCCAAAATGCTGTATTTCTAATCTGAATTCCAGCGGTCAGCTTGTCGGTCAGCTGGCGGCTAGCTGACACATCCCACTTCGGCTAGTTGATACGTGACCACGAGCTGACTGAAATTGACAAAATGCCCTGTTTTGAAGAATTTTTGTAACAGCGAAAACTAGAACATGTTAAGGGACTTTTAGCCTGATATTGTGCACTTGAAAACCTGAATTGTCTTTTAACTTTGGGGACACCGATTCTCTTTTGAATTTCAATATTTGGGTTTCAATTACACAAGGGTCAACCAAAGGTCCTTACATATGCTTGATAGACCTTGTTCTCGTATTTTAGTTTTGATACAATAATTATCATCGTGCACTCATTTTAAAATTCAAGTATAAGCTCGTTTGAAGAATTGTTTTCAAGAATCAAAGGCGATCACTTTCATAAGCTTGTTATGCATATTAATTATGCCTTTTACTAGTCGTGTCATGTCTCATTTCGAAAAGTGATTTCTCCCATTTGTTTCAACTTGTTTAAAACATGTTTCGCGTGTTTTGTGCATACATGGATTTAAGTGAACACCACTGAGCTTGGATTACCCTTTCAGTCTGATCCACTGTCCGGAGGTCCTTAAACATGTGGACTATCTACAGATTAGTCGTGTCTTTTATTACACGTCGTGCGTGTCTGGTTCCGCGGCCGGAATCCCGTATTTATGGGAATCGTGTTTTGTTTATATTATGTACATCGTGTTCCTCATGCATGCTTGCTTTTTTCATTATATATGACATAGAAAGGATGGGCTCTTTGTGGTTTTACTATTCATGATATATAAGTATTCATATTAGTTTGTCTTTATCTTGAAATGTACCTCAGTCAAGTAATCGTTTTAAGTTCAGTAAATTATTTTAATATGTTTTCGTTAAATATTTGTTATCATGCTCATGCCTAAATTGATTACCTGCCAAACTGTTGTGTTTGATACTTGTTGTTTTGGTACCCAGGTGCAGGCGACATTGCCTTTGAGGAGAAGTGTCCGGAGGAGGCTGTTGAGCCACCCCTAGCTCGTGAGTGGCAGCCCGACGACGTCATCTAGACGTTGGGCGGGATCTTGAGTTTTGGTTAAACATGTTTTGGGTTCTTGTTTATTCTTGGTATTGTATTGGCCTTTGTTGACCTCTTAGCTTGGGATGTAACAAACTTAATATACTCTTGGTCGACCTTGTAACTTGAATTAAGATGGGAATGTCAGGTTATAATTCCTACTTATGATATTTTGGTCTTAATGCTATTTTACTCATGCACTTGAATAAATTGTTTTTCATGACTTGTCGCAATGTGATTTACTTCACGCTTCCGCATACTTGAACGTGTGAGTTAGATTCCTGTGCCTCGGAATCCTCACCGCTGGAACCTGTGGGAAAATTATCACAGTAATCATCGTTGCGGGCCCGGGTCTTGGTCCAGGGTCGCGACAGGACTGGTATCAGAGCGGGACTTGTTTTAGATACTTAAAAGAAACTAGAAAGGTCTTAGGATCGTGGCGAGGATTCGTGAGTTCGTTAGATTTATTTAGTGTGACATCTAGGAAACCACTAAACCGTATTTATTGTGTACTAACACTTTATTTTACAGCATCATGCCTCCAAGAAAAGCTCCTAATCACAATGCTTCTGGTAGTAATCAGAATGAGACAGATCCGATTGGTACACCCACAGCTACTCAGTTTCAAGAACTCATACAGGCCATGCTAGAACAGCAGAGGCAAGCCAATGAAACACAGACTAGATTCCAAGAATAGATGACCAAAAAGGATGACAAAATGGCCCAAGTTCAGAGGCAACTCTTGGATGTTGTTCAGAATAGGCATCAAGCTCAACCTATAGCCCCAAATTCTGTCATCAACAGGGAACATGACCCAAAACTATTATTTGAGAGGTTCTGGAAGAGAGCACCAAAAGAGTTTTCAGGAAACGAGAACTTATTAGTGGCAGATGACTGGTTGGCAAGCACTGAGAAGATCTTTGATGTCTTCACTTGTATAAGAAGGCAGAAAGTCAACCTCACAGCTTCTTTATTCTATGGGCTTGCAGACCAGTGGTGGCAGACAGTCAAAAACCCATATATGACAATAGCGAATGAAGAGGCATGGGCAGCCTTCAAGACTCAATTCCAAGACAAGTACATTCCATACCATATCAAGAGACAGAAAGCTATTGAGTTCCAACAGCTCAAGCAGGGTAACATGACCGTTCTAGAGTATGTCACCAAATTTGATAGATTAGCCAGATATGCCACCGAACTTATTGACACTGAGCAGAAAAAGATAAATAAGTTCTTGGAAGGACTGAATCCTATCATCATGAGAGACACCATTGGGGTATTACCACCAGCTACTTATGATGAAGCTGCCAAGCATGCATACAAATTTAAAGATATTAATAACATGATCATATAAGGCAGGAAACAGCACTATCAGCAACAGAGTCAGAAGCAACAACACCAAAACAAGAAACCAAAGCAGGAGCAAAATCAAGTGAGACAAGGTTGTGCTCACTGTGGCAAGAACCACGAAACTCATGAATGTCGCAAGGCCACAGGTGCTTGCTTCAAATGTGGAGCAATGAACCATGCAATCAAGGATTACCCACAACTTTAGAATCAAACCAACAGGAACCAGCAACAGAGGCAAGCAGCTCCTCAAAATTAGGCACCAATTCAACGTGGTAGAAGGTAAACTACGGGCCCGTGTCCGACCATTTTCACAGGCACCGAAGCCTGTTTGCTTGTTTTGGGCGCCCGGAGGCTGGTTTTCTAAGTTTTAACTTAACATTTTGAGTTAAACCTACGTTTGCACTTTACGAGAAATCTGGGAGTCGGAATCTCGTTCTGTTAGTTTCAGCAAGTCAGGAATGACTACGGAGCAGTGCCCGTCCAGTTTCATAGGCACTGGAGCCCGTTCGCTCGTTTTGGGCGACCAGAGGCTGGTTTTCTAAGTTTTAACTTAACGTTTTCAGTTAAACTTATGTTTGCACTTTACGAGCAATCCGGGAGTCGAAATCTTGTTCCATCAGTTCTTGTAAGTCAGGAATGATTACGGGCCCGTGTCCGTCCAGTTTCACTGGCACCGAAGCCCGTTTGCTCATTTTGGGCGCCCGAAGGCTAATTTTTTAAGTTTTAACTTAACGTTTTGAGTTAAACCAACGTTTGCACTTTACGAGCAATCCAAGAGTCAGAATGAGATTCCGATAGTTCCAGCAACTCATGAATGACTATGAGCCTAGGCCTGTCCAGTTTCACGGGCAACAGAGACCGTTCGCTCGTTTTGGGCATCCGGAGGTTGGTTTTCTAAGTTTTAACTTAACATTTTGATTTAAACCTACGTTTGCACATCACGTGCAATCCGGGAGTCTAAATAAGATTCCATCAGTTTCTGCAAGTCAGGAATGACTACGGGCCCGAGTCCCTCCAGTTTCACAGGCACCGGAGCCCGTTTGCTCGTTTTGGGCGCCCGGAGGCTGGTTTTTTAAGTTTTAACTTAACGTTTTGAGTTAAACCTACGTTTGCACTTTACGAGCAATCTAGGAGTCGGAATCTCGTTCCGTCAGTTCCAGCAAGTCAGGAATGACTACGGGCCCTACCCGTCCAATTTCATGTTCACAGGAGCCCGTTCGCTCATTTTGGGCGCCTGGAGGTTGGTTTTCTAAGTTTGAACTTAACGTTTTGATTTAAACCTACGTTTGCATTTTACAAGCACTCCGAGAGTCGGAACGAGATTCCGTCAGTTCCTGCAAGTCAGGAATGACTACGAGCTCGTGCCCATCTAGTTTCATGGGCATCGGAGCCCGTTTACTCGATTTGTACACCCGGAGGCTGGTTTTATAAGTTTTAACTTAACGCTTTGAGTTAAACCTACATTTGCACTTTACGAGCAATCTGGGAGGCGGAATCTCCTTCATAATTTCCTTGTTTGAATTTCATTTCACTCATCTTGCTCTTTATAGTCATATTTTATGATTGAATGAAATGTTTTCAAAACTTTCATAGCATATGATTTTCATAAGTTATATTGATTGATGCTATGTTTAGTAATCCCCATAACTTCATGGATAGCTCTAATTTGGATGAACTCTAATAGGTATATTCCTTAACTCCATTTTAGAGTGATTGAGTTAATAGTCATATCCTTCAATCTC
This sequence comes from Camphora micrantha, assembly GCA_003546025.1. NCBI lineage: Eukaryota > Viridiplantae > Streptophyta > Magnoliopsida > Laurales > Lauraceae > Camphora > Camphora micrantha. Next base: position 20,200,335 of record QPKB01000009.1, read on the forward strand.
AATTGGTATATTTGTTTTATATATATTTCAATTGATATCCATGATAGATTATCCTTTTGACCTTGCTCTCTAATTATCCTATAGCTTACCCGTCAATTGGTATCTTTATAATGGTAATTTGATCATATTGAGCTCAATAGTTAAACTTGTGTCTAATTCTTTCCTTGAAGTTTACCCTCAATTGGTAAAACCATCTTCTTCTTGCTCCAAATAGTTAAATATTTGTCAAAAGTTCGACAAAAGGAGAGAATGGATTGAGGGGGAGTGTAAACCTTCATAGGAAGTATTAGCTTTTGATCAAATTCACCCTTGTATTGGCTCTATACCCTTAAAACTTGCTACCCATACATGAAAACCTGTTATGTATTTCATTTTCGAATTCTTTTTTTAACAGGTGCTACTCAAAGGTATTTTCTTTGTTTCATGTGTGTAGGGTCCTTTGCAATTTAATGTCAAATGGGAGAGAGTGTTCAAGTTGTTTAAACGGTGAGAGAATGCATATCTTGCCAAAAGGGAGAGAGTGCATGGTCAAAGGGGGAGAGTGAAAGAAGAGAAAGCTTGGGAGCTAAAAGAAGATGCTTGGCCAATGAAAGAGAGATGAAAAGAATGCTTGAAGAATGATCAAGCTCCAAGCATCAAGGAGAATGAAGAAAAAGACCTAGAGCCCAAGCTAAGTGAAGAAGCATCCAAAGAAGATTTCAAGTCCTGTCCAGCCTAGGGGGAGCTGAAGACTTTGTGTGAAAATCAGTGTTGAATAAGGTTTGGCATCAAATTGCAAAGGGGGAGATTGTTAGGGATTTTGTATATTGCGATTTGATGGATGCATTATCATTTTAATCTTCATTTGAATTTTCACACATGCATTGATTTAGAAAATGTTGAAATCTTGATTTACACATGCATTGTTTTTTAGACTTGTAGAACTATTGATTTATGCATGTTTTGTTTTTAATCTTGGATGTATTTAATTTGAAAAAGAAGTTTTATGAATCAAGCAAGCCTATGTTTTAAATCTTTCAAATCATTTTAGGCTTTTATGTTTCATGATTTTAAAAGCACTTAGATTGAATTAAAATCATGTTTCCAAGCTTGATTTAATGGCTCAAAAGTCCCCTCAAAGAAATACTTTGAAATATGGTAATATGGGGAATTTGGTCCCTGGACCCAGTCGACCCACAGTGTGGTTGACCTGGCAAAGAGCCGTTGGGCTGCTTTTTCAAACGGTCAGATTTTTTACCGTTAAGGCCAGGTCGACCGGGCTATAGTGGGGGTCTACCGGGGACACACCAGAATTCATTTTTTGAGTATAAAATGAGGTTCATTCCCTTGAAAATGGTGCTGATCAAAGAAGATAAAAGAGCCTTCCTTGAGGTGTTTGGAGGCAAGAAACAGGGAAATGAATTAAGAGAGACCAAGGGGTCATTGATAAAACTAAAGCTTGGATTAATGAAGTTAAATCTCTAAGTAAGCTTTACTTTTTGTTTATCATATGTTATATGCTTTGTTTAAATTATTGGTAAATGATTTTTAGCATGATAACTATGATGTGTTGAATCCATTCTTCATTTAATCTTTGATCTAAGATGGATTGGATTCTTCACCTTGATTTCAAACCAAGTTTGTTTTAAAACTTTATAAAACATGTTTTGTCAAATCCTTTAATTTCATTTATAACATGTTTCATTTACTTGGTTGAATCATATTGTTGTTTTCATTCATTTGAACCTTAGTTAAACTTTTGTTTTTGAAAACAACATTGCACATGCATCACATGTTTAGACATAATTAATTTCATACAACTTGTGAACTTTTGATTTTCATATCATCAACAAGTTAGTATTTTGTATGTGTAATTTGCATTTCACTTCAATCAAATCTTTGTGTGCTTTAAACTTTAAAATGCATTAAGCATACATTAATTGAGCCTTCATTTTAAACCTGATTGAAGTTTTCACACACACACTTCATGAGCATTCATCTTAGCATTTCATAGAGTGTTGTGTAAGTTGAATTCAACTTTCTTATTCGCTTATTTTAGAGGCAATTAAATTGAGCTCAAATTGTAATCTCTTAAAGTGTTTGTGTAGACACTTATTTAAGAAATCATCTTTTGTAAAGGTTATTGCTTAGCCTAAGAAAAGCATAGTGTAGAGGTTATTGCTTAGCCTAAAAAAGCACAATGATAGGTTGTTGTTTAGCCTAGAAAAATAACATTGTTAGGTTATTGCTTAGCCTTGGAAAGCATATTGTAAAGGTTATTGCTTAGCCTTTTGAAAAGCATAAATAGTAAAAATCCGGTGGGGTGTTGGATCACAAGCCGGTAGTTGATGTAGGCATTGAGGCCGAACCACTATAAATCCTTGTGTAGTGGTGTTTGCTCTGTGGTGATTGTTTTGTTTAAGCTTCTGCATATTGTATGTTAATCATCACATGTGACTAGTTGATTGTTAAGAAATTAAAATTGGCCATAATTAGTCATTAAGTGTAGATCACCCTATTCACACCCCCCCTCTCTAGGGTAAGGATCCCGGACTTTCAGTTCCGTCAGTTCCTGCAAGTTAAAAATGACTACGGGCCCGTCTCCGTCCAGTTTCACTGGCTACGAAGCCCGTTTGCTCGTTTTGGGTGCACAGAGGATAGTTTTCTAAGTTTTAACTTAATATTTTCAATTAAACCTACGTTTGAACTTTACGAGCAATCCGGGAGTCGAAACGAGATTCTGATATTTCCTGCAACTCAGGAATGACTACGGGCCTATGCCTGTCCAGTTTCACGGGCACCGGAGCCCGTTCGCTTGTTTTGGGCACCCGGAGGCTGGTTTTCTAAGTTTTTATTTAACGTTTTGAGTTAAACTTACGTTTGCACTTTACGAGCAATGTGGGAGTCGGAATCTCGTTCCGTCAGTTTCAGCAAGTCAGGAATGACTACGGGCCCGTGCCCGTCCAATTTCATGGGCACTAGAGCCCGTTCGCTCGTTTTGGGCGCCTAGAGGCTAGTTTTCTAAGTTTGAACTTAACGTTTTGATTTAAACCTACGTTTGCATTTTATAAGCAATCCGAGACTCGGAACAAGATTCTGTCAGTTCCTGCAAGTCTAGAAGGACTACGGACCTCTGCCCTTCAAATTTTACTGGCACTAGAGCCCGTTCGCTCGTTTGGGCGCCCGGAGGTTGGTTTTCTAAGTTTTAACCTAACGTTTTGATTTAAACCTATGTTTGTACTTTACGAGCAATCCAGTAGTCGGAACGAGATTCTGTTAGTTCCTGCAAGTCTGGAATGACTACGGGCTTGTGTCCGCTCAGTTTCACGGGCACTAGAGCCCGTTTGCTAGTTTTGGGCACGCGGAGGATGGTTTCCTAAGTTTTAACTTAACGTTTTGAGTCAAACCTACGTTTGCACTTTAAGAGCAATCCGGGAATCGGAATCTCCTTCCGTTCGGTTCCTGCAAGTCAGTAATGACTACGGGCCAGTGCCCCTTAAGTTTCACTTGCACCAGAGCCCGTTCGCTCATTTTGGGCGCGCGGAGGCTGGTTTTCGAAGTTTTAACTTAACGTTTTGATTTAAACGTATGTTTGCACTTTACGAGCAATCCGATAGTCGGAACAAGATTCTGTCAGCTCCGGCAAGTCAACAATGACTACGGGCCCGTTTCCGTCCAGTTTCATAGGCACCGGAGCCCGTTTGCTTGTTTTGGACGCCCGGAGGCTGGATTTCTAAGTTTTAACTTAACGTTTTGAGTTAAACCTACGTTTGCACTTTACGAGCAATCTGGGAGTCCGAACGAGATTTCGTCTATTCCTGCAAGTCAGGAATGACTACGGGCCCGTGCCCATCTAGTTTCATTGGCACCGGAGCGCGTTCTCTCATTTTGGGCGCCTAGAGGCAGGTTTTCTTAGTTTTAACTTAACATTTGGTTTTAAACCTACATTTGCACTTTACGAGCAATCCGGGAGTCGGAACGTGATTCCGTCTATTCCCGCAAGTCAAGAATGACTACGGGCCCGTGTTCGTCTAGTTTCACAGGCACTGGAGCCCGTTTGCTCGTTTTGGGCACCCTGAGGCTGGTTTTATAAGTTTTAACTTAACGTTTTTAGTTAAACCTACGTTTACACTTTACGAGCAATCCGGGAGTCGGAATCTCCTTTAGTTGGTTCCTGCAAGTCAGGAATGAGTACGGGCCCATGCCTGTCCAGTTTCAAGGGCACTAGAGCCCGCTCACTCGTTTTAGGCGCCCCGAGGCTCGTGTTCTAAGTTTGAACTTAACGTTTTGATTTAAACTTACCCGTGCACTTTACAAGCAATCTGGGAGTCAGAATGAGATTCCGTCAAGGAATGACTATGGGCCCGTGCCCGTCCAGTTTCACGGGCACCGGAGTTCGTTTGCTCATTTTGGGCGCCCGGAGGCTGGTTTTCTAAGTTTTAACTTAACGTTTTGAGTTAAACCTACATTTGCACTTTACGAGCAATCCGGGAGTTGGAATCTTGTTCCGTCAGTTCTTGCAAGTTAAAAATGACTACGGGCCCATGTTCGTCTAGTTTCACTGGCACCGAAGCCCATTTGCTCGTTTTGGGCGCACGGAGGATAGTTTTTTAAGTTTTAACTTAACGTTTTGAGTTAAACCTACGTTTGAACTTTACGAGCAATCTGGGAGTCGGAACGAGATTCCGATACTTCCTACAACTTAGGAATGACTACGGGCCTATGCCTGTCCAGTTTCACGGGCACCGGAGCCCGTTCGCTCGTTTTGGGCACCCGGAGGCTGATTTTCTAAGTTTTTATTTAACGTTTTGAGTTAAACTTACATTTGCACTTTACGAGCAATCTAGGAGTTGGAATCTGTTAGGAATTTTGTGTATTGCAATTTGATGGATACATTATCATCTTAGCATCATTTGAATTTTCACACATGCATTGATTTAAGAAAACTTGAAATCTTGATTTTCTCATGCATTGTTTTTATGTCTTTTAGAAATAATGTTTCATGCATGTTTTAGATTTTAAACTTGGATGCAAATAGTTTTGAAAAGAAGTTTTATGAATCAAGCTAGCCTATGTTTTAAATCTTTCAAATCATTTTAAGCTTTTTATGTTTCATGATTTTAAAAGAACTTAGTTTGAATTAAAATCATGATTCCAAGCTTAATGTAATGGCCCAAAAGTCCCCTCAAAGAAAATCTTTCAAATATGCAATTTGTGGGGAAAAAGGTCCCAGGACTCGGTCGACCTGCAGTGTACTCGATCGACCGAGCCCATGGACCCGGTCGACCGCGCACACTGCGGGTCGACCGGGAAAGAGCCGTTGAGCTCTTTTTCAAACGGTCAGATTTATGACCATTGAAGGCCAGGTCGACCGGGCATAGGGGCAGGTCGACCGGGGACTAGCCGTTGAGCATTTTTTTTGTATAAAAAGAAGCTCATTCCTAAAGAAATTTTGAGGAAAAATGAGGCCCTCCTTGAGATGTTTTGAGGCCAATCAAAGGGGAATGAGCTAAGGATGGCTAAGGGACATTTGGAAAGCTAAAGTTTGGATTAATGAAGTTAAATCTCTAACTAAGCTTTACTTTTCTTAATCATATGTTTTCATGATTTGTTTTAAATATTGGTAAATCTTTTCTAGCATGATAAACTATGATTTGTTGTGTCCTTAACATGTATATGTTTTGAATTGATTTATTGTTTTGGATGCAACACTTTGATTCAAACCAAGTAGTACTTAAATTGGTATATCTAAGTAAATCATGTTTTTGTAAACATCTTTGAAATTATATGTAAATATGATTCCTATACTTGGTTGAATCTTTGGTTGTTGTTTTTCATCATAAGAAAATCACTTTCAAATCTAGCTTATGTTTTGGATTCAACAACTTCACAAATCATATGTACTTTTGTTTTACAGTTTCACAACTTGCTTAGCTTTGATAGGTATATCATTTTCAAGTTGTATTTTAAGTACATGTAATTTGTCCTTTGATTTCAATCAAATCTATTTTTGTGTTTTACACTTTCAAATGCTTTAAGCATACATATATTAAGCTTCATTGTTAATTTGATTGAAATCCTTATGCATTACATGTTTTGTTCTTAAACTTTCACAACTTGCTTGAACTAGATAGGTAAATCTTTTACAAGTTGTTTTTAACATGTGATTAGCATTCTTTCCTCAATTATAAATGTTCTTTGAGCTAAAACTTTTAAAAGCCTTTGGCATAAATTTATGAGCTTTAATTTTTAAATTGATTGAGGACATCATACATATACATTGTGCATTCATCTTTGCATTCATAGTGTGTGTGTGTGTGTGTGTGTGTGTGTGTGTGTGTGTGTGTGTGTGTGTGTAAATTAGATTTTCACTTTCATGTCCGCCTATTTTAGAGGCAATTGTATTGAGCTTAAATTGTATCTCCATCAAGTGTATTTAGACACTACTTAGAGAGATAACCAACCTTTTGGTTGTAGAGGTTATTGCTTAGCCTAAGAAAAGTATAGTGTAAGAGGTTATTGCTTAGCCTTGGAAAGCATATTGTAAAGGTTATTGCTTAGCCTATTGAAAAGCATAATTAGTGAAAATCCGGTGGGGTGTTGGATCACAAGCCGGTAGTGGACGTAGGCATTGAGGCCGAACCACTATAAGTCATTGTATTATGGTGAATGCTTTGTGATGATTGTTTTTATTATCTTCCGCACTTTAGTTCTATATCATCACTTGTGACTAATTGATTTTAAAGAAGTTAGAATTTGGCATAATTGGTTACTTATTAGAAGCTCACCCTATTCACCCCCCCTCTAGGGTTCGGATCCATGGACTTACAAGTAGTATCAGAGCAAGGTTACTCCATTTTAGGGCTTAACAACCCGGAGTTGATCCTTATCTGTATTAGAACCCTAGTGTTGTGTTTTATTATATATCTTTAAAATGATTTCCACTATGATCGAAATTGATTTCTTCCTTCCTAATTTTTTTTCCCCAACGACTCTTTTCACCACTCTAAAAACTTTTTTGAGTTAAATCTCCAAGAGTTGGTGGGACTTCAAAGTGAACTCTCAAGGACAACCTTTTCAAGACCTTAGGTGAATCTTCAAAGGTAGATATTTAGACTATCCTTAAGGCCTTGAACCTCTCTAGACCAACCTATTCTTTTTAGTTATATCTTGTTGTTGGTCTTGTTACATTTGCATTTTGTTTCTATATAGTCACATCTCTTAAAATGCAATGTTTCTTTGTGATCATTTGATTTTGTCTTCCTGTTAAATCTCATGGTTTTCAAAATCCTTTGATTGCAATATCATCATGGTAGATTTGCATTTTGATCATATAGTTATATCTCTTGTAGTGCATTTCTATTGATGATCAATTGATTGTGATTACATAAGCTTTCTTAGCTAAGATTTTTCATGATCAATTGATGTTAGAAAATCATTTGATGTATGTCATAATTAAATATTTTTGGTAAATCAAATGATTTGAAGTAATTTAAGTTTTTCATTGATTTTTAAAGTCATACTTTCAAATGGAAAATTATTGTTTTGCAAAATCAACTTGTATGTGTTTCCAAGTAGTTACATTTTTTGAAATACAAGTTTTATTTTTAAAAAAAAAAAAACTTTGGAAAATGTTCTAAGCTTTATTGGTTATATTTATAGAAGCATTTTCCTTAAATTTATTTCCTTGTGCTTAGTTATGAATATATCATTTGGAAGGAAATAAATTTTACAAACAATTTGCATTTTTACTCAACAAAGTCACATTCTTTCAAATGTAAATTGGTTGTGATGTTATGTTTTACATTGCGTGGCTGGGTATGGTCTCACTGATTTGCATAGTTTTTCTTAACTTTGTATATCTTTTCATTAATGCAAATTGATGTTGTTTATGCTCTTTATAGTAAAATCTTTTGGTTCATGATCATTTGAGATTCAAAAGTACATATGAGTTTTTATATGCTACACTCATTTGATATGATCTTCATATCCCTTTCATTGCATTGTAAGCTTAGTATATTTGCTTGAGTGGAGATTTTGCATGATAAATTAATGGATCACCTTAGATGAATTGGAATTAATCCATTGTTCTTTATAGGTAAACCCATAAATGAGATTCATTTTCATCTATATGTGATCTATGATATCCTTCTAACTTCATACCTTCTTGTGCACACATGGTTGTATTCTTTGTTGATGATATAGTATGAGTTAGATCTTGATTGTGATTGATCCTCTTTATGCAAATGTCAATGAGTTCCATGTATGGTTGTGATCTTAGTTATATTTGAAGATACCATACTAGAACTCTCAAATCCATCCTTTGTACTTTCTAGTCATTCTTTTTATGGATGGTTATGTTGTTGATTCATGTGTATTTTTCTTATTGGTATCATTCTTTATACATGTCTCAACTTCATAATAGTGTGCTTGATCACATGAACCTCTTTGAAATCCATTACTTGTATTTTATAGTTATATCTATTGTTTGATGGATATCTTAGATGTTGAATTCATATGATTTGACACTTTTTAAATTGCATGCATCACCAAGTCATATTCTTTTATGCAATTTAACTTGTTCATCACAATGCTCATTAGTTATATCATTAAAAGTGATGAATATCCATTTATGATGCTTGATGGAATTTTGTGTTTGTCACATCCTTGCTCTTAATCATGTTTTCAAATTCAATTGGTTTCAATTGATATAATTTTCGATTGTTGTAATATCCAATTGATGTCATATCTTGAGAATGTGATAGACCATGTACATTGGATTGAACTTTATAGTAATATGTTTTCATTCCATTTCACATTCCATTAGCATCATAATTTTCATGTTTGCCACCTCTCTTGCACATATAGGTAAATCTCATGACCACCATGTTTATGTGATCATAATATTGGTTGGTTAATAGTTGAGGTTGGCTTCATGTTTTGAATTTCATTTCACTCATCTTGCACTTGATAGTCATATTTAATGATTGGATGAAATGATTTCAAAACTTTCATAGCATATGATTTTCAAAGTTTTATTGATTGATGCTATGATTAGTAAACCCCATAACATCATGGATAGCTCTAATTTGGATTTTTTCTTAATAGTTATATTCTTTTTAACTCCATTTTAGAGTGATTGATTTTATAGTTATATCCTTGAATCTCAATTGGTATTCTTTATTCCAATTGGTATCCATGATCGCTTTTCTCCACGGCCTTGTTCTTTATATTGGCAATTTGATCATATTGAGCTCTATAGTTATATGTGTCTAATTCTTTCCTTGAAGTTTTTCCTCAATTGGTAAAACCATCTTCTTCTTGCTCCAAATAGTTAAATATTTGTCAAAAGTTTGACAAAAGAAGAGAATGGATTGAAGGGAAGTGTAAACCTTCATAGGAAGTATTAGTTTTGATCAAATTGACCTTTGTATTGGCTTTGAACCCTTAGAGACTCCTTCCATACATGATGGCATGTTATGTATTTCATTTTCATTTTCTTTTGTTAATAGGTGCTACTAAAAGGTATTTTCCTTATTTCATGTGTGTAGGTACCTTTGCAATTTAATGTCAAAGGGGGAGAGAGCAATCAAGTTGTCTAAAGGGGGAGAGTATGTCCATACATCCTAAGGGGAGATATTGAATGATCTTCTACAGGAGGAGAGAATGCATATCTTACCAAAAGGAGAGAGTGCATGGTCAAAGGGGGAGAGTTGAAAGAAGAGAAAGCTTGGGAGCTAAAAGAAGATGCTTGGCCAATGAAAGAGAGATGAAAAGAAAGCTTCAAGAATGATCAAGCTCCAAACATCAAGGAGAATGAAGAAAATGAACTAGAGCCCAAGCTAGGAGAAGAAGCATCCAAGAGATTTCAAGACTTGTCCAGCGTAGGGGGAGCTGAAGACTCAGTGTGTAAATTCAGTGTTGAGTAAGGTTTGCCATCAAATTGCAAAGGGGGAGATTGTTAGGAATTTTGTGTATTGCAATTTGATGGATGCATTATCATCTTAGCATCATTTGAATTTTCACACATGCATTGATTTAAGAAAACTTGAAATCTTGATTTTCTCATGCATTGTTTTTATGTCTTTTATAAATAATGTTTCATGCATGTTTTAGATTTTAAACTTGGATGCAAATAGTTTTGAAAAGAAGTTTTATGAATCAAGCTAGCCTATGTTTTAAATCTTTCAAATCATTTTAGGCTTTTTATGTTTCATGATTGTAAAAGAACTTAGATTGAATTAAAATCATGATTCCAAGCTTGATGTAATGGCCCAAAAGTCCCCTCAAAGAGAATCTTTGAAATATACAATTTGTGGGGAAAAAGGTCCCAGGACCCGGTCGACCTGCAGTGTGCTCGGTCCACCGAGCCCATGGTTGTCCCTTGATTTCAATCAAATCTATTTTTGTCTTTTACACTTTCAAATGCTTTAAGCATACATATATTAAGCTTTATTGTTAATTTGATTGAAATCCTCATGCATCACATGTTTTGTTCTTAAACTTTCACAACTTGCTTGAACTAGATAGGTAAATCTTTTACAACTTGCTTTTAACATGTGATTAGTATTCTTTCCTCAATCATAAATGTTTTTATGAGCTAAAACTTTTAAAAGCCTTTGGCATAAATTTATGAGCTTTAATTTTCAAATTGATTGAGGACATCATACATATACATTGTGCATTCATCTTTGCATTCATAGTGTGTGTGTGTGTGTGTGTGTGTGTGTGTGTGTGTGTGTGTGTGTGTGTGTGTGAATTAGATTTTCACTTTCATGTCCACCTATTTTAGAGGCAATTGTATTGAGCTTAAATTGTATCTCCATCAAGTGTATTTAGACACTACTTAGGGAGATAACCAACCTTTTGGTTGTAGAGGTTATTGCTTAGCCTAAGAAAAGCATAGTATAAGAGGTTATTGCTTAGCCTTGGAAAGCATATTGTAAAGGTTATTGCTTAGCCTATTGAAAAGCATAAATAGTGGAAATCCGGTGGGGTGTTGGATCACAAGCCGATAGTGGATGTAGGCATTGAGGCCAAACCACTATAAATCATTGTGTTATGGTGAATGCTTTGTGATGATTGTTTTTATTATCTTCCGCACTTTAGTTCTATATCATCACTTGTGACTAATTGATTTTAAAGAAGTTAGAATTTGGCATAATTGGTCACTTATTAGAAGCTCACCCTATTCGGCCCCCCTCTAGGGTTCGGATCCATGGACTTACAAAATCTCGTTCCATCAGTTCCAGCAAGTCAGGAATGACTACGGGCCCGTGCCCGTCCAATTTCATGGGCACTAGAACCCGTTCGCTCGTTTTGGGCGCCTGGAGGCTGGTTTTCTAAGTTTGAACTTAACGTTTTGATTCAAACCTACGTTTGCACTTTATAAGCAATCCGAGAGTCGGAACAAGATTCCGTCAGTTCCTACAAGTCTGGAAGGACTACGGGCCTGTGCCCCTCAAATTTTACTGGCACTAGAGTCCGCTCACTCGTTTTGGACGCTCGGAGGCTGGTTTTCTAAGTTTTAACCTAACGTTTTGATTTAAACCTATGTTTGTACTTTACGAGCAATCCGGTAGTCGGAACGAGATTCTGTCAGTTCTTGCAAGTCAAGAATGACTACGGGCTTGTGTCCGTTCAGTTTCACGGGCACTGGAGCCCGTTTGCTAGTTTTGGGCACCCGGAGGATGGTTTCCTAAGTTTTAACTTAACGTTTTGAGTTAAACCTACGCTTGCACTTTAAGAGCAATCCGGGAATCTGAATCTCCTTCCGTCGGTTCCTGCAAGTCAGGAATGACTACGGGCTAGTGCCCCTTAAGTTTCACTTTGTAAGACCCCGACCCGAGTGACTTCGATTAGTGTTGATTAAGTTGCGTGTTAGCGCTAAGTGTGTTTAGTGTGTTTTGGTTTAGATTGGGTTTAGAATAGCTTTGATGTAGCTTTGGGGAATTTTGAGTGCCTTTATGATTAGTGGGGCCCTTTGGGGGTTCCTTTTTATGACTTGCGTGTAGTTGGGGGATTAATTGAGATTCTTTGGATTTGTGTTTTTATCCCGTTTTGTTAATCTCGTCGATCTCTACAACTTCCATGTTGATCCCGTTCCCGTCCCGAGTCCCGAAACCCGACTTCCATTGCATTGAGGGCAAAACAGTCTTTTTACACTAAATCTGGACCAAATAATTGATATTCCCGAAACCCGTAAAACATGTACTTTTTGGAAACTAGAAATTTCGACGATCATTTCTTCCTTCTTCGTCGATTTCATCTGAGGTCCCGAAAACTACTATTTCAGCCTTTTAAGTTTCCTAAGGGGTGGAGCCCACTTGCAAATGCTATATAAGCACCCACCTCTTTTCCTTTCTCTTTTCCAGCAACTTTCTTGCCTAGGGTTTTTCTCCTCATTCTTCTTCTTCCTCTTGCTCTCTTCATCTCAATCCCTCACCAAGCTTGCACCAACGTCATAATGGAGATCACAATTTTTTTCCTTTCCCTCAAGGCTTCCCATTGATACAATTTGAGAAGAAATCCACCATCTCCAAGGCTTGCTTTGAGCTAGACCTTGCCATTAGAGGACCTTCCAAGTAAGCTTTCTCACTAATCTCTTAGATTTGAGTTCTTATGATCTTAGAGGAGCTCCATTTCCATTATTGAAAGCTCTCTCTTCCTATTTCTATGTTTGACCCATTTTAGGGTTTGTTTTGGGGTTTTTGTAGAGAGTGTGGTTTTGAGCTTGGAAGAGAGATTAGGAGCTTGATTTGCTTAGCTTGGACTTGAGGCAAGTGGTTGTATGGTTAATTTGAGCTTTTAATGATTTTGATAAAATGCATTGATGATTTCCTACTACTATTGATTTGCATTGAGTGAAATAAATGTGCATTAATGACTCCTATTAGTTCATTTAATGATTTTGGAAATGTGGTTGGTAGATTTCATTTATTACTTGATTATGGTTTAAATGACTCCTTGTGATTGGGATTTTCTTTCCCCTTTGTGGTTGAATGAGATGGAGGAGAAGGATGCGTTTTGATTGATGATTATAGAGGTGTTTATGTGGAGTTTGAAGGATGTTAGAAAGGAGTATTGGGCCTCCCTTGTGGAATGGAATTGTGGCTAGGGGAGTTGTGAGGAGTGAAAATGAAATGGGAGCAGAACTGTCCCGGAACGCATCGCGGGGCAGTTCGCTCGAGCGAACCTGGTGGTCGCTCAAGCGAAGTGTCCAGAACAGGTTCCAAACTATTCCAGTAGACAGTTCGCTCGAGCGAACCCTCCCAGAATTGTATCAGGCTCGTCACAGAACCTTGTTAGTTCGAGCGAACTAATTGTTCGCTTGAGCCAACAGGTTCGCTCAAGCGAACTCCTTCATCGCTCAAGCGAACTCTCCCAGAAAGTTTATCAGAGCGTTACAGAACCTTGTTAGTTCGAGCGAACCATGTATGCGCTCGAGCGAACCCATTATCCACTCGAGCAAACTTCCCAGAAAGCCATTCCAGAGAGCTCATCGCTCGAGCGAACCTCCTATTCTCTCGAGCGATAAGCACTGTTCACCTGGGACTAATCTGTGAGCAAAAATGAAGTGTTTATGTGATGGAGAGGCGTTTGTTGGGAACCCTAATGTGATGGGAAAATTAGCAACCATCGTGTAACACCCATTTGAAAAGAGAAGCCAAATCACAAGTATTCATTTAAGTTTTGAAAACCCTAAAGTGTATAAAAAGCCCGGAATGTCTCCAAACTCAAGGAGTACCAATTTTTATTGTACATGACATACGGAACCTTTATTCACTTTGATTGAATTTCAAATCCCGATATTTGTCCCGAACCTCTTAAATTATGGTTTACCATCCCCGAATATACTGTTGACACCAAAAATGTCACTATGTCCCTTCAACACCAAAAGCTACATGGAGCCACATCCTGCCATAAATAGGAAGGCGCCACTTCAAGCACCAGATCTTGTCAGAATCAAACAAAAACTGCAAGATCCTTCAAAGCAGCCAAAAGAGGAGTACACATGAAGTTTGGGGCCATTTCGACGTCATTTGGCCTAACTTCACTCCTCCGACAGCCAGACAGGAGCTCCCGGCAGCGACAGTGTCGAAGACTTCAAAACTTCAATCAGAGCCTACGGATGGTCTCAGAATACCTCCAAAAGGCCCCATGCCAAATTTCAAGTCAAACGGACAACGTTTGACCCTTCATCAACGCTCCGTAGCAAAATCAGGCCTGCCGGCGGCGGAGCACCCCGGAATCATGGCATCTAAATTGGAGCTAATGGATCATCTTAAAATGACTCCAATAGGTCTCCTGTCAAGTTTTAGGTCAAACGGACATCGTTTGGCCTAGTTTCAAAGCTCGGCATTTTCCTCGAGGTGAAATCAAGGCGAGCATTTGTGGGACCCCAAAAGGCTTCAAAACTCAAACCAAAGCCCATGGTTGGTTTTACTTACTACTCAGGAGGCTCCTTGTCAAATTTCAGGTCAATCGGACATCGGTTGACCACAAGTCAAAGCTCGGCATTTCTCTCATGGTGAAATCAAGGCGAGCATTTGCGGGACCCAAAAAGGCTTCAAAACTCAAACCAAAGCCTATGGTTGGTCCTATCTACTGTTCAAGAAGCTCCACGTCAAATTTCAGGTCATTCCGACATCGTTTGGCCTAGTTTCAATGCTTGACAAAAAATCGGCAATACCGCACAACAAAGTCTTCGGCTTTCCAGAAAAATAGGAAACTTTGTGCTCCGATTTGCGTGGCTTCTCGTCGGGTTTTCTTCAAGAGAATCAGGCCAATAAATGAGGGGAAATGTCAGGAAAAATACAGAAGAAAAAAGAATGAAAAAAGATCGAAAAACGGCGAAGAAAAGGCAACCGAACGGCGGCCGAAAAATGGGCCTAAGGCCCATGGTCGCCAGCGACCTTGGCCCATGGTCGCCAGCCCCATGGTCACCGGCGACCATGGGTGCATGGTCGCAGGCGACCATGGAATTCCAACGACCCAAAAATCGCCGGGAGACCACTTTTTTCGGGTCCTTTTCGCGTTTCGAGTTGATTGTACCCTGTGATTTTTCCAAAATCTGATTTTTCATGCATGAAATCCGTCGATCTTCGTCAACATCACGGATTCGCCGCCGAAATCATTGGATGATCATTAGATGCCTTGAAATCGCCAACCGGCCGACAAAGAAAGCACACTTTCCGCCCGTCCGATCGTGAAATCGACAGGACAGATGTTGCCGGCACGTTGACATTAATCAATGTCTGAAATTGCATCGCCATAGTTTATTTCCATTTATGATCACCACATTCTTGTGATTACTAATGGACCCGGTCTTGTTTCAGAAAGGTTTTTCAAAAACTA
This sequence comes from Camphora micrantha, assembly GCA_003546025.1. NCBI lineage: Eukaryota > Viridiplantae > Streptophyta > Magnoliopsida > Laurales > Lauraceae > Camphora > Camphora micrantha. The sequence continues at coordinate 20,215,671 of QPKB01000009.1, forward strand.
ACATGGCAGCTTCGTTGACAATCACCTTCGACGAGAAGAAGTACCAGCTAATGCTTCAAGAGAAGCAAAACAAACGCGCTCCTAAGCGCCTCGCCAGCGGCCGAAGTGTCACTTCCTTCGGTAACGCACAAGACACCGGGTTGACCTCCTCTCCCCGGTCCATCGTCTTCGGGTCGCTGGGACCTTTCCCACTTCCCGCAGAAGAAACAACTCCTGCCAAGAAGCAGAGAACCGCCCCTGGGCGCGTCACTACCGTGACACCAAGGGCAACCGCCAAGAATACTGAAGCCTGCGACAACCCCGCGAAACCTCAGCCTGCAAGAAACCAGGTCTACCTCAAGACTTGGTCTCCAAGACCTTCTCCAAAACAAATAAGGTCCCAAAGATTGATGGACCCGATTCTTCCCTCTCTCCCGCTGCCTCCGCCTCGGGTCTTTCGGGGTACGGCGGAGGGGAGGAGAAGAAAAGATAAAGGGTAACAACATCTTTCTTTTTTTTGTACGGGTATGCCAATTTCACTTTTCTACTTGGAATTTAGGAATGGTGATCCGAAGATCCACCTTCACAAGTAGAAAGGGGAAATGAAACTTTTTCTAGTTTCTATTGCACGCATATTTTAAGAAAAGAGACAAAAGGGTTTTTTTTGAATGCCGTGAAAGGCGATTTCATTTGTTGCCGTGAAAGGCGATTTTGCCGTAAAAGGCGATTTACAAGTCTTATCCATCATGAAAGACAAGAGTTGTGATTTTTGTCTCTAAAAGAAAAATAAAGTACAACAGAAATCAAGAAAAGGAATCTGACTTCTCATTCGATTGTGGGGACACGTTCAGATCGATGGTCGCGAGTCATGTATGGGCTCCTCCATCGTCCATGCAGATGAGAACACGATGCTTGGATTCTTGGCTTGGCTTTTTAACCTCAGATTTTCAAAGGACAAAGACCAAGAGAAGGTCTTATATCCGATAAAAAGCTAAGTAAACGGGCTGAAAAGCCACGTTTTAGCCATGTTGGTAGAAGAAGGGAGGTCCTTGGGGGGGTGGCCCCCCAAGGGTGCTTCAATCACCTTTTGGTGGTCTTTGCAGCAGAGTTGCAGGGCCTCTAGATTTTTTTGTCTTCGTCGGGGGGAGAGCGAGAGCTAGATCCTTTTCCTTTGGAATGCCCTCCTATTTATAGGCCTTTGGTAGCCATTTAGGAGGGTTTATGAGCATTGAATGCATTAATACTCATAATGGGAGGAGTTACAAGTTTTAAAGTATTTGTTTTGTAACTCCTTTTTCCTTGAATCTGATTGGCCGATGGAGAATAATGAGCCTTTAATTGCTTTTAATCCCCATCATGGGAGGAGTTTCATGGCTTTAATGCCATAAATCCTTTGACTTGTAACTCCCATTTGCTTGCTTTTGATTGGGCCGTCCAAAATAATGAGTTAATGACCGCATTGACTTGTCATAAAACGGGTCATTTAACCTCATTAATTGGTCGCCAAGTCGCTCGAAGAGTCGCGGGCCGCGCCGCGTCTTTTGGAATTCTTCTTGCGATGACCGCCGGTGGATCCACATGTTGTTTGATGTCGGATGGCGATGCAATTTCAGACATTGATTAATGTCAACGTGCCGGCAACATCTGTCCTGTCGATTTCACGATCGGGCGGGCAGAAAGTGTGCTTTCTTTGTCGGCCGGTTGGCGATTTCGAGGCATCTAATGATCATCCAATGATTTCGGCGGCGAATCCGTGATGTTGACGAAGATCGACGGATTTCATGCACGAAAAATCAGATTTTGGAAAAATCACAGGGGCCAATCAACTCGAAACGCGAAAAGGACCTGAAAAAGGGTCTTCCGGCGATTTTTTGGGTCGCCGGAATTCCAAGGTCGCCGGCGACCATGGGCCAAGGTCGCCGGCGACCATGGGCCTTGGGCCCATTTTTTGGCCGCCTTTCGGTCGCCGTTTCTTCGCCGTTTGTCGATCTTTTTTCACTCTTTTTTCTTCTGTATTTTTCCTGACATTTCCCCTCATTTATTGGCCTGATTCTCTTGAAGAAAACCCGACGAGAAGCCACGCAAATCGGAGCACAAAGTTTCCTATTTTTCTGGAAAGCCGAAGACTTTGTTGTGCGGTTTTGCCGATTTTTTGTCAAGCATTGAAACTAGGCCAAACGATGTCGGAATGACCTGAAATTTGACGTGGAGCTTCTTGAGCAGTAGATAGGACCAACCGTAGGCTTTGGTTTGAGTTTTGAAGCCTTTTGGGGTCCCGCAAACGCTTGCCTTAATTTCGTCATGAGAGAAATGCCGAGCTTTGACTTGTGGTCAACCGATGTTCGATTGACCTGAAATTTGACAGGGAGCCTCCTGAGTAGTAAGTAAGACCAACCATGGGCTTTGGTTTGAGTTTTGAAGCCTTTTGGGGTCCCGCAAATGCTCGCCTTGATTTCACCTCGAGGAAAATGCCGAGCTTTGAAACTAGGCCAAACGATGTCCGTTTGACCTAAAACTTGACAGGGGACCTATTGGAGTCATTTTGAGATGATCCATTAGCTCCAATTTGGATGCCATGATTCCGGGGTGCTCCGCTGCCGGTAGGCCTGTTTTGCTTCCTGAGAGTTGATGAAGGGTCAAACATCGTCCGTTTGACTTGAAATTTGGCAGGGGACCTTTTGGAGGTATTTTGAGACCATCCGTAGGCTCTGATCGAAGTTTTGAAGTCTTCGACACTGTCGCTGCCGGGAGCCCCTGTCTGACTGTCGGAGGAGTGAAGTTAGGCCAAATGATGTTGAAATGGCCCGAAACTTCATGTGTACCCCTCTTTTGGTTGCTTTGAAGGATCTTGCAGTTTTTGTTTGATTCTGACAAGATCTGGTGTTTGAAGTGGCGCCTTCCTATTTATGGCAGGATGTGGCTCTATGTAGCTTTTGGTGTTGAAGGGACATAGTGACATTTTTGGTGTCATCAAATGCCCCCTCGAGGTACAACGACGAGGTGTGCAGCTCTGGCAGTCGGTGTGCCTCAAAGAGAATTTGAAGGAGATCTTCTTGCTTGACCAAGAGTCTTGAGCGTTTTTCTTTTGATGGAGTTGCTTTTTGAGCTTCCAATGGATTTCGCGGTAATGAGATAGGTCATGTACCGTCTCAAGGCAAGGATTTTGAAATGACATTTGGATGTGGGTTTTTGGTTTTGGGTTTTCCCTTTTAACCTTGTGAACCTAAAGGCTTTATGTGGCACATTAGGCGGTTAAGAAGGTTTTTTGGTTTTTGACCTTGTGACCTAACAAGCTGTATGTGGCGAGTTAGGGGGTCGGGATTTTGGTTTTTGTTTTCGGCCTTGTGACCTAACAAGCTGTATGTGGCAAGTTAGGGGACCATGGTTTGGCTTTTGGTCACTCTTTGGGACAATTTTGGGTCCATTGGAGTGGTCTGGTTTTTTGTGGAATGTCAATTTCAAGATTGTGGCTTGATTTGGTGCATGGGGTTGGATGGTTGGGTTTCTTTTGGAAGCTTATGAAGCTCGGAATTTTTTGTATGGTCCAATCAACTCAAGAGAGGCATGGAACCATTTTTGTATGCTCTTGGTAAGCGAAATTTTGACTAAAAGCCACTTTTAGTGCCTAGGTGGTCAAACCTGGCTCATATGGGCTAACCCATGGGACCTTAAGCTTTTAAAAAAATGGCTTAGATCTCATGTGGTGTCATTTTGTAAAGAATATCTTAAAATATCCCTTTTGTGTAGAGAATATCTAAAAATATCCTTACTTGGAGAGAATCTCTCAAGTTTCCTTGATTTTGGGAGAGATTTTCTCAAAGTATCTTTCTTTGGGAGAAAGTTTCTCAAATCCCCTTTCTTTTAGGAAGTTTGCTAATTTTTAGCACTTACCTCCTTGCTTTTCTCCTCCTTTCCTCTTTTGGTTTGCTTTTTCTATAAAAGCAATGGAGATAGG
>QPKB01000009.1:20219704-20260827 GCA_003546025.1 Camphora micrantha
TTCTTCTTCATCTACTCCTTGTGGTTCCTCCTGATCGGGTTCTACCAGAGCATTGGCAGGTGCTGTGTCAACAGCATTTTCGTGAACAACCTCTCGGTCTCCTTCATCATTAGACCAAGATCCCTGTGGTTGTAAAGGGTTATACCAGATCACCAGCATGAGGTGGGATTCAGGGATCCATTCCTCGTCGGAGAGGTATTCTCCTGTTTCGAGGGATTCCTCCCATTCATCGGTGTCACTGGCGGTGTCACTGGACTCGTACCCATCCATGGGGAATCCAATTACTGAATTGCAAGAGTATAATGCCCCCTGTATGTCTTCAGTCTTTAGTAGTAATGGCATGAAATCACGAAGGGTGAATTTCCTTGCCGGCCTCGAAGTCTCGGAAGGAGACTTTTCTGCTGCCCCCAGTGAAGGGGCAGGGGAAGTTTCTGTCTTTTCAGGAACTTCTTGTTTTGGTTGAGCTTTCTCCTGCTCTTTAAGCTTGCGGAGTTGTCTCCTGGCTTGCCTTCGCTGTCGAGCGGTCGCTTTGTTTTGATGGTCTCCCAGTTTTCATCTTATAGGAGATCGGGATGTACCCATATGGGTTGTCCATCTGGTGTTGGGCACGGGACTAGCTCTTGGGATGTTTGAGCCATTTTTATCACCTTGAAGGAAGTAGTGACCTTCTTCTTTGGTGACTTTTGTGTTTGTCCATACGACACCATGTTGACAGAGGCAGACCCATAGTTTTTATCAAAGGTGATGACTCCGTTTTTCCACATCTCGTTGATCTTTTCTCTCACAACGAAGCATTGGTTGAGAGGATGCGAGATCATCTGGTGGTATGGACAGTACCGGGGATCGTTGGTTTTGCCAACATCTCCTGGTCTTTTGGGTTCAGGCAGGGTGAGCTTCCCGTTTGCTAAGAGAGCCTCGAAGATTTCTTCGACATCTTCATCGAACGGGTATTTCTTTTCTACTCGTTCTTTGAAGGCATCAGAGAGTTCAGGTCTCTTACCTGCACCTTTGTTTTCAGCTTTCTTTGGTGGCTGCGGAGCTGACTTTGTTTGCACATTGAGAACCTTCGTTTTCTTTTGCTTCGAGGTTGCAATGGCGGTCGGCTCTTTCTTTGATGATTTCTGACTGCTGAGGTCTTTGATCATCGTCTCAGCCTCCATAGATGCTTCTAGGAGTTCTCCCAGATTCTTTGATTTGTTGCTGATAATCATGGAGCGTATCTTTGCTCTCATGTTGTTACGGCAGATGTCGACCAGCGACGCTTGTGGCAGTACGTCTGAACATTTGTACGCCATTGCCTTCCACTTGTGAATGTAGTCGTATGTCGACTCATTCTCTCCCTGTTTTAGGCTGCAGAGTTGAGCCATAGTCACAGGATGATCCTCACCTTTGAAGTGAGTTAGGAAGCGTGTCTCCGTCATGGCCCAGTTTTGGATAGAGTCCTCCTGAAGAGTGGAGTACCAATCAAAGGCCGTACCTTTTAGGGTACTTGCGAAGAGACGGATCTTGAGGGCGTCTTGATCCGCGATGGCTCCCGTCAAGATCTTGAAATGGATGACATGTTGTCTGGCCGAGCCCTTCCCCGTATATGTTTGGAGAGTGGGCTGTTTGAATTTGGTAGGAAACGGTACCGAGTCCATCCATAAGGGATATGGCGGCTTGATTCCGTGTTCCTTTAGTGAATCCTCTTCCTTTGCTTTGGCGAGGATATCGTCAACGTCCCTTTTGGTAAGGGCGCGTGATTCATTTACCTCCTCCTCGTGGTGACTTAGAGGAACTTCATTATTTGGTGGACGTTGGAGGGTAAGAAGTAAGTTCTCCATGAGAGCTTCTATCCTCTGCTGTCCCTGCTCCAGCTGCTGGATGCGTGTGGCTACGTCATCTTGCGGCGGAGGCTGCTCAGCATTTGTGACTAAGACGTTCATCCTTCGAGAGTCGAATGAGGATATCGCTTTGGTGACTGAGCTGGAGCTCATTCTTTTGGATGAAGAGCTCGAAGAGTGATTGCTCCGGTGTCCTTGACTTGAAGGAGTGGGAGAATCTTCTCTATGTCTTCGCGCCCGGGAGACGCTGCGAGTCACCGGTCGCTTGACATGGATTTTTGTTGCTGACTTCTGGCGCCTTCTGGTTTTACCAACCATATGGACAGTAGCAACTTGGTTGGGTGCTTCTTTTTCGACCCATTTTTGAGAGACCTGGAGCGTGGAGTGCTGGGCTCTTTGCTTCTCTAGTCTCTTTTGCCGATACGCCGCGCGGCGACGCATACGACGAGCGATTTGAGCTTCAGTTAGCTCGGACTGTGCTCTAGCCACGAAGGAGGTGGTCCCTCGCGCGCAGCAGCCGAGCTTGTCTTCTTTGTAATTTGGCAAGGACAGGATCCGGACGCGGTCCTTAGCCTGTCGCAGCGAAGCTTTAAATTTGGCGAGCTCGGCCCCTGTTGATATGAAGGGCCGAGTTGCAGGAATACAGGCCTTGACAGGTTCTCGCTAAGGCCTGATGATGCACGACTTGATCCTGGGCTTATAGGAACAAGCCGGCTCGTGCTGGGTGGATTTTGTTTGGTGGAGGGCTGGTTTCTCCTCTTTCGTGTACGAGAGAGGGTAGAACCGGTTCTCCTTGAGCGGGGCCAGGTATGCTGGCCTTGCAGATCTTTGGGACCTTCTTTGTTTTGGAGAAGGTCTTGGAGACCAAGTCTTGAGGTAGACCTGGTTTCTTGCAGGCTGAGGTTTCGCGGGGTTGTCGCGGGCTTCAGTCTTCTTGGCGGTTGCCTTTGGTGTCACGGTAGTGACGCGCCCAGGGGCGGTTCTCTACTTCTTGGCAGGAGTTGTTTCTTCTGCGGGAAGTGGGAAAGGTCCCAGCGACCCGAAGACGATGGACCGGGGAGCGGAGGTCGACCCGGTGTCTTGTGCGTTACCGAAGGAAGTGACACTTCGGCCGCTGGCGAGGCGCTTAGGAGCGCGTTTGTTTTGCTTCTCTTGAAGCATTAGCTGGTACTTGTTCTCGTCGAAGGTGATCGTCAACGAAGCTGCCATGTTAGTTTTTGAAAACCTTTTTGAAACAAGACCAGATCCATTAGTAATCACAAGAATGTGGTGATCATAAATGGAAATAAACTATGGTTTTTGTCTTTTCAATTTGCTCGAGGGGACAAGGCCCGGCGCAAGCAAGATGAAGAAGGCAAAAAGCCATAGAGTATACAATTGTTCTAAACGCAAGTATGAAAGGCTCAGAGTGAGCGTTCCAGTGACCGCTAGAAGCAATTGTGAACCTTAATTCAGATTACCGAGGAGCGAGGCTCACTCGAGGTAAAATGATATAAGGTTGGGAGTACAAATGTGTCGGTCGCGAATACAGTAGACCCAAGAGGGCGTACTAGCACCGCTAGGCACAGATGCTGTAAATCGCATCCTTGAAATGGACACGAGATGGGATTTTTTAAAAGGTCAAGGTTGGGTTCATAAAAGAGAGCAAATGGAACTCCGATCTGAACACGTGCTCAAACATTTCTGCGAGCACAGAGTCCGAAAGGGAAATAACCAAAATTTCTCGAATCTGGATCCATCAATGACGGAAGTTTTTTTTTTTTAGAAAAGTCAGGATCAGATTCATCAAAGAGAGCAAATGACGTTCCAACCCAAACACGTGCTCAACATTTCTGCGAGCACAGTAATCCGAGGAGGAAGAGGTCAAGATTTCTCGACTTTGAACCCAGACGTGACAGAAGTTTTTTTTTTTAAGATTTTTTTTGAAAGTCAGTATCGGATTCATCAAAGAGAGCAAATGATGTTCCAATCCAAACTCGTGCTCAACATTTCTGCGAGCATAGAGTCTGAAAAGGAAGAGATCAAGATTTCTCAAATTTGAACCAAAAATCGACGAAAGTTTTTTTATGCAAGATTCAACATTGGCCACCAACTAGAAAGGTGCCAAAGAATCTAAGTTCATGTTCTCAAATGAACGTGTCCCACCGGGTATGCTAGCTTGATGGACCCGATTCTTCCCTCTCTCCCTCTGCCTCCGCCCCGGGTCTTTCGGGGTACGGCGGAGGGGAGGAGAAAAAAAGTAAAGGGTATCAACATTTTGTACGGGTATGCCAATTTCACTTTTCTACTTGGAATCTTGGAATGGTGATCCGAAGATCCACCTTCACAAGTAAAAAGGGGAAATAAAACTTTTTCTAGTTTCCCATTGCACACATATTTTAAGAAAAGAGACAAAGGTTTTTTTTTATATGCCGTGAAAGGCGATTTCATTTGTTTGCCGTAAAAGGCGATTTTGCCGTAAAAGGCGATTTACAAATCTTATCCATTATGAAAGACAAGAATTGTGATTTTTTTGTCTCTTAAAAAAAAATACAAAGTACAAAAGGAAAAGCAAGAAAAGGGATCTAACTTCTCATTCGATTGTGGGGACACGTTCAGATCGATGGTCGCGAGCCATGTATGGGCTCCGTCGTCGTCCATGCAGATGAGAACATGATTCTTGGATTCTTGGCTTGGCTTTTTAACCTCATATTTTTAAAGGACAAAGACCAAGAGAAGGTCTTATATCCGATAAAAAGCTAAGTAAATGGGCTGAAAAGCCACGTTTTAGCCATGTTGGTAGAAGAAGGGAGGTCCTTGGGGGGGTGGCCCCCCAAGGGTGTTTCAATCACCTTTTGGTGGTCTTGCAGCAGAGTTGCAGGAGTTCTGGATTTTCCGGGCAATTCTCTGGACGCAGAAATGTGAATTTCTCTGGCGATTTCTCTGGATTTTTTCCCCCCTTTTCTTCTTGGTTTTTCCCTTTGGAATGCCCTCCTATTTATAGGCCTTTGTTAGCCATTTAGGAGGGTTTATGAGCATTGAATGCATTAATGCTCATAATGGGAGGAGTTACAAGTTTTAAATTATTTGTTTTGTAACTCCTTTTTCCTTGAATCTGATTGGCTGATGGAGAATAATGAGCTTTTAATTGCCTCTAATCTCCATCATGGGAGGAGTTTCATGGTTTTAATGCCATAAATCATTTGACTTGTAACTCCCATTTGCTTGCTTTTGATTGGGCCGTCCAAAATAATGAGTTAATGACCGCATTAACTTGTCATAAAATGGGTCATTTAACCTCATTAATTGGTCGCCAAGTCGCTTGAAGAGTCGCGGAACGCGCCGCGTCTTTTGGAATTCTTCTTGAGATGATTGCCGGGGGATCCACATGTTGTTTGATGTCGGATGGCGATGCAATTTCAGACATTGATTAATGTCAACGTGCCGGCAACATCTGTCCTGTCGATTTCACGATCGGGCGGGCAGAAAGTGTGCTTTCTTTGTCGGCCGGTTGGCGATTTCGAGGCATCTAATGATCATCCAATGATTTCGGCGGCGAATCCGTGATGTTGATGAAGATCGACGGATTTCATGCACGAAAAATCAGATTTTGGAAAAATCACAGGGGCCGATCAACTCGAAACGCGAAAAGGACCCGAAAAAGGGGTCTTCCGGCGACTTTTGGGTCCCCAGAACTCCATGGTCGCCGGCGACCATGGGCCTTGGGCCAATTTTTCAGCCGCCGTTCGGTCACCTTTTCTTTGCCGTTTTTCGATCTTTTTTCATTCTTTTTTCTTTTGTATTTTTCCTGACATTTCCCCTCATTTATTGGCTTGATTCTCCTGAAGAAAACCCGATGAGAAGCCATGCAAATCAGAGCACAAAGTTTCCTATTTTTCTGGAAAGCCGAAGACTTTGTTGTGCGGTATTTGCCGATTTTTGTCAAGCGTTGAAACTAGGCCAAACGATGTCGGAATGACCTGAAATTCAACGTGGAGCTTCTTGAGCAGTAAATAAGACTAATCATGGGCTTTGGTTTGAGTTTTGAAGCCTTTTTGGGTCCCGCAAATGCTCGCCTTGATTTCGCCTCGGGGAAAATGCCGAGCTTTGAAACTAGGCCAAACAATGTCCGATTGACCTAAAATTTGACGGGGAGTCTTTTTAGCAGTAGATAGGACCAACCATAGGCTTTGGTTTGAGTTTTGAAGCCGTTTGGGGTCCCGCAAATGCTCGCCTTGATTTCGCCATGAGGAAAATGCCGAGCTTTGAAACTAGGCCAAACGATATCCGTTTGACCTAAAACTTGACGGGGGACCTATTGGAGTCATTTTGAGATGATCCATTAGCTCCAATTTGGATGCCATGATTCCGGGGTGCTCCGCCGCCAGCAGGCCTGATTTTGCTTCGGAGCGTCGAGGTCGGGTCAAACGTTGTCGGGATGACCTGAAATTTGGCATGGAGCCTTTTGGAGGTATTCTGAGACCATCCGTAGGCTCTGATCGAAGTTTTGAAGTCTTCGACACTGTCGTTGCCGGGAGCTCCTGTTTGGTTGTCGGAGGAGTGAAGTTAGGCCAAATGATGTTGAAACGGCCCAAAACTTCATGTGTACCCCTCTTTTGGCTGCTTTGAAAGGCCTTGCAGTTTTTGTTTGACTCTGACAAGATCTGATGCTTGAAGTGGCGCCTTCCTATTTATGGCAGGATGTGGCTCCATGTAACTTTTGGTGTTGAAGGGACATAGTGATATTTTTGGTGTCAACAGTTCTTAGAGTCTGGATGTTCATTGCGACCTCTAAAAGCACACGTTTGAAAAGTAAGCCATCAAACAACATCTATAAAGGTCCTCAGTCGCAATCTGTTTTTTGCAATTTAGGTAGAAGACTGTGTATGAAGTGCCTTCTCAATATGTTGCAATTTATTCATCAAATTTGTACAAGATTTGTTCAGAGGCATTATGTGGTGAGTTTGGATATTTTCCCATAAGATTTAAGCAAGCACACTTCTTTCCATTGTTGACTTTCTTCAAGTTATGAAATCCTTCAATGGTGAACACACTTGCTCCAAAATGTCCAGTTGTCTTTTTATTAAAGAGAAAGCGTGGGAGACAAATGCTGCATCCTTCACTGGAGAATACTCTAACCAAGAGGGAAACATTCTAAACCAAGAAGATTGAAATCATCGTGGACGTTTTTCCGATCCAGAAAGCAGATTGACAGAAGCAATATGTTGATAAGGCCCATCTTTGATGTAAGCACTTCTAATTTCATCTAGTTGACCAAGAGGATATTCCCAAATTTGATGGCGCAATCCTGGATCATGCTCTAAAGAAGCAATACCAATTTCTATAGATTCAACTCTTGGAGATTTTGAAGGGCGTGAACTTTGTGATTCAAGAGATCAATCATTGGTAATAAAGAGTGATGTTGTACTATCCTCTAAATTTTGAGCATTTTTTCTCTTAAAAAAAAAGAATCAATAGTTGATGTTTAACCATGGTCAGCACTCCTATAAAAAAACTAGAAATTAAAAAATCATATAAAATTATTATTAACTAAAATAAATGAAAAAAGTAGAACTCAAATCATTATTATAAAATATAAAAAAAATACAATGCACAAATATCCAATCACGCGATTTATATGACATGAAATCCAAAATAAAGTAGTGGATCATCATATCAACTAGCATATGAATTTCATGCATTGACAAGTTCATATAAAGCATCATGGAATTTGAAAAAAGAAAAATTCATCTAGGGCATTAAAATCCAACCATTGATCATAGATGCTAAGCATTTAAACGAACCTAGAATTATCAAACACGAAGATAATGGCCATAAACAATTGAATTCATGTGATAAACAAGATGGGTTATGCATACAGTGATAAAGGAGGTCGTCTACTTACCTTTGTGTACAGAGGTCCACTTGACTTAGTGTTGATTGAGAGTGGAAGTGAGTGATGATGATTATGAAATAAAGCCACAACTGAAAGAGCCCACTAAACCATCCAATAAAGAACTTTTTGATGTGATATTATATGAGGTAGTACTTCCCAAGGGTTTCTTCCCATCAGATTTTTTAGGGTAAGCCTATCTAGTGCTATGAGCTCATCAAGTCAAGGTTCTGGCCAAGATGATGGTGATGCATCGGTGGATATATTGATTTGAGGTGAAGGTACTAGGGATGGGCTAGAGGATTAGGAAGAGTTGCAGAGGGCTAGACTTTGATCTTATTACAGATTTGCAGAAGTGGGTCGCCGTCTACACTCTGTAAACTGCATGTTACTGGAGAAGATCTACAGTCACAACTCACAAGTCGGATTAGAAAGAGTCAGACTGAAGAAAGGAGTCTCTCTCAATCTGATGTTGGTCACAGGAAAGAAAGCATGTTGTCTTTGCATTCCCTGCGTTCCAATATATTCCTTTCCTATTGGTTCCTTATCATTTCCTTCGTTTTTTTTTTTTTTTTTTTTTTGTTTATTTCTTTCCTTGGAAAAATCAACTAAGATTGTGGGAACCAGATTTTAAAATGATTATGGGAGGGGGCATGGCCCTTGCCAGCCCCCCTAGTTCCACCCCTGGAGCCAAGCCATCTTTGCCTCATCCGACCTTAGTCGCATTCAGATATTTCTTTTCTCCTTAACCATAAAAGACTTGAGAGCGACCACAACAATGGTCTAGTGTTTATAATTGATTTGGGGGCATGACATACAATAAGTCAATGTAGTCATCAATGGTAGGTCTTTCAAATTGAATTAGAGCAGTAACTAACTGATTTGATACCTTTACCAAGGCTGCGAGCTCGGTTATGCACGCATTTGCCGCATTGTTACTCGTCATTGATTTCTTTTTAGAAGGCCTAGGTCGCTTTAGCCTAATATTTTCCATCATAGCATTTTCACCAATATTAGTAAAAGCTGAATCTTCTGGCATTGTAGACTAGGGATTTGTTAGGCTTGGGGATGGAGTGTCTTCATAAACATTCAAATTAAAGAAACTTGAATTCATATCCATTTTAGTATCTTCACCTGTCCTAAACAAATATTAATGAGATACTTTGTTATACTATCCAACCAATGTGCACTAATCAATGTCATCTGTCTCTTTTGACATTCCCTTGTCCAACATGATAACTACACCTGAGTGCATATAATTTCAATAAAGCCTAAGTTGGTAAGGAAAATGAATTTGCACCAGTATTACTAACAACCAAGTCTTCTAGCATGGTGGATTGGGGAATTGTTAGTGTTGGAAATTTATACTAAAAACATACTTTATGTAATTGTCTTTGACTGATTCATTTTTAGTATATTTTGTCTTCTCATCTAACTGAGATTTTGTATGGGCAAATGGTTGCATTTATATGCATGTGAATGTCTTTTATTCTATAAAGTAGACAAGTTGGTCTGTAGAGTTTTACTTATACATGGAAGACTTATTTGTCGGTTCTTATAGAATATAAGTTGGTGTTTACAATTTAGATGGATTTGGACACACCATCGGTACGATTGTGGCATGATGTTTCAACAGGCTTGTCTTCGCTGCGTGAAACGGTATAGTTTCGACTCATTATGCTAGTACACTATGTGTGTATTGAACATGACTGTGTTTTTGGGTTATTGTCTTTGCACTGACTATATAAGATGATGAACACCCAAATGGTTATTATGAGTGCCTGTACTCTTAAACCTGACATAAATAATAGACACATACATTTAGTGTTTGACATTTTGATTTACGAAGAAGTGAGAACTTTTATGGGTCATTAATCTCAGTGAATTGGATGACTACACTACGTGTATGGTGGATATTAGTTTATTGATGGAATCCACGTCCTATAATAGGGATTGATGATATCCCCTTGATGAAGCTTTTAAGTTCTGATTATGTCAAACCCTGCAGGTGGACTTTGTGTCCGACATATCAAATAAGTTAAGTGTAAGGTCCCAAGGAATTATAAAGATATTGATTAAATATAGATGTTAGTAATTATTTAATTTATGGATATCTGAAATCTTAACGTGAGGAGATTGATAAGCATTTAATAACAAGAAGCTCGAAATATTATTTTGAGAATAAGGACAGGAGTGCAATTATAATTCTTTAGTGGACTGAATTATAATTTATGGAACCAGGATTCTAATTTGGGTCGAATTAGGGTTTCCTGTTTCCATAAGGAGCCTATCCTTATTTCCTTCTTAAGGTTCCTATTGTAGCCTATAAATATGCACTACTGCTTTCTTGGTTAATAACAAGAAAAGTCGGTTTTTGGAGAGCAGAGGAGAATTCGTAGACGAGGCTCACTCCCTAGTGTGAGTTCGAGCATATAGGAATACAGTAGAAGATCTTCAGATTTTCGGATTGCTAAGACCGAGATCAAACAGAGAGATCTTGCAAGTAAGATTTAATCATATTCGTTCAAAGTTATTTCTATAGTGATCTGTACGCAATGTCTAGAGATCCTGGTTTCTACACGTTTGTATGATTTCTCGTATGAGATGATTTTTACGCTGGATGTGCTTACCCTTTTGGTGCATCCTAGGTTTCTTTGCATTATCAACCACACCTGTATTATCACAATAAAGTATTATAGGTGATTTTACTGAATGTACCACTTCTAAATCCATCAAGAAGTTTCTGAGCCAACATGCCTCCTTGGCCGCATCAGAAGCTGCCACATATTCGGCTTTCGTGGTAGAGTCAGCAGTACATGACTACTTGACGGTTGTCGCGACCCCGGACTGAGACCCGGGCCCGTGACGATGATTACTGTGATAATTTTTCCACAGGTTCCCGCGGTGAGGATTCCGAGGCATGGAAATCTAACTCACACGTTCAAGTATGCGGAAGCGTGTAGTAAATCACATCGCGACAAGTCATGAATAACAATTTATTCAAGTGCATGAGTAAAATAGCATCAAGACCAAGATATCATAAGTAAGAATAATAACCTGACATTCCCATCTTAATTCAAGTTACAAGGTTAACAAAAAGTATATTAAGTTTGTTACATCCCAAGATACGAGGCCAACAAAGACCAATACAATACCAAGAATAAACAAGAACCCAAAACATGTTGAACCGAAACTCAAGATCCCGCCCGACGTCTAGATGACGTCGTCGGGCTGCCACTCACGAGCCGGGGGTGACTCAACAACCTCCTCCGGACACTCCTCCTCAAAGGCAATGTCACCTGCATCTGGGCACCAAAACAATAAACATCAAACACAACGGTTTGGCAGGTAATCAATTTAGGCATGAGCATGAAATAACAAATATTTAACGAAAATATATTAAAACAATTTACTGAACATAAAACGATTACTTGACTAAGGTACATTTCAAGATAAAGACAAACTAGCATGAATACTTATATATCATGAATAGAAAAACCACAAAGAGCCCATCCTTTCTCTATCATATATAATGAAAAGAGCAAGCACGCACGACTAACACGATGTACATAATATAAACAAGACATGATTCCCACAAATATGGAATTCCTGCAGCGGAACCGGACACGCATGATGTGTAATAAAATACACGACTAATCTGCAGATAGTCCACATGTTTAAGGACCTCCGGACAGTGGATCAGACTGAAAGGGCAGTCCAAGCTCAGTGGTGTTCACTTAGATCCATGAATGCACAAAACATGCGAAACATGTTATAAACAAGTTGAAATAAAAGGGAGAAATCACTTTTTGAAACGAGACATGACACGACTAGCAAAAGGCATAATTAATATGCATAACAAGCTTATGAAAGTGATCCCCTTTGATTCCTGAAAACAATTCTTCAAACGAGCTTATACTTGAATTTCAAAACAAGTGCACGATGATACTTATTGTATCAAAACTAAAATACGAGAACAAGGTTTATCAAGCACATGTAAGGACCTTTGGTTGACCCTTGTGTAATTGAAACCCAAATATTGGAATTTAAAAGAAAATCGGTGCCCCCGAAGTTAAAAGACATTTCAGGTTTTCAAGTGCACAATATCAGGCTAAAAGTCCCTTAACATATTCTGGTTTTCGCTCTTACAGAAATTCTTTAAAACAGGGCATTTTGCCAATTTCGGTCAGCTCGCGGTCACCTGTCGGCTAGCCGAAGTGGGATGGGTCTGAAAAGTCCGGGATCCGAACCCTAGAGGAGGGGGGGGGGGTGAATAGGGTGAGCTTCAAATTAGTGACCAATTATGACTAATTTTAACTTCTTTAAAACAACTAGTCACTTGTGATGATAATAAGATTTAAATGCAAAAGCTGACTAAAACAATCACCACAAAGCATGCACCATCACACAAGGATTTATAGTAGTTCGGCCTCAATAACTACATCCACTACCGGTTTGTGATCCAACACCTCACCGGATTTTCACTATTTATGCTTTTCAATAGGCTAAGCAATAACCTTTACAATATGCTTTCCAAGGCTAAGCAATAACCTCTTACATTATGCTTTTCTTAGGCTAAGCAATAACCTTTGCAACCAAAAGGTTGGTTATCTCTCTACGTAGTGTCTAGAATATACTTGATGGAGATACAATTTTAGCTCAATACAATGCCTCTTAATTAGGCGGATATGAAAGTGAAAATCTAATTCATACACACACACTATGAATGTAAAGATGAATGTACCATGTGTATGTATGATGTCCTCAATCAATTTGAAAATAAAAGCTCATAAATGTATGCCAAAGGCTTTTAAAAGTTTTAGCTCATAAAAACATTTATGATTGATGAAAGAATGCAAATCACATGTTAAAAATAACTTGTAAAAGATATACCTATGTATTCCAAACAAGTTGTGAAATTCTAAGAACAAAACACGTGATGCATAAGGATTTCAATCAAATTAACAATGTAGCTCAATATATGCAAGCTAAAAGCATTTGAAAGTGTAAAACACAAAAATAAATTTGATTGAAGTTAAGGGACAAATCACAAGTAATTAAAAATTCAACTTGAAAATGATATACCTATCAATGCTAAGCAAGTTGTGAAACTTTAAAACAAAAGTACATATGATTTGTGAAGTTGTTGAATCTAAAACATAAGATAGATTTGAAAGTGATTTTCTTATGATGAAAAACAACAACCAAATATTCAACTAAGTATAGGAATCATGTTACATATAATTTCAAAGATGTTTTCAAAAATATAATTTACTTAGATATACCAATTTGAGTACTACTTGGTTTGAATCAAGGTGACGCATCCAAAACAATAAATCAATTCAAAACATATACATGTTAATGACACAATAAATCTTAGTTTATCATGCTAGAAAAGATTTACCAATAATTAAAGCAAAGCATGAAAACATATGATTAAGAAAAGTAAAGCTTAGCTAGTGATTTAACTCAACGGAACAAAGCTTTAGCTTTCCAAATGACCCTTGTCATCCCTTAGCTCATTCCCCTTTGATTGGCCTCAAAACATCTCAAGGAGGACCTCTTAGTTCCTCAAATTTTTCCAAGAAATGAACCACTATTTATACCCAAAAAGTGGGTTTCTGTGAGTCCCCGGTCGATCTGGTAAAAGGCCCTGTTGACCTGGGCTTCAACGGTCAAAAATCCGACCGTTTGAAAAAGAGCTCAACGGCTCTTTCCCGGTCGACCTGCTCAAGGGACTCGGTTGACCGACCACACTGCAGGTCGACCCGGGCTTGGGACCATTTTCCCCTAAAAATGCATAAATCAAAGTATTTCTTTGAGGCGAATTTTGGGCCAATGAATCAAGCTTGGAATCATGATTTAAATCAAACAAAGAGGTATAAAAACATGAAACATAAAAAGCCTAAAATGATTTGAAAGATTTAAAACTCATAGGCTTGCTTGATTCATAAAACTTCTATTCAAAACTAATTGCATCCAAGTTTAAAAATAAAACATGCATGAACTAAGATTTCTGCAAGTCTTAAAAACAATGCATGTGTAAATCAAAATTTTAAGATTTTTTAAATCAATGCATGTGTGAAAATTCAAATGATACTAAAATGATAATGCATCCATCAAATTGCAATATACAAAATCCCTAACAATCTCCCCCTTTGCAATTTGATGGCAACTTACTCAACACCGAATTTACACACTAAGTCTTCAGCTCCCCCTAAGATGGACAAGTCTTGAGATCTCCTGGATACTTCCTTCTCTTAGCTTGGGCTTTAGTTCTTTTTCTTCATTCTTCTTGATGCTTGGAGCTTGATCATTTTTCAAGCTTTCTTTTCATTAGCCAAGCATCTTCTTTAGCTCCCAAGCTTTCATCTCTCCCCCTTTTACCATGCAGTCTCTCCCAATTGGCAAGATATGCATTCTCTCCCGCTGTAGAAGATCATACAATATCTCCCTTTAGGAAACTTGGACATTCTCTTTCCCTTTGACATTAAATTGCAAAGATACCTACACACATGAGATAAGGAAAATACCTTTTAGAAGCACCTGTTAACAAAAGAAATCGAAAATGAAATACATAACAAGGTATCATGTATGGAAGTAGTCTCTAAGGGTTCAAAGCCAATACAAAGGTGAATTTGATAAAAAAAACTAATACTTCTTATGAAGGTTTGCACTCCCCCTCAATCCATTCTCTCCTTTTGTCAACATGTTGACAAAGATTTAACTATGTAGTGCAAGAAGAAGATGGTTTTACCAATTGAGGGTAAACTTAAAGGAAATGATTAGATACGTTTAACTATAGAGCTCAATATGATCAAATTACTAATATAAAGAGCAAGGTCAAGGAGATGAAAAGTGATCATGGATACCAATTGGAATGAAGAATACCAATTGAGATACAAGAATAAGACTATTAAATCAATCACTCTAAAATGGAGTTAAAAAGAATATAACTAGTAGGATAAATCCATATTAGAGCTATCCATGATGTTATGGGGCTTACTAAACATAGCATCAATCAATATAACTATGAAAATCATATGCTATGAATGTTTTGAAATCATTTCGTCCAATCATTAAATATGACTATTATGTGCAAGATGAGAGAAATGAAGTTCAAACATGAAGCCAACCTCAACTATTAACCAACCAAGATTATGAACACATAAACATGGTGGTCATGAGATTTACCTATATGTGCAAGAGAGGAGGCAAACATGAAAATTATAATGCTAATGGAATGTGACATGGAACAAAAATATATTACTATCAAGTTCAATCCAATGTACATAGTCTATCACATTCTCAAGATATGACATCAATTGGATATGAAATCAATCGAAAATTATACCAATTGGTGACAAACACAAAATTCCATCAAGCATCATAAATGGATATTCATCACTTTTAATGATATAACTAATGAGCATTGTGATGAATAAGAGAAATTGCATTTTGAAAATATATGACTTGGAAGATCATGCAATTGTCAAAGTGTCAAAATCATATGAATTCAACATCTAAGATATCCATCAAATAATAGATATAACTACGAAAAACAAGGAATGGATTTCAAAGAGGTTGTTATGATCAAGATCACTACTATAAAGTTGAGACATGTATAAGGATGACATCACTTATAGAATATACATGAATCAACATCATAATCATCCATTTCAAAAATAATGACTAGAAAGCACAAAAGATAGATTTGATAGTTCTAGTATGGTATCTTCAAATATAACTAAGATCACAACCATACATGGAACTCATTGACATTTGCATAGAGAGGATCAATCACAATCAAGATCTAACTCACACCATATCATCAACAAAGAATACAACCAAGTGAGCACAAGAAGGTATGGAGTTAGAAGGATATCATGGATCACATATAGATGAAAATGCATCTCATATATGGGTTTACCTATTAAGAACAAGAGTTTAATTCCAATTCATCTAAAATGATCCATTAATCTATCACGCAACATCTTCACTTTAGCAAATGTACTAAGCTTACAATGCAATGGAAAATGGATATGAGGATTATACCAAATGAGCTTAGCACACTAAATCACATATGTACTTATTAAGCTCAAATGATAATAAAATAAAAGATTTTACTATAAAGTATATAAACAATCATCAATTTGCATTAATGAAAATATATACAAAGTTAGGCACAAACATGCAAATCAATGACACCATACCCAACCACGCAATGTAAGACATAACATCAAAATCAATTTGCATTTGAAAGAATGTGACTATATAGAAACAAAATGCAACTGTAACATGACCAACAATTAGATATAACTAAAAAGAATAGGTTGGTCTAGAGAGGTTCAAGGCCTTAAGGTTAGTCTAAATGTCTACTTTTGAAGATTCACCTAAGGTCTTGATAAGGTTGTCCTTCAGAGTTCACTTTGAAGTCCCACCAACTCTTTGAGATTTAACTCGAAAAAGTCTTAGAGTGGTGAAATGATTCTTTGGGGACATAAAGAGCTAGGAATGAAAATTTCATTTACTACCATGGTGGAAATCATTTTAATGATATGCAATAAAACACAACAGTGGGGTTCTAATATAGATTTTAGCAAAAAATTGATCAACTCCGTGTTGTTATGCCCTATAATGATGTAACCTTGCTCTGGTACTAATTGAATATGACAAAGGCTTTTAAAAGTCTTAGCTCATAAAAA
Source organism: Camphora micrantha (assembly GCA_003546025.1). Classification (NCBI taxonomy): domain Eukaryota; kingdom Viridiplantae; phylum Streptophyta; class Magnoliopsida; order Laurales; family Lauraceae; genus Camphora; species Camphora micrantha. The sequence goes on from QPKB01000009.1 coordinate 20,236,105, forward strand.
CATTTATGATTGAGGAAAGAATGCAAATGACATGTTAAAAATAACTTGTAAAAGATATAAATATGTATTCCAAACAAGTTGTGAAATTCTAAGAACAAAACACGTGATGCATAAGGATTTCGATCAAATTAACAATGTAGCTCAATATATGCATGCTAAAAGCATTTGAAAGTGTAAAACACAAAAATAGATTTGATTGAAGTTAAGGGACAAATCACATGTAATTAAAAATTCAACTCGAAAATGATATACCTATCAATGCTAAGCAAGTTGTGAAACTTTAAAACAAAAGTACATATGATTTGTGAAGTTGTTGAATCTAAAACATAAGATAGATTTGAAAGTGATTTTCTTATGATGAAAAACAACAACCAAAGATTCAACTAAGTATAGGAATCATGTTATATATAATTTCAAAGATGTTTTCAAAAACATAATTTACTTAGATATACCAATTTGAGTACTACTTGGTTTGAATCAAGGTGACGCATCCAAAACAATAAATCAATTCAAAACATATACATGTTAATGACACAACAAATCTTAGTTTATCATGCTAGAAAAGATTTACCAATAATTAAAGCAAAGCATGAAAACATATGATTAAGAAAAGTAAAGCTTACTTAGCGATTTAACTCAGTGGAACCAAACTTTAGCTTTCCAAATGACCCTTGTCATCCCTTAGCTCATTCCCCTTTGATTGGCCTCAAAACATCTCAATGAGTGCCTCTTAGTTCCTCAAATTTTTCAAAGGAATGAACAACTATTTATATCAAAAAAGTGGGTTTCTGCGAGTCCCCGGTCGACCTGGGCTTCAACGGTAAAAAATCCGACCGTTTGAAAAAAAGCTCAGCGGCTCTTTTCCGGTCGACCTGTTGTGTGGTCGGTCAACCGGGTCCCTTGGGCCGGTCGACTAGCCACAATGCAGGTCGACCCGGGTCTGGGACCATTTTCCCCTAAAAATGCATAAATCAAAGTATTTCTTTGAGGGGAATTTTGGGCCAATAAATCAAGCTTGGAATCATGATTTAAATCAAACAAAGAGGTTTAAAAACATGAAACATAAAAAGCCTAAAATGATTTGAAAGATTTAAAACTCATATGCTTGCTTGATTTATAAAACTTCTATTCAAAACTAATTGCATCTAAGTTTAAAAATAAAACATACATGAACTAAGATTTCTACAAGTCTTAAAAACAATGCATGTGTAAATCAAGATTTCAAGATTTTATAAAACAATGCATGTGTGAAAATTCAAATGATACTAAAATGATAACACGTCCATCAAATTGCAATATACAAAATCCCTAACAGTGTCAGCTAGCCACCAGCTGACCGACAAGCTAACCGCTAGAATCCAGATTAGAAATACAGCATTCTGGAAAAGGAACAGACAGAGTTCGGTCAGCTGGCAGCTAGCCGAACTACACGGGCAGTGCATTTTAAGTCAGATTTTCACACTTCTTATTCTCTTCTTCTCATTTCTAAAGCACATGCACTTCCCTGAGCCTTCATGCTCCCCAAGGGATCAATCCACATTTCCATATCACTCAATCCACAAATCTAAAACATCACATGAGGAAAACTAAGGAAAACATATAATGAAGCTTAGCGACAAAGTTATAGTTGTAAATCTACAACAAACATGTAACATTAACCCATAGAGATTACTTGTTTTTGCCCAAATGCACTACTAGAATTTAAGCTTTTCATGGAGGAGAAAGGCGGACGGCCGCCTGTGGCGGTCGCAAAAAGTATCATTAGCGGCCGCCATAGCAGTCGCTATAGACCTTATAAACACCCCCCTCCCCCCCCCAATGAAACCCACTTTTAATTTAGGTTTTCCAAATTTTTTTTACCTTCCCGCCCCTCCCGCAGCACCAGCCACTCCGGAGCCCCACCTGCGCCGGAGCTGCCACCGGTTCTCTCTCTCTCTCTCCCTCCCTCTCCCTCTCCATCTCCCTCTTTCTCTCTCTATTTCTCTCTCCCTCCCTCTCCCTCTCGCTCTGCACTGCGCCCACGCCACTGTGCCCTCTCTCTCTCCCTCTCCCTCTCGCTCTGCACTGCGCCCATGCCACTGTGCCCTCTCGCTTTGCACTGAGAATGGCGTAATCTCCCGCCCCAAGATCCTGGGCTTCGTCAGAGTCCAGACCGGATTTGCATCTACGGATCGGCGTGCCGCACTTCGGAGCACGTGGTTCCCTTCCGACACTGACGGCCTATTACAGTGAGATCTCGTCTTCTGTTTTGGGGCTTTGAATTGGGTTTTGTGAATTATTGCCTGTTTGTTTTAGCTGTAATTTTGAAGGTTTTGTGGATGATGATGACTTGCTATTTTGGAAACCCAATGTTTGGGTTTGGATCTGCAGTTGATTTGGATTGGGATCAGAATGATGGATTTAGAATTGAGTCTGAATAATCAGTGAAGAGGCTCTTGATATCTTGTTTCAGTACTTATTTCGAGCTTCTTTCAGTAAACTTCTCCTTTTATTGATGAACATTTTGAGGTGTTTCAGGAGCCCACTAGTGGTAGAATGTTTGGGGAGAATGGATTCTCTCTCTGTCTCTTCCCACTTTTCTTTTACACTTATCACATAAGATATTTGTCATTGGAAAGTGAAAAACAACTATCGCAGATCATATTCAGATTGATATGGGTTGGCTCAGATTAATTTTTAGATGCCAAACATCTAAGCCTAATCAATGGACTATCATCTAAGCCCAATCAATGGACTATCTCTATCATTTATGCCTTTTGAGCTCCTTTTCCGGCTGTTGCTTTGTTTAGTTATCGGTCTATACTTTTGCAGAATTTTCATAAATCTCATGTTCATCTAATTTTTGTTGTTCACTATAAATTCTTGAAATGTATGGGAGCCATCACTGTAAATTCTTGATTGTTCTTATGGAAAATCCTATTTGCAGATGATTGTGGAACCCGAGTAGCGAGTGCCGGATTTTACATTGATATTGTCCATTGCAATTATCATCCACTATCCATTTACATAGGACTCTTAATCAGGTAACCCTATCCTTTTCACCACTGTTTGAACTGATTCTGCCGATTAGATTAATTTATTTGTTGGGGATCAGAGTGAGTTTACATTTTCAAAGTACCCGTGTTGAAGAGAGATAATCCGTTCTTTAACATATTTACAAAAGTGGCTTGAAGGAATGGACATTCTTTGTTTTTGGAGGCATGTTTCCCTCTGTTTTAATTGGTCAAGTAATATGCATAGTGACAAAATTTTGACAACTTTTTTTACCAGGCCAAGTTATGTAGTAATTATTTAATTTCATTGTTCTTAGGACCCGTTTGTTTGCATATAATATGTAGGAATGAACTTTTAAATCTCTGCGTTCCCTCACATCTTTATTTTTTGATCTGTTTTTTTAATAGCAAGAGTTTTTTTTTTCTTCTTTCTTTCTTTTTTCTGAGAGCTCTATGTTAGTGAAGAAGAAACAGCCCACCAATTTACATACACATTTGGACAGCCATCAACAGCCCACCTATATACATACACATTTGGTGATGGTGAGAAGAACAGAATAGTAGTTGGTAGGCGTCATATTGACAATTTGTACAATGGCAATAGTGATAATTTTTAGAGTCGCTATCAAAGAACAGCAGGCTATTTATTTCTGTGGTTGCCATTGATCCCAATTGAATCCCAACCCATCTGGTTAAGAAATCAAACATCTGGGTCAAAGTTATGTTTAGATATGTAGAAAAGAATTTAAAAGAAATAAATGTCTGGGTCACTTCATACTATTCTGAAGTCATATGCCCTTCAATATCAAATCCATTGAAGGACATGTTTCCATTATTTCTCTTCTTGGATTTTTTAAACAAGTGCCTTAGATTAGCTGTGGCCCCACTTTGACGGGAATAGGAACTGGGTCCCACTTAAAGCTTGAGGACTGCGGTAGCTGGGACATCATGGTCAGAACCTCTAGCTCTATTCAAGCCTGCCGTTTAAATATAAACAAACATATAGGTGGGTAGGTATATAAACTATGAAAAAAAACTGAGAGTAGGTATGGTGCATTCACCTGCACCAAATTCTCTCTCTCTCTCTCTCTCTCTCTCTCTCTCAAATAAAAATGCATGATTCAATGCCACATTAGTGTGGTTGAACAGCCCATTTTTTCTACTGTGGCTCAAAAATCGTTCAAATTCGCCATTGGTATTATTATTATCATCATTAAAGTCTTATCTTGTCTAACTACTACTAGTGAAAAGAATTTGACACTAACTCAACTCTTAACTTGAAACAAATTTGCTTGAATAACTCAACTCTAAAATCAACTCTTACCATGAGCTAGCTTTGAACGATCATATGTAATCAGCAGAATAATGGTTCATTTCCAAAACAAATTGGATTAACTTCATAAACAAATGGGTTTTCTCCATAGATATCAATCATTTTAACTACATTGATAGTTTTTATTAGTCCCCATTTTTCCTGAATTTCCTTGTGTTTTCTTGTCCTTGAATATGTATCTAGAACAAATTAACAAATGGTCTGATCAAATTATATCTGCAGGGAGTTCTTGGGTTTATAGCTTGATAGCATGATGTTTATAGCCATGGGGGTTGTCTGGAATAGAGAGACAAAACTTGAGTTCACGGTTTTTAACGATTTTAACCCATCTCAAACTAGAATAAATATTAAAAAAAAAAAGTTTTTATAAACACACCTGATGTTTAATTAATTCCAAGACCACACTGATCTTTTTTAAAGAAAATATATAAAAACCTGTCAACTTTGAAGCTATTCCCATAAAACATTATCGATTAACAATTTTGAAACTTTATCATTTTATTCAATTAGTTTTGGTCATTAAAATTCAAAATTTCTTTCCTTCTATTTTTTTCAAAACAAAAATGTAGTCCTAACCCATTGTCTGGGATCAATGTAGTCTAACATACAATCAGGATAGCGATCCTTGAAAGACAGCATCTAAGATTGTTTGAATCCTCCAAAGTTCCCTTAACAGGCCATCCACTAACAGTACTTACAGTTAAGATTGTTCAAATCCTCCCCCATAAATAACTGGACTAATGTATATGAAAAACAAATCAATAGCCACTTTTATTTTGTCATTTAGAAACATAAGACTTGAGTTTTATTTTTAAAACCTATCGACAAATCACCACGATCATAGAAGTGACACAAAACAAATTCATACACGTCATTATGTGCCTTGTAAGTTCCTTTGCGTGGCTGCAAACCAAGTAGGATGTTTGAGAATAAAAGAACACTCATGGGTTCAATTGGTATACCAAAACAGGGCTAAAGCTACAATGGACTACTTTGGATTGGGTTTGAATGTGCCAATAATTCCTCCCAAGAACATGTGTCGCTGATTTTGAATTGACCCACATATTTTGAATTGAAAGCAATTAAATTATAAAACTTATATTAAAAGTATAAAACAAAAAAAAAAAAAAAGAAACGAAAATATATCTAAATAGAAAAATCCTGATATGTCTAGCATGTTTCTTTTAAGATTTGGGACGTAATGAGTCCAACATATTGCTGTTTTTTTTTTTTTTTCGAATTATGAATGTTGATATATATTTTTTATTATTGATATTTTGAACATTATTGTTGTCTTGAATATTGTGTTCTTCACTTATTGTTTTATTCATTTGCATGTATTAGTGAAACTTAGACCCATTCGAGAATTGTGTAGGACATCTGTTCGGTAATCCTTGACGCGACGGATCGGGTCTTTGACTAGATTCGTTGTTCTTGTGATGTACATTCGAACTTTGTCGTATGCGATTTTTGAATTGTCCAGTTCGAACAGTTTGGGAATGCAATTATCCATCTTATACTCAATAGCTCATGCAAGTCTGATGTTAGATAGAGCTTCGGCTGATGTCCCATTGCTCTTTGGGTACACACATAGGTGCGACTGATGTTGTATCTGTGTCGTGTACTTGGAGAACCATGCGGACATGCTGCCGAAATTTTGTCTAATTAGGGGACGAAGCATTCGAGTTGTTGAGTGCAAGTTGGATCGTGCATTCTCGAATAGGATAGGACCAACCACTCTGTATTAAGGAGTTTGTAGTTTATGGATAGGTGACTTGCATGATGCACTATGCCTTGGGCTAATTGTACTTGCTCACTTTAGATTTCCACAGAAACAGTTACCGAGATAGACAAGAGTTGAATTGATTTACCGAATAGAATGCCTAGGGAATACATGGAGGGGATTAACTAGTTCATGGAATTTACCAATGGGTTTGACAATGAGTTCATCAGTTGTCCATGTAGAAAATGTACGAATCGGTATTATTAGAGAAGAGAGTTTGTCAGAGAGCATCTGATTTTGAACGGATTCTTGAAGCAGTACAAGAATTGGATAAGACATGGAGAAGAGTATGTTTCCTGTCGTAGAAGGAAAGAGATGAAATTGAGGTGGATGATATGTCAGAGATTGATCCGATGATCACGATGCTAAATGATATCGCGTGCGGGTTGGCACCCGAATATACAAGCTGTGAGACTGAGGGGGCGGGTGGGAGTAATCCTCGCTCCGGTGCCGATGAAGAAGCCTTGAGATATTTTGAAATTCTAGACGATGCACAGACAGAATTGTATCCTGGATGCAAGGACTTCCGTAAATTGTCCTTTATTGTTGAGTTGTTACATTTGAAGGCATTGAATCAGTGGTCTGACACGTCCTTTAATATGCTCCTCCAGTTGTTGCATCGAGTGCTTCCATCCGGCGCAAAACTTGCCGAGTCCTACTATCAGGCTCGCAAGTTAACTGAAAATTTAGGCTTCACATATGAGACTTTGGATACATGTCCAAACAATTGTATATTGTTTAGGAATGAGAATGCCCATCTTGATAAGTGCATCGTGTGTTAGACTTCGAGATGGAAGGAGGATGGGGTTGGGCACACAATCGTCAGAATAGTTCTACAAGTGCTATCAATCGTGGTAAACTTGTGCAACAAAGCAAGTGAGATATTTCCCACTGAAGCTAAGGCTGAAGAGGCTTTTTATGTCATCAAATATTTTTAAACTGATGAGATGGCATGCCGAGAATAGCAGGGACGATGGTAAGTTAACCCATCCAGCAGATTCCCCAACGTGGAAAGACTTCGATTGGAGGAATCCAGACTTTGCCTTGGACTGTTGCAATGTACGGCTTGGTTTAGCTGCAGATGGTTTTAGTCCATTCGGATCCATGACTAGGGCAAATCACAGTACGTGGCCAGTTGTTTTGGTACCTTATAATCTCCCGCAATGGATGTGTATGAAGCAACATTTTCTGATCCTATCAACACTTATTGATGGACCAAGAGGACCAGGGGACAAGATTGATGTATATATGCAACATTTGGTTGATGAATTGAAGGAATTATGGGTTGATGGTTTGATGACATTTGATACCGAAGGCAATGAAATGTTTAAACTCTGCGCCGCATTATTGTGGACAATCAACGACTTCCCTGCGTACGCTAACTTGTTGAGTTGGAGCACAAAGGGAGAGTTTGCATGTCTTTGCTGCAATCAGGAGAAGAAATCAACTTGGGTGAAGCACGACAGAAAATGGGTATAGACGGTGTTGCAACCCCGGACCGGGTCCCCGACCTAATTCGGGATCGGGACTAATGATTATGATTAGTGGTTGATGAATGAATGATACATAATCCTATGAATTAATTTAAATCAAAACGTATACGAGTCCATCAAGGATGCCACTCGTACACGCTATTTCCCACAGGTGTCCGCGGTGAGGATATCACATTGACATGAATATTTCTTTTAAGTGCGAAAGCATATAGCAAATCTAATTCATATATTCATGTCCAAGATAACAAGATTTAAACATAATTAATACCAGTATCAAAATGAGCAATGATCATTAGTTATTTCCCAAAAGAAGGTTAAAGTTTATAGCAATGTCATTTAATTATAGTTCCCAAAAATAGAGGCCAACAAAGACCAATATAAACAAAATAGCAAGTTCCCAAAAGAATGGTTAATTCCTAACCTAAAATGTTACGTAATTCAAACACCCGAATGTCTAAACGACATCATTAGCGTGCCACTCAACTAGACGTTGCGGTTCTCCGACCCCCTCCTCATACTCATCTTCGGGGAAACCGATAACGGGACCTGAGTACCAAAATAAGGGTCAAACACGACGGTTTGGCAGGTGGGTGAAAAAATAATACAACAATAGAAATTACCTTGGAAAAACATTTAAACCTGTTAAAACAATAAATCTCATAAAACAAGCTGATCATATATTCGAAGCATAAATGCAATATAAAACATGTAAGGTATCCAAGGAAAACGAGAAACAAGCAATATGGCAACCACACGAAGCTAAGTTCTCTATCACCGAAGTGACATGAGCATATCGGGATGTTGACCTCAGTCACCGAAGTGAGGACATGCAACATAAGTAACATATACATATTTATAATAAATACGGGACATGACCACTGTAGCGAACTGGGCATCGGGAACCACAATAGCAATCTGTGGCATCAGGACAAGATCATGGTAATAACCGGGTAACGGGATCCAAACTGCAGCTGGCAGGACGGGAGGGGGATCTTCAAGCCGGTGGATCAGGCCGGCAAGGTTATCCAAGCTTAGTGTTGCCGACTCATAGGTCAAATATCGTAAATCAAGACATGTACAAATACATATGATGCACTTATATAACGTGCAAGACGGGGTGCTCGAAGACACAAATATCATTTCAAACGGGAAGTGCATATTGGGACTAGCAAAATGCTACAGTTGTAAATTCAGTATTTTTGGGAATGATAAATCATAAATCACGAAGTTCGGGACAAGTATCGGGATTTGAAATTCAATTAAATTTAATAAAGGTCCCGTATGTCACTACGATAAAAATTGGCACTCTTTGAGTTTAGAGACATTCCGAGCTCTTTATACACCTTAGGATTTTCAAAACTTCAAATGAAACGTCATGATTTGGTTTCTCTTTTCAAATGGGTACTAAACAATGGTTACAAGTTTTCACATCACAACAGGGTTTTCAACAATCTTATTTCAATCACCCAAACGTTCCCTTTTTGCTCACAGAACAGCCCCAGGTGAACACTAATCATCGCTCGAGTGGACAAGGAGTTCGCTCGAGCGACGAGCTCTCTAGAATGGTTGTCTGGGGAGGTTTGCTCGAGCGGATAACGGGTTCGCTCGAGCGAACATGTTGGCTCAAGTGAACAAATAGTTCGCTCTAACTAACAAGGTTTTGTGAGAGACCTGATACAATTATGGGGGAGTTCGCTCGAGCGATGAAGGGTTCACTTGAACGAACCTGTTGGCTCAAGCAAACAAATGATTCGCTCGAACTAACAAGGTTCTGTGAGGAGCCTGATACAATTCTGGGGGAGTTCGCTCGAGCGATGAAGGGTTCGCTCGAGCAAACCTGTTGGCTCAAGCGAATAAATGGTTCGCTCGAACTAACAAGGTTCTGTGAGGAGCCTGATACAATTCTGGGAGAGTTCGCTCGAGCGAAGGAGGGTTCGCTCGAGCGAACTGCTTACTGGTATGGTTCGGAGCCTGTTCTGGACACTTCGCTCGAGCGACCACCAGGTTCGCTCGAGCGAATTGCCCAAGAATGGGTTCCGGGACAGTTCTGCTCCCTTTCATTTCCATTTCTTACAACTCCCTTAGCCACATTTTCACTCCACATGGGAGGCTCCAATACTCCTTTCTAACATCATTCAAGCTCCACATCAACACTTCCATAATCATCAATCAAAACACCTTCTTCTCCTCCATCACATTCAACCACAAAGAGGAGAGAAAGTCCCAATCAGAAGGAGTCAATTAAACTGCAGTCAAGCAATAAATGAAAACTACCAACCACATTTCCAAAACTATTAAATGAACTAATAAGAGTCATTAATGCACATTTATTTCAAATCAATGCAAATCAATAATGGTAGGAAACATGTATTGAAATCATCCATGCATTTCATCAAATTCATTCAAAGCTCAAATATCAAATCATCCACTTGCCTCAAGGTCTCTAATCACCAAATCAAGCTTCTAATCACCTCTCTAAGCTCAAGACCACAATCTCTACCAAAACCCTCAAAACAACCCTAAAATGGGTCAAACAAAGAAATAGGAAGAGAGAGCTTCCAATAATGGAAATGGAGCTCCTCTAAGGTCACAAAAACACCAATTTAGAAGATGGAGATGATTGCTTACCTATAGGTTCTTCAAATGGGCAAGACAAGCTCAATGAGGATCTTGAAAATGGAGGTTTTCTTGAAAAATAGTATAAAGATGAAGCCTTCAAGGAGAGGAAGAGAATGGTGATCCCCATTTTGATGTTGGTGCAAGTTTGGTGGGAGATTGAGATGAAGAGAGCAAGAAGAAGAAGAGAAAGCAAGAAAAACCCTAGGTTGGTTCTTGTTGTGCTGGAAACATTGTGGGTTCTCTTATAAAGGCAATGCAAGTGGGCTCCACTACTAGGAAACATTATGGGTTCAAAATCATGGCTTTTAGGGCTTCAAATGAATTCGACGAATAAGGAAGAAATGATCGTTGAAATTTTTAGTTTCCAAAAAGTATTTGTTTCGCGGGTTTCGGGAATATCAAATGTTGGGTCCGGATTTAGTGTAAAAAGATTGTTTTGCCCTCAATGCAACGGAAATAGGGTTTAGGGATTTGGGATGGGAACGGGATCAACATGAAAGTTGTAGAGATTAACAAGATTAGTGAAACGGGATAAAAACACAAATCCAAACAATCTCGAGTAATCCCCAAAGTAAACGCAAGGTCATAAAGGGAACCCCCAATGGGCCCCACTAAACACAAAGGCACTCAAAATTCCCCAAAGCTATAACAAAGTTATTCTAATCCAAACTAAATCAAAACACACTAAACACACTTAGAGCTAACACATGACTTAATCAACACTAATCGAGGTCACTCGGGTCGGGGTCTTACACACGGGTCATATACGTTTTCTACCTCCATTGCATAGGTTGAGGAGGGACAAGGTGTCATTTGATGGCACTCAAGAATATGGTCCAGCACCTCAAATAATGACGGGAGTTGAATTGTTGTCACAGTTCAAGCAGGAGCAAATACATACTATGTATGATTTTCAAGATTTACTGGCCCTCCCGATGCATTCTATTCCTAGTGCAAATAGAAGGAGGAGTCATAATTGGAAGAAAAAAAATATTTTCTACGATTTACCATACTAGAAAGATAACTTACTCAGGCATAACTTAGATGTTATGCACTTTGAGAAGAACGTCTGTGATAATATACTGTGGACCATTCTCGGTGTTCAAGGGAAGTCGAAGGATGGTGTCAATGCACGTCGTGACTTGGAAGAAATGGGCTTGAGAAAACTGTTGCACTTGCAGTTGAGAGAGTCAAATAAGGAATACATGCCTCCTACGCAGTACACGATGAGTAAAGATGAGAAAGATGTCTTCCTCTCTGTTCTGAAGGGTGTCAAGGTTCCTAACGGGTACTGTTCGAATATCGCTAAGCGTGTGAACATGAAAGAAAGAAACATTACAGGGTTTGAAGAGTCATGACAATCATATTCTCATTCAACTGTTACTGCCTATCTCCATACGAAATTGTTTGCCTAAGAATGTTGTAGCGCCTTTGATTGAAGTTAGTAACTTCTTCAGACAACTGTGTTCTAGAGTTCACTGAATTGATGTGTTGAATGGTCTGCAAGAGAGGATTGCTGTGGTGTTGTGTCATCTAGAAAAAAAAAATTTCACCTACATTTTTCGATGTCATGGTTCACTTGACCATACACTTAACTAATGAAGCCCTGCTTGGTGGCCCCATCCAATTCAGATGGATGTATCAGATCGAGAGGTACATGAACATATTGAAGAGGTATGTTTGTAATAGAGCTCGTCCAGAGGCATCAATAGCTAAGGGGTATTTGATGGATGAGTACACCAATTTCTGCGCAGCATATCTTAAAGATAATATTGAAACAAAGTTAACTAGGCCTTCGCAGATTAATGATGGTCCAGTTGGGGAGGGCACGCAATTTGATCTCAACAATATTGAGTGGATTCAAGTTCACCGGTGGGTGTTGTTCAACACCCCATATGTTGTGGCTTTGACTTAGTAAGTTATCACTCATTCATAAGAGTAACTTGTCAATTTTTTGCCTAAATTATCATACTTGTCGTTAACACGTGTTATATATCGCAGGACACACATCGATGAGCTCAAACGGGACATGCCTCGTGCTACGAAGAATGAAATTCATCAATCCCATTACCAGTCATTTCATGAATGGTTCAAGAATCACGTACGTATTCAATCATTAGGAGTAGTTTCACTTGTTCCTGTCATATTACTTTCACGTAGTGATATTCAGTGATTACATGCATTGCGTAGGTGTGTAGTTTACGAAGAACCAACGATCCTAATTTGACCGATGAAATGAAACAGTTAGCTGATGGCCCTTTTATAATGTCCCAACGTTACACAACTTGTGATGTCAACGGTTTTCGATTTCGCATCAAGGATGTAGATGAGAAACGAGCGACGCAAAATAGTGGGCTCGGTTGTCCATCTGTCGATGCTGGTTACTACTATGGCCGGTTAAAGGATATTGTTGAAGTTGTATACAATCACGGGTTAAAGTTTTTATTGTTTAAGTGTGATTCGGTGGATCCCGTCCGAAGGGTGAAAACAGATAATTACCAGTTTACATTGGTAAATTCTAACAATCTGTTATATCATGATGATCGAATAAGTGCCGAACCCTACGTACTGTCCTCAATGGCGGAGAAAGTTTATTATGTCAGAGATCCGAAAGATCCTAACTGGCAGGTTGCAGTTAAAATGTCAAGGAGGGGAGTGTATCAGATTGAATGTGATGAGCCAGATATTGATGCATTCACCCAACAAGTTCTTGACCAGAATGCTGTTGTTCAACATGATGAAGATGTTAATTGGGTTCGGAAAACCATTGTAGGAGATACAATTGACTTACATGACCAGTGAACGGTTGAAAACTAATTCACTAATGTTAAATTTCAGTGTAAATAATTTTAAAATGTTAATTTGAATTATCTCGTTTAATGAAATTTATCTTACAAACATTTGAACAGATATGTCAAGACGAAAGAGGAGAGATCGTCCGCGGACGATGGACTAGCTGCTGCGCCAGGCCTAGGCCAGCGTGCCATCTGGGGAGACTAGATCGACACCGGATGCCGCCCAGTCTAGTTCAATGGCCCCACCGAGTAGGCTATCGACGTCTCATCCGAGTCCATCCACACTAGTGGATGCTTCGGCATCGACTTCTTTAGTTCCACCGTCTCAGCTTGCATCGGCCGATACACAGACTGGTATAAGTTTATTTAACTAAAACATTTTAGTTCTTGAAAATTATTTTAATTCAATTTAATTAAATTATCTCTAGTTTGAACAGGTGCTACGAGCACAGGCCCATCTTCCAGCAGGGGGAGAGGCCCTGTTAGAGGGATTCGGACATGGAATTTCGGTCATCCCATAGACGTGGAGTTTGATGAAACATATCATCCGGTGGGTCCGCAAGCTCGCCAGCTCATCAGCCAGTTGGGACATATGGTTCGGGATCCATATGCATTCCCTTTGACTACACTTGATTGGGAGGCATTCCCGATGGAGACACTAGATCGTACCTGGCAGCAGGTTATGGTAATAATTTAACATTTCTCCTTAGGATGTGTCAATTTAAACTATAACTTCATGAAAATTTATCTTTCCTTTTCAAGACAATACGAAGGCATGTCCTGAGCTCTTCCGGCCAGTTTGCATGTTGAAGTGTCGGAAGATGTGGAAAGATCATAAAAATAAAGTTAAGATGCAGCACTGGAAGCCACATCAGGATGCGCCTGACATACTTGAGCGAGTTCGGAGGGGCGTTCTCCCGGATTAGTGGACTCAGCTCGTCCTGTACTGGACGAGTGAGGAGGTTCAGGTGAGAAACTTGTAAATTTTTTATTTTAATTTTAACAATTTACTAGTGACTAATGTAACTAACAAAAATGAACTGCTAAAAATTGAAAACAGAGAGAGGTTGCTATGAATGCACGGAATCGCACAATGCAGGGTCCCGCACACAGGTTGGGGAATCGACACATCACCCAAGTCCGCCACGAGGTAAAAAGTTAGATCGTACATGTAATTTATATTTTTGTCATTCTGTATGATAGTATACTAATAATATAACTCTCCACCAAAAAGTTGCGTTCCGAGGGTGTTCCGGTCGACAGGATGTCCGTCTGGATGCGTTCTCGAGATCCTCGCCACCCGGAGGTTGTAGCTATCTTCGTAAGTTTTTATATTGAACCACTTAAATTATCTTTCTATTACTATATCTTGTTATGCATGATAATATATTAAATGAATCAACTACGCAGGCCTAGTATCAGTCACGCCTGGAGGAGTTACCCGAGGAGGAGCACAATTTGCCATCACAGAGGGATGGGATATTCCACTTCGTCGTTGGCTGGGACGAGCACGGATACAGGCCCACGTATGGGATAGGCATTCCACGCTCGCACATCGCGCGATCGGAGTCATCCGGTGCTAGTTCCTCCCAAGGCTTGTGCCTCCGTACAGATGAGGAGGTCGAGCAATTGTTGCAGCCCATGAAGGCAGCCATCAGAGAGGAGGTGACCAATGAGGTGAGGGCAGAGATGAGGGCCGAGTTGAGAGTGGAGATGGCAGAGCTGGAGGCTCGTCTATCACGGAGTCGTGGCCCGCTCGCTTCAGACCCACCACCCACTACTCAGTGCAATAAGAAAAAAAAAATTTACGTCTAAATTGACAATTAGGTAAATGATGTGTCAATATTTATGTTTTTCTAAATTGTTTTTAACTGTATAATAAATTATTACAGACACCAGATGCAGGCAGTGGCCACCAGGCCCGTCATGACTCGGTTGGAGAGGGCAGTCATCACCCAGCAGGCTCGACTGATCGTAACCAGGTATAATTATTTTTTTAATTCAAGATTTCAACATGTATAGAAATTTGTAAAGTTGTGTTAGAAATTTATAGATTTTGAAACTTAAAAGTTAGAAACTTAGTTTGAAATTGGATGAGGACGGGCCTGTGAAACTGGATAGGCTCGGGCCAGTGAAACCAGCCTCTAGGGGCCTAAAACGAGCAAACGGGCTCTGGTGCCCGTGAAACAGGACGGACACAGGCCCGTAGTCATTCTTGACTTCCTGAAACTGACGGAACGAGATTCTGACTCCCGGATTGCTCGTAAAGTGCAAACATAGGCTTAACTCAAAACGTTAAGTTAAAACTTAGAAAACTAGCCTTCGGGCGCCCAAAACGAGCAAACGAACTTCGGTGCCCGTGAAACTAGACGGGCACGGGCCCGTAGTCATTCCTTGACTGAATCTCATTCCGACTACCGGAATGCTTGTAAAGTGCAAACGTAGGTTTAAATCAAAACGTTAAGTTAAAACTTAGAAAATGAGCCTCCGAGCGCCCAAAATGAGTGAACGGGCTCTAATGCCCTTGAAACTGGACGGGCACAGGCCCATACTCATTCCTGACTTGCAGGAACCGACGGAAGGAGATTCCAACTCCCGGATTGCTCGTAAAGTGCAAACGTATGTTTAACTCAAAACGTTAAGTTAAAACTTATAAAACTAGCCTCTGGGAGAGAAAACTGAGCAAACGGGCTCCGATGCTCGTGAAACTCGACGGGCACGGGCTCGTAGTCATTCCTGAATTGCAAGAACTGACAGAATCTCGTTCCGACTCTCGGATTGCTTGTAAAGTGCAAATGTAGGTTTAAATCAAAACGTTAAGTTCAAACTTAGAAAACTAGCCTCTAGGCGCCCAAAACGAGCGAACGAGCTTCTGTGAAAAGGAAATTGGACGGGCACGGGCCCGTAGTCTTTCCTGACTTCCTGGAACTGACGGAAAGAGATTCCGACTCCAAGATTGCTCGTAAAGTGCAAATGTAGGTTTAACTCAAAACGTTAAGTTAATACTTAGAAACCAGCCTCCGGGCGCCCAAAACGAGCAAACGGGCTCCGGAGCCCGTGAAACTGGAGGGACACGGGCTCGTAGTCATTCTTGACTTGCAGAAACTAATGGAATCTCATTCAGACTCCCGGATTACTCGTAAAGTGCAAACGTAAGTTTAAATCAAAACGTTAAGTTCAAACTTAGAAAACCAGCCTCTGGGCACCCAAAATGAGTGAACGGGCTCCGTTGCCCATGAAACTGGACAGGCATAGGCCCGTAGTCATTCCTGAGTTGCAAGAACTATCGAAATCTCGTTCCAACTCCCGGATTGCTTGTAAAGTGCAAACATAGGTTTAACTCAAACCGTTAGGTTAAAACTAAGAAAATCAGCCTCGAGGCGCCCAAAACGAGCAAACGGGTTTCGATGCCAGTGAAACTGGACAGACACGGGCCCGTAGTCATTCCTGACTTGCAAGAATTGATGGAACGAGATTCCGACTCCCGGATTGCTCATAAAGTGCAAACGTAGGTTTAACTTAAAACGTTAAGTTAAAACTTACAAAACCAGGCTCCGGGCGCCCAAAACTAGCGAACCAGCTCCTGTGCCTATGAAACTGGACGGGTACGGATCCGTAGTCATTCCTGACTTACAGAAACTGACAAAACGAGATTCCGACTCCTAATTGTTCGTAAAGAGTAAACGTAGGTTTAACTCAAAACGTGAAATTAAAACTTAGAAAACAAGCCTCCGGGCGTCCGAAATGAGCGAACGGGCTCCATTGCCTATGAAACTAGATGGGCACGGGCCCATAGTCATTCGTGACTTACTGAAACTGACGGAACGAGATTCCGACTCCCAGATTGCACGTAAAGTTCAAACGTAGGTTTAACTCAAAAGGTAAAGTTAAAACTTAAAAATCCAGCCTCCGGGCGCCCAAAAAGTACAAACGGGCTCCTGTGCCCGTGAAACTGGACGGACACGGGCCCGTATTCAGTCCTGACTTGCAGGAAATGACGGAATCTCGTTCCGACTACCGGATTGCTTGTAAAGTTCAAACGTATGTTTAAATCAAAACGTTAAATTAAAACTTAGAAAACCAACCTTCGGGCATCCAAAACGAGCGAATGGGCTCTGGTGGCAGTGAAACTTAAGGGACACAGGCTCGTAGTCAGTCCTCACATTCCAGAATGGACGGAATCTCGTTCCGACTCGGATTGCTTGTAAAGTGTAAACGTAGGTTTAAATCAAAACGTTAAGTTCAAACTTAGAAAACCAGCCTCCAGGCGCCCAATACAAGCGAACGGGCTCCAGTGCTCATGAAATTGGACGGGAATGGGCCTATAGTCATTTCTGACTTGCTGAAACTGATGGAACGAGATTCCGACTCCCAGATTGCAGGTAAAGTGCAAACGTAGGTTTAACTCAAAACGTTAAGTTAAAACTTAGAAAAGCAGCCTCCGGGTGCCAAAACTAGCGAACGGGCTTCGGTGCCCATGAAACTGGACAGGCATAGACCCGTAGTCACTCCTGAGTTGTAGGAACTATCTGAATCTCGTTCCGACTCCTGGATTGCTCGTAAAGTTCAAATGTAGGTGTAACTCAAAACGTTAAGTTGAAACTTAGAAAACCATCCTCTGTGCGCCTAAAATGAGCAAACGGGCTTCGGTGCTAGTGAAACTGGACGGACACGGGCCCATAGTCATTCCTGACTTGGAAGAACTGACGGAACGAGATTCTGACTCCCGGATTGCTCGTAAAGTGCAAACGTAGGTTTAACTCAAAACGTTAATTTAAAACTTAGAAAATCAGCCTCCGGTCGCCCAAAACGAGCGAACGGGCTCCAGTGCCTATGAAATTGGACGGGAACGGGCCTGTAGTCATTCTAGACTTGTTGAAACTGACGGATCGAGATTCGGACTCCCGGATTCCTCGTAAAGTGTAAACGTAGGTTTAACTCAAAACGTTAAGTTAAAACGTAGAAAACCAGCCTCCGAGCACCCAAAATGAGCAAACAGGCTCCGGTGCCCGTGAAACTAGACGGACACGGGCCCATAGTCATTCCTGACTTGCAGGAACTGACGGAATCTCGTTCGAATACTGGATTGCTCGTATAGTGCAAACGTAGGTTTAAATCAAAACATTAGGTTAAAACTTAGAAAACCAGCCTCCGGGCGCCGAAAACGAGCGAATGGGCTCCGGTGCCCATGAAACATGAGGGGCACCGGCCCGTAGTCATTCCTGAGTTGCAGGAACACTCGGAATCTCGTTCCGACTCCCGGATTGCTTGTAAAGTGCAAACGTAAGTTTAACCCAAAACAAGCAAATGGACTCCGGTGCCTGTGAAACTGGACGGACACGGGCCCGTAGTCATTCCTGACTTGTAGGAGCAGACTAAATCTCGTTCCAACTACCGGAATGCTCCTAAAGTGCAAACGTACGTTTAGATCAAGACGATAAGTTAAAACTTAGAAAACCAGCCTCCGGGCGCCCAAAATGAAGGAACGGGCTCTGGTGCCAGTGAAACTTGAGGGGCACAGGCTCGTAGTCATCCTTGACTTGCAGGAACCGACGGAAGGAGATTCCGAATCCCGGATTGCTCGTAATGTGCAAATGTAGGTTTAACTCAAAACGTTAAGCTGAAACTTAGAAAACCAGCCTCCGGGCGCTGAAAATGAGCAAACGGGCTCCGGTGCCAGTGAAATTGAATGGACAAGGGCCCGTTGTCATTCCGGACCAGCATGAACTAACGGAATCTTGTTCCGACTACCGGATTGCTTGTAAAGTACAAACGTAGCTTTAAATCAAAACGTGATGTTCAAACTTAGAAAACCAGCCTCCAGGCACCAAAAAGGAGGGAACGGGCTCCGATCCCCATGAAATTGGACGGCCACAGGCCCGTAGTCATTCCTGATTTGCTGGAACTGACGGAACGAGATTCCGACTCCTAGATTGCTCGTAAAGTGCAAACGTAGGTTTAACTCAAAACGTTAAGTAAAAACTTAGAAAACCAACCTCTGGGTGCCCAAAACGAGTGATCGGGCTCCGGTGACCGTGAAACTAGACTGGCATAGGCCCGTAGTCATTCCTGAGTTGCAGGAACTGTTGGAATCTCGTTCTGATTCCCGGATTGCTCGTAAAGTGTAAACGTAGGTTTAACCCAAAATTAGCAAACTTGCTCTGCTGCCTGTGAAACTGGAGGGACACGGGCCAGTAGTCATTCCTGACTTGCAGGAGCTGACAGAGTCTCGTTCCGACTACCGGATTGCTGCTAAAGTGCAAACGTACGTTTAAATCAAAACATCAAATTAAAACTTCGAAAAGCTGTCTCCGGGTGCCCAAAATAAGGGAACGGGCTCTGGTGCTAGTGAGACTTGAGAGGCACAGGCCCGTAGTCATTCCTGACTTGTAAGAACTGACGGAAGGAGATTCCGAATCCCGGATTGCTCGTAAAGTGCAAATGTAGGTTTAACTCAAAACGTTAAGTTAAAACTTAGGAAACCAGCCTTCGGGCGCCCAAAATGAGCAAATTGGCTCCTGTGCTCGTGAAATAGGACAGACAAGGGCCCGTAGTCATTCCGAACATGCAGGAACTGACGGAATCTCGTTTCGACTACCGGATTGCTCGTAAAGTACAAATGTAGGTTTAAATCAAAACGTGAAGTTCAAACTTAGAAAACCAGCCTCCAGAAGCCCAAAAGGAGCGAACGGGCTCTGGTGCCAATGTAATTGGACGGACACGGGCCCGTAGTCGTTCCTGACTTGTTGGAACTGACGGAACGAGATTCCGACTCCTAAATTGCTCGTAAAGTGCAAACGTAGGTTTAACTCAAAACGTTAAGTAAAAACTTAGAAAACCAGCCTCCAGGTGCCCAACACGAGCGAACGGGCTCCGGTGCCCGTGAAACTGGGCTGGCATAGGCCCGTATTCATTCTTGAGTTGTACGAACTGTCGGAATCTCGTTCCGACTCCCGGATTGCTCGTAAAGTGCAAATGTAATTTTAACTCAAAATGTTAAGTTAAAACTTAGAAAACCATTCTCTGTGCGCCTAAAACGAGCAAACGGGCTTCGGTGCCAGTGAAACTGGACGGACACGGGCCCGTAGTCATTCCTGACTTGTAAGAGCTGACGGAACGAGATTCCGACACTCGGATTGGTCGTAAAGTACAAACGTAGGTTTAACTCAAAACGATAAGTTAAAACTTAGAAACCAGCCTCCGGGCGCCCAAAACGTTAAGTTAAAACTTAGAAAACCAGTAAACGGGCTCTAGTGCCCATGAAACTGGACGAGCACGGGCCCGTAGTCATACCTTACATGCTGAAACTGACGGAATAAGATCCCGACTTCTAAATTCCACGTAAAGTGCAAACGTAGGTTTAACTCAAAACATTAAGTTAAAACTTAGAAAACCAGCCTCCGGGCGCCCAAAACGAGTAAACGGGCTCCAGTGCTCGTGAAACTGGACGGACATGGGCCCGTAGTCATTCCTGACTTGCAGGAACTAACGGAATCTCGTTCCGACTACCAGATTGCTCGTAAAGTGCAAACGTAGGTTTAAATCAAAACGTTGAGTTAAAACTTAGAAAACCAGCCTCCGGGCGCGCAAAATGAGCGAACGGGCTCCGATGCCCTTGAAACTGGACAGGCCTAGGCTCGTAGTCATTCCTGAGTTGCAGGAACTGTCGGAATCTCGTTCCGTCAGGCATAGGTTTAAACTTAGGTTTGAATCAAAACGTTAGGTTCAAACTTAGAAAACCAGCCTCTAGGAGCCCAAAACGAGCGAATGGGCTCTAGTGCCCATGAAATTGGACGGGCACGGGTCCGTAGTCATTCTTGACTTGCAGGAACTGTCAGAATGAAATTCTGACTCCCTGATTGCTCGTAAAGTGCAAACGTAGGTTTAACTCAAAACGTTGTTAGAGTCACACGATCACTGAGAGGGGGGGGGGGTGAATCAGTGATGTCTCGATACTTTTTAATGGAATATAAATGAGTCTAAATAATCAAAGTAGTAAAATAATAAACAAGCAACCGCAGGAACACAAGGTTTTTGTTGACACCAAAAATGTCACTATGTCCCTTCAACACCAAAAGCTACATGGAGCCACATCCTGCCATAAATAGGAAGGCGCCACTTCAAGCACCAGATCTTGTCAGAATCAAACAAAAACTGCAAGATCCTTCAAAGCAGCCAAAAGAGGGGTACACATGAAGTTTCGGGCCATTTCGACATCATTTGGCCTAACTTCACTCCTCCGACAGGCAGACAAGAGCTCCCGGCAGCGACAATGTCGAAGACTTCAAAACTTCGATCAGAGCCTACGGATGGTCTCAAAATACCTCCAAAAGGCCCCCTGCCAAATTTCAAGTCAAACGGACGACGTTTGACCCTTCATCAACTCTCGGGAAGCAAAAAACAAGCCCATCGGCAGCGGAACACCCCGGAATCATGGCATTCAAATTGGAGCTAATGGATCGTCTCAAAATGACTCCAATAGGTCCCCTGTCAAATTTTAGGTCAAACGGACATCGTTTGACCTAGTTTCGAAGCTCGGCACTTTCCTCGAGATGAAATCAAGGCGAGCGTTTGCGGGACCCCAAAAGGCTTCAAAACCCAAACTAAAGCCCATGGTTGGTCCTACTTACTACTCAGGAGGCTCCCTGTCAAATTTCAGGTCAATCGGACATCGGTTGACCACAAGTCAAAGCTCGGCATTTCTCTCATGGCGAAATCAAGGCAAGCATTTGCGGGACCTCAAACGGCTTCAAAACTCAAACCAAAGCCTATGGTTGGTCCTATCTAATGCTCAAGAAGCTCCACGTCGAATTTCAGGTCATTCTGACATCGTTTGGCCTAGTTTCAACGCTTGACAAAAAATCGGCAACACCGCACAACAAAGTCTTCGGCTTTCCAGAAAAATAGGAAACTTTGTGCTCCGATTTCCGTGGCTTCTCAACAGGATTTCTCCAAGGAAAACAGGCCAATAAATGAGGGGAAATGTCAAGAAAAATACAGAAAGAAAAAGCATCAAAAAAGAGCGAAAAACGGCGAAGATACGGCGACCGGAAGGCGGCCAAAAAATGGGCCCAAGGCCCATGGTCGCCGGCGACCTTGGCCCATGGCCCATGGTCGCCGGCGACCATGGAATTTCCGGCGACCCAAAAGTCGCCGGAAACCCACTTTTTCGGGTCCGTTTCGCGATCCGAGTTGATTGGCCCCTGTGATTTTTCCAAAATCTGATTTTTCGTGCATGAAATCCGTCAATCTTTATTAAAATCACGGATTCACCGCCGAAATCATTGGATGATCATTCGACGCCTCGAAATCGTCAAAGAAAGTACACTTTCTGCCCGCCCGATCGTGAAATCGACAGGACGGATGTTGCCGGCACATTGAGATCAATCAATGTCTGAAATTTCATCGCCATCCGACATCAAACAATGTGTGGATCCATCGGCGATCATCGCGAGAAGAATTCCAAAAGACACTGCGCGGCCCGCGACTCTTCAAGAGACTTGGCTGCCAATTAATGAGAATAAATGACCCATTTTATGACAAGTTAATGCGGTCATTAACTCATTATTTTGAACGGCCCAATCAAAAGCAAACAAATGGGAGTTACAAATCCAATGATTTATGGCATTAAAGCCACGAAACTCCTCCCATGATGGAGATTAAATGCAATCAAAGGCTCATTAATCTCCATCGACCAATCAAATTCAAGGAAAAAGGAGTTACAAAACAAATCATTTAAAACTTGTAACTCCTCCCATTATGAGCATTAATGTATTAAATGCTCATAAACCCTCCTAATGGCCACAAAAAGCCTATAAATAGGAGGGCTTTTCCAAGGAGAAGGGCCCAGAAAAATTGCTCGGAAAATCCCGGAAAATCCAGAGAAATCAGAAGAACCTCTGCCAATTTGAAGAAAAGAAACTCTGCTGCAAGAGCAACTACAAGGTGATTGAAGCACCCTTGGGGGGCCACCCCCCCAAGGACCTCCCTTCTTCTACCAACATGGCTAAAACGTGGCTTTTCAGCCCGTTTACTTAGCTTTTTATCGGATATAAGACCTTCTCTTGGTCTTTGTCCTTTAAAAATCTGAGGTTAGAAAGTCAAGCCAAGAATCCAAGCATCGTGTTCTCATCTGCGTGGACGATGGAGGAGCCCATACATGACTCGCGACCGTCGATCTGAACGTGTCCCCACAATCGAATGAGAAGTCAGATTCCTTTTCTTGATTTCTATTGTACTTTATTTTTCTTTTAGAGACAAAAATCACAATTCTTGTCTTTCATAATGGATGAGACTTGTAAATCGCCTTTTACGGCAAAATCGCCTTTCACGGCAACAAATGAAATCGCCTTTCACGGCATTAAAAAAAAACCCTGTTTCTTTTCTTAAAATATGTGTGCAATGGAAAACTAGAAAAAGTTTCATTTCCCCTTTCTACTTGTGAAGGTGGATCTTCTGATCACCGTTTCTAAATTCCAAGTAGAAAAGTGAAATTGGCATACCCGTACAAAAAAAAAAAAAGATGTTGAAACCCTTTACCTTTTTCTTCTCCTCCCCTCCACCGCACCCCGAAAGACCCGGGGCGGAGGCAGCGGGAGAGAGGGAAGGAATCGGGTCCATCAAGCTGGCACACCCGGTGGGACACGTTCATTTGAGAACATGAACTTAGATTCTTTGGCACCTTTCTAGTTTGTTGCCAATGTTGAATCTTGCATAAAAAAAAAAAAACATGAGGTGGGATTTTTTTTGTTTTGGAAATTTCTTTCTTTAATTCTATTTCCAATCTTTCTCCTTCTCGAAAAAAAATAATCTTCTCTTGTTCTTTGAATTCAGATATGAGAAATCTCGATCTCCTCCCTTTTGGACTCAGTGCCCGCAGAAATGTTTGAGCACGCTTTCAGATTGGGAAAGGGACTGTTTGCTCTCTTTGATGAGTTCGAAAAAAAAATCTGATTTCAAACTTTTCAGATTTTTTTTAAAAAAAAAAACTTCTTTCTTTTGGACCCAAATTTGAGAAATTTTGGTTTTCTTTTCCTTTCTGACTTAGGGCTCGCAGAAATTGTTTGAGCCCCTGTTCAGACGGGGAACGGACCATTCGCTCTCTTTGATGAGTCCACCAAAAAAAAAAAAAAAAAAAAAAATCTGATTTCAAACTTGTCAGATTTTCAAAAAAAAAAAAACTTCTTTCTTTTGGACCCAAATTTGAGAAATTTTGGTTTTCTTTTCCTTTCTGACTTAGGGCTCGCAGAAATTGTTTGAGCCCCTGTTCAGACGGGGAACGGACCATTCGCTCTCTTTGATGAGTCCACCAAAAAAAAAAATCTGATTTCAAACTTGTCAGATTTTCAAAAAAAAATCTTCTTTCTTTTGGATTCAAATTTGAGAAATTTTGGTTTTCTTTTCCTTTCTGACTTAGGGCTCGCAGAAATTGTTCGAGCCCCTGTTCAGACGGGGAACGGACCATTCGCTCTCTTTGATGAATCCACCAAAAAAAAAAAAAAAAAAAAAAAAAAAAACAACGGGGAATCACTTGAGAACACGAAAGTTTTATCGATTGCGTTCTTTAATCGACGTTGATCTAAGAAAAGCCTTGTCCAGAGTGTGGAGACAGCTAGGCTGTTCTAGGTAAGGGTCCTCCAAACGGGTTCATTAAGTAATCCTACCCTTACCTGGGGGCTGATCTATCAACATTGGTTTCATAAAAACA